>OZ037738.1:1220000-1543772 GCA_964035505.1 Watsonalla cultraria
TGCTCGAATATAGTATTAGTAATATTGTTGTGATTCCTATGTATGTGTAGTTATTTTGAGTGTTAGATGTTATTTGAATAATTATAAGTATTTTCATGTTCTTTTGTCTTGTATCTATGGTTAGGTATTGATAATGGTTCTAATAAAAGACTGAAATAAGACGTCAATATATTTTTTTCTTTTTGTATTAAAAAAAAAGTGCACAGTGAGGAGCTTGTGGCACAGTTGCTATTGCGCATATCATTCGATCAGCGAAGTTAAGCAACCATACGCCTAGCCAGTAGTTGGATGGGTGCCCGCCCGAGTTCCCTCCGTGCCTCGGAGAGCACGTTAAGTCGTCGGTCCCGGTTGCCAATTTAACATCTTTGGCAATCGTTACAGGTCAGTCGGAGGCCTAAAAATAATCTGACAACTGGTTTAACCCAGATCACAGATTTTCCTCTTAAATGGGGTTGCAAAGGTCAGATGGCAGTCGCTTCGTATAAAAATCTGGTGATCAGCCACATCGGGTTGAATCAAGTGCCGACCCCAACAATGTAGGGGATAAGGCGAGGGAGATGATGATTAAAAAAAAGTCTAAACGCATGACAAACCCAATGCTTGAGGTAGTGCTAGCACATTTAAAAGTTTTGGTTCGGTTTGTATTTTTATTGTAAAATCAAGGTAGCTTATAAATCATCAAAATTACAGCATTAATAATAAAGAGGAAAGATTTGATTGTTTGTTTGTTTGCATTGAATAAGCTCCGAAAGTACTTGACTGATCTTGAAAATTCTTTCAGCAATGGATAGCTACATCATCAGCGAGTAACATAGGCTATATTTTATCCTCATACTCCCACGGGAACGGGAACTACGCGGGTGAAACCACGTGACAACATGAAACGAAAGTCCGAAGCTATTTGTGGCTAATTGAAAGTGGATATAACAGAATGGAATTATTTTCGCTATTAATAATAATTATTATTTTTGGAATTATTTTAATTAAAACGCTTTATTTTCGATATCTATATCTGTATCCCTACTAATATTATAAATGCGAAAGTAACTCTGTCTGTCACGCTTTCCCGCTTAAACCTCTCAACCGATTTTGATGAAATTTGGCACAGACAATCTTTAGACCCTGAGAAAGGACATAGGCTACCTTTATTAAAAATATTAGGGTTCCGCGACAGTAAAGATGAATCTAAATCTACGCGGGTGAAACTGCGAGGCACAGCTAGTATATATATATATAAAAGAAAGTCGTAGTCGTAGTTACATTATTTATAACTCAAGAACGGCTGAATCGATTTGGCTGAAAATTGGTAGGGAGGTAGCTTAGAACCAGGAGAAGGACATAGGATATCCCGTTCCACAATATATAACACAATGAAGTCTACACGGGTGAAACCGCGGGGCACAGCAGTAGGAGTATAAAAACAATGGGTTTTGTTTAAAAAATCTATTTTATTATAAGACTAGGTGGCCTTATATGCGTAAAGCATTAGTTCTTTTCTTGTTACCGTTAAAACATTAATTAGGCACTTATTATTATGTAAAATTTAATTAACAATCATTTCTTATCTTGTCTATAGGCTTTGCATTCATTTATTTACTCTATGACAGAACTGACAGATCAAACTAGTGATGCCCTAATGTTGTATCGATCCATAACTATGTTATCGATATTATATAAAACTTTTTATATATCTACACTAATATTATAAAGAGGAAAGATTTGTTTGTTTGTTTGCATTGTATAGGCTCCGAAACTACTTAACCGATCTTGAAAATTCTTTCAGCAATGGATAACTACATCATCAGCGAGTAACATAGGCTTTATTTTATCCCCGTATTTCCACGGGAACGAGAACCACGCGGGTGAAACCGCAGGACGTCCGCTAGTTAGAAATACTTTTGTAATTTATTTATCCAGTCTAATTTTAGTAAGTTTAAACATGTTGGATGTTATAAAGAAAATAAATGAATGATTAAACAATTTGGCCTAGATATTGAAATTCTGATATTAATTTAGCGACAAATTGATTACGTAATTTTGGAATATTACACTCTATTCAAAGAAGCAAAAGTTTATGCAAAAAACTTAAAACCGAGCGATATGTACGCCCTTCCCCAACCCAAAAAAGCACCCAAATACCAAAAAATGTTACAATATTTTATTTTGCACCCAACCTAGTACCAAAAACTTTTGTTCAAGTTAAAATGGAGTTAAATGAAACACATCTTGATCCTTCTAGCCGTTAAAAAGATCATGTTTGGGTATTTTACTAAATTATAAAAAACTTATTCTAATTTTAGTTTATTATTGGGAGTAATACAAATAAAAAATATATGCAGTCGAATTCAGTGGCCTCCTTTTATAAAGTCAGTCAAAAGGATTTCCATAGTTAGCTTATATGGCTTTCATTTCTAAAGTTTTGAATTATTAGTATTACTTTAGATGAGTTGTATTTTATTAAAATATACTCAAATAATTCCACACAGTAGATATTTTATGCAAACATTTACAAATACCTAGTTTAATAACGAATAAATACTATCTTTTGCTTCGTTGAATTAGGCGTAACACAAATCAATTTGTTGACAAAAGTCGCTAAGAAGTAACCGTTTTTATTTCAGATATTACGAAAATTTTAATTTCATTCCAACCCCAAATCCTAATGAATTTATCTATAGTAAAAAACTCGATAGAAATAGTATCGTCTGGTAGAAGCCTCTCGTGACAAGCGGGCTGGGGTTAGCTCGCTCAGAGAATCAGGGGCCTTACCATGAGCTCTTAATGCCATGATAGATGGTTGGGCCCCAGCATTGCTATTCAACGTGGGAATGCTGCCAGCCTTCTTGGCACGATCCCGAGAGACACCGATTTGGGGCAAATATTCTTCTTGTAAATTTTAAGTACTGTTCCTAGTATATAATATAGTATCGATAGTAAAGTTGGTGTCAAAATAGTTTAAAACCTATTGAGTTTGGAATTGAAACAGTGTCCATAGGATAGTATCGATAAATTTATCGATATTAACCTATCGAATTGTCTGTCTTGATAATTTTACATCGATGAATTAGTATCGCTTTAAGAAAATTAGTATCGATAGTTTTCGATAACTTAGTATAAATACAATTAATTTATCGAATTTTATGTATATTTTCTTGTTTTCTGTTCACAGATTAATTATTCGGTTTTTTAATGATAAAAGAGGTTAATGGTAAGTCAGAAAGATTTATAAAATGTCAAAATCAAACTGACAGCTAAAACTAGAACGCTATTGATAGTTATATGAGATCTACTAGTGGTTGGATCTTCATTGGTGTTGTTGACAAGTGTAGCGCTGTCTATGGTGACGCTCGCTGGTGTCCCGTCGGTCGCCAGTTGCTGGTTACCTACGTTTAAATTCTTGATGAGGGCGAGGACGTCTTCTGTAAAAGCAAAACTTTAAATATAGACTTGTTGGTGTCATCATCATGAATTTAAGAGTAATGAGATTCTTGTATCCGATGCAACTCTTTCCATTTGTCTCTGTTCAGTGCCATCTCATCCCTTTGATCTCCTTATACGTCATGACAGACACCTTTTTCTTAACATGTCTCATGTATAACCTTGGTCTTCCTCTTCGTCTCTTCCCTTCTACCTTCTATTATGTTTGTAAAGTAGCTGTCATGTCGCACGTGGTGGCCAACCATCTTTACCCTTCGATTTTGTATTGCTCTTGTTGGTCTAATGGTCACTAAATGCTTTGGTTAGATCTGCTGGTGGGGCAAAGAGTTTTCCCAGTAGCAGCCCGGAATCTGGATTAGTGGCCGATTAATGGCATTAGGCTCGCCCTTTATTACATGGGATTTAAACATGACTAAAATGTGTCATAACAGAATTGTGCATATGTGCCTGAGACGGCGATAGACTCATCATCTGTCACGTTAGCACAGAATAATCTTCGGTGAAAGGTGGGTGTTGTTATTAAACTTCTGTCGATCCTTTTAGGGTATACAAGAGTGAGTTTATGTATGTAATTATCAATACTAACCCGCCTCCCTGTCTCCGTCCGCGTAATCCACCTTGATGAAGGTAGTGAGGGACACTTCATACACTTTGTTTGACTCTGAACCAGATGAGATCGCGCGCCGTTTCCTGCCGTAACCTGTCACTCCGTTACTGCATTGTACCTGCAAATAATATACACTGATTAATAACTATGAGTAATTATCTTAAGTTTATGAAGTCTGTTGATAAAAAAAATGTTCCAATATATTATTTAAATAATCTTCTATTGAGAAATATGTAATAATGAATAATTATTTTTTATTTAAAATATATTTCGACCAGTTTTTATATTGCATTTAAAATAAAATTAATGCTTTTAATTCTTCATGCAATTTAAAAGCAATCGACTTTCGATAATTTTCGATTTATCGAATGTCAATGTAGTGTAATTGCCCATCCCTAATTAACGGCATCAAGCGCCATCTTTTGATAGTTGAATTAATCGCTGATAATGTAGCTATCCATTGCTGAAAGAATTTTCAAGATCGGTCAAGTAGTTTCGGAGCCTATTCAATGCAAACAAACAAAAAAACAATAAAATCTTTCCTCTTCATAATATAAGTGTAGAAAAATCGCTCACCCCTTGACATTTGTCGAGACAGACTGTGACAGTTCCCTTGAACTGAACGTATGACGTGTCAGGGAACTTGAATGCTCTGAATGTAGCCGACAGCAGGTCACCGTCACTCGTCAGGAAGTTATCGAACAGGTAAGGGTCCACGGAGCAGCTAGAACACATTTTTTGTAACGTTAAATACTAGCGGATGTCACGCGGTTAAACCCGCGTAGTTCCCGTTCCCATGGGCGTACGGGTATAAAGTAAATATAGCCTATATTAATCAGTGATAATGTAGCTTTCAAATGGTGCAATAATTTTTAAAATCGGACTAATATTTTTTGAGCTAATTCGTTACAAACATACTTACAAATATTATAATATTAGTATTTTATAAAGGTTTGAGCAGTCGCCTGCTACGCAAACGACGCTAGTTCGAATCCCAGCGGGGCCTGTACCAATAAGTTTTTCTAAATACTTATGTGCAGTGATTTCACACCACGTGCTTTACGGTGAAGGAAAACAACGTGTAACATTCTGTCGTTGAAAATATTTCGTTACAAAATAAACAAATATTTCTTCATTAAATTATATATATATATGTCTTGTGGTCGCAAAATTAAATGCTACTGCGAAAATCGAGGTCCTAGGTTAGATGCCGGGGTTGGGCAAAGTATTGGGTTTCTCCATCTGTATGTATACCAATATGCTTAAACCGATGATTTTTAGCTCCTTGTAATTACTGATTAATCGACATAATTCAAAGAATAAGCAAGCTGAAGTGGCAGTGGGCCGGCCATATCTCGCGAAGAACCGACAACCGCTGGGGTAAACGAGTTGTTAAGTGGAGACCGCGACTCGGCAAACGTAGTGTAGGACGCCCTCCGGCCAGGTGGGATGACGATCTGCGAAAGACTGCAGGCAGATGCTGGATGCAAACTGAACACAGGGCGCTATGGTGCTCATTAGGGGAGGCCTATGTCCAGCAGTGGACTAAGATAGGCTGATGATGATGATGGTAGGTCCACTGTAATTACTGCATGAGACCTGCCTATGGCCTGCCAACTTACCCGTTTAGAATGATAGTTTCTTGCTGTTTCACGGTGTCAGTAACTTGCATATAGTTGACAAGCAGGCCGTATACCGGAGCTGAGGCTTCGTCCAAGAATATCTCCATGGAGAGTGGGGTCCCAGGCACCACTGATATGTCTCCAGATACCCTGGAATATAAGGAAGATTTTCGTGAAGAAAGTTCACTTTACTTAACCTATAATAGCTGTGCCCTGCGGTTTCACCCGCGTAGACTTAATTCCATGGATGTCACGCGGACTATTTATGTTTTTTTATTAATATAAGTATGTAGTCTACGTTACTCCTTGTAACATTAGCTATCTGCCAGTGAAAGTCCCGTTAAAATCTGTCCAGCGCAATATATGAAATTCATTGTAAAGCTAGTGGCGCCATCTGTTGAAGATTGGTCGTACCAACTCGGAAACCTTCGTGGGCTTATGCACTACACTTTACTGAAGATCAAATATATAGTTTACGATTCTATAAAAGACATACATGGAGCCTAGTACGAGTTTTTCACTGCCGCCGTCACAAGTCACCGCGTCGACGTAAACGCAGATTTGTATAGGATCGGAACAGCGCCTCTGTCGGCCTAAACATGACACTATTGTGAGCCCATACAAATCTGCGTTTACGACGACGCCATCACTTGTGACGGCGATTTTAAGAAAACTCGCACTAGGCACTGTCAAACATTCATTTTTACATATATAGATTCAGAAGAAACCTTCGTGCGCGAGTTCGACTCGCACTTTTTTGGTTTTTTACTTTTTTTGTTTTTGTTTTAGATACTCACTGTTTCCCATTCTGTTTGACGACGGCACTGAGTACAGGTTCGGGGGCTTTGCCCTCCGTGTAGCGAGTGATGTTCAGCACACTGCAAAATATAGTACAATTAATGCACTAAGAACCACCCTTGACCACACCCTTGGGGGTAGTGTGGGACTAAACTATATCACATAATAATATGCTCACGTCATCCCAGAAGGGTCCCCGAAGGGGTAAGCAGAGGTGTTGTAACAACACACACATTTCACCCAATATGATTAAGTATCAGATGGTGAGTCCATCGCCGTCTCAGCCACTATACATACGGCTTTGAATTACTTCTCAGACATATGCAAATTTCCTCACGATGTTTTCCTTCACCGTAAAGCACGTGGTGTGATATCACTGTACATAAGTCCCCGCTGGGATTCGAACTTGCGTCGCTTGTTTAGCAGCGGATTGCTCAAACCCCACGGCTACCACGACTCTTCACCACTCAAATGAGCTAGAAAGGGAATTTTCAAAGATAATTGGGGAAATGTGAGTACATCTCTGCCAACCCCTTCGGGGAATATAAGGATACTAGCTGTGCCCCGCGGTTTCACCCGCGTAGATTTAGTTTCATCCTTATGGTCGCGGAAACCTAATATTTTTAATAAATAAAAGGTAGCCTATGTCCTTTCTCAGGGTCTAAAGATTGTCTGTGCCAAATTTCATCAAAATCGGTTGAGAGGTTTAAGCGGGAAAGCGTAACAGACAGACAGAGTTACTTTCGCATTTATAATATAAGTAGGGATGTATGTACTCAGGCTCATCAAAGTCCAAGGGGAAGGGCTGGACATCCCTGGTGGTGCGCGCTCGCAAGGTGTCCACACACCGCGCGGTGACCACCTCTCGGCTACCATCGGCTCCTTCTATCACAATCTGACGGTAGAACGACCTGATCCCCTGGAATTGAAGAAGCAAAATCATCATCATCATCCTCCTGCCCTTATCCCATGTTATCTGTGGTCGGCGCAATGTGTTCTTCTCTTCCATTTCTCTCTATCAGCCGTCATGTCTGTATTCACTCCCATTCTAGTCATATCATCATCACCCTCCTGCCCTTATCCCATGTTACTTGTGGTCGGCGCAATGTGTTCTTCTCTTCCATTTCTCTCTATCAGCCGTCATATCTGTATTCACTCCCATTCTAGTCATATCATCATCATCCTCCTGCCCTTATCCCATGTTACTTGTGGTCGGCGCAATGTGTTCTTCTCTTCCATTTCTCTCTATCAGCCGTCATATCTGTATTCACTCCCAATCTAGCCGTATCATCTTTCACGAAGAAGCAAAATCATTAGCATTATATTCTTAAAATTTATTACGTCCTTATTTGAATAGATTTGACAAAAGTACTTTCAAATTTAGGCCAATAATTTTACAAATAGGTCACATACACATAACTGGCTGTGCCCCGCGGTCTCACCCGCGTAAATTTAGTTTGGGTGCCTTACACAGCGAGGTCTTTAGGGGCGGCGATACAGCTGGGGATGTTGGAGGGGAGTTGTCATGCTCACTAAAATGCCTTTGCTTGCGGCGGCGTCAGGATGACGGGTCGCTCACTTCCCTCTATAATGGTTGAGGAGGGCGATGGCTGGCATTCTCGTCATACTTGTGAACAGGTGCTGCTTGTGGGGGCTGGTCATCTCAAGCTACGCATTTAGATATAAGTACAACTACTAGATTTTTCTTTATGTTAATTTTTATCGATATTTGTGCATTGGAACTGTGTCCATGGGCTTACATTTCTCAAGTGATTTACTTCGTATTTTTAATTTTGTATAATATTTTTGAAAAGAGTAATTACTGAGTTTCTTGCCAGGTTCTTCTCAATAAAAGCAACCTTCCGAACCTGGCGGTAGCATGTATAATCCTGTTAATTTATGTCATTCTGACCATTTGAAAGTACTTTGTATAAGTCTAATCGAATAAAGATATTTTTGACTTTGACTTTGACTTTGACTTTGATGTGCCCCGGCAGAGTCTGGGGGGACACCGGTGCGATCTATCAGAGTACCCGGAGTCCCTCCTGAGCACTGAGGATGGCCACCGGGGGGGTAAAAATCCCACATACCTCGTCCTGCCTCTCCCAGGGGACTATTTAAATATCTTACGTTTATTTTGTTGATAACTCTCATGATCCCACATTTGTGGTGGTCCAGCATGTCCAACACGTACAAGGCATTGGTCCCCTCCACCTCTGGCTCACACGGCTTGTAACCTGGAATATAGAGGAACAAATGAACCTGTATTCCTCGCATGGGTACGCCAGTTGAAGTCCCATGCAATAGAGGGCGAGCGTATTGCCACTAACCGCCTACTAATCTTAAAATTATTATCTACTAGCTGTGCCCCGCGGTTTCACCCGCGTAGATTTCGTTTCATCCTTATGGTCGCGGAAACCTAATATTTTTAATAAATAAAAGGTAGCCTATGTCCTTTCTCAGGGTCTAAAGATTGTCTGTGCCAAATTTCATCAAAATCGGTTGAGAGGTTTAAGCGGGAAAGCGTAACAGACAGACAGAGTTACTTTCGCATTTATAATATTAGTAGGGATACATATTATACAGATGCAGATAAATAAAATTGAAATGTCTGTTTGTAATTCTAAAATACCAGCTTTTCACTAAATGCATATGAAAGTATACACGCAATCTGTCTGTCTGTCTGTTTGTTCAGGGTAATCTCTGAAACGGCTGTACCGATTTTAAAGGGACTTTCACTGGCAGGTAGCTAATATATCAAGGAGTAACTTAGGCTACTTTTATTTATCAAACATATTAGGGTTCCACGACAATAAGGATGAAACTACACCAACGCGGGTGAAACCCCGAGGCACAGGTAGTAACGAAAAACTTGGTAGTAGAAGTACGCGAAGTATAGTGCGCATGTATTTATTCACCTCGCGCCATACATATAGACAGACTCATAAAATGACTGGTGCGTCAACTCAGATCCAGCTCCCTAGCTCATCTCCCAGCAACGCCTTAGGGCGTCCGAGAGAGAGAGAGAGTCCGAGGTCCGAGCCCCGCACCGGGGCGCCCTTAATGTTGCTTAGTATTTAAGTTTAAGCTCGGCTGGAGGCCCTTGGGTCTCGCCCTTTAGTCCGGTTAAGCAGTGGAGGTAACTCCCTACCAATTGCGAGAGACCATATCAAAAAAAAGACTAGTGCGTATTTAAAGGTACTCGCTCTTAACTAGTGACGGGACCTATTTACCTTTTAATTGATCCAAATATGTCAGCTGTCGGTTCCCATCCATAGGTATTGTCACTTTCATCACTTCAGGTGTACACTCCACTATCACTTGGGATCCTGTAACAAAAATATCATCTATATCTATACAGATAAATAAAATTGAAGTGTCTGTTTGTAATTCCAAAATAACTGCTTTTCACTAAATGCATATGAAAGTATACACGCTACTGACACTAAAAAACAAATTTTAAAAAAAATTCTGTGTCTGTCTGTTTGTTCCGGGTAAAATCCGAAACGGTTAGACCGATTTTAACGGGACTTTCACTGGCAGGTAGCAGATGTTTCAAGGAGTAACTTAGGCTACTTTTAGTTATTAAAAACATTAGGGTTCCGCGACATGAAGCATGAAACTAAATCTATGCGGCTGAAATCGCGTGGCACAGCTAGTACACAATGTAGGTATGTTTGTAACGAATAGAATAGGTTGGATAGGTTTTAAAAATTATTTTACCATTCAAATGGTGAATCTATATAACCACGGCTTATAAAAAAACATATATATTTTATTCTGGCCATTACTTTACTTAACTCCAAGTGCAGCCGATAGATGGCGCTGTACCTCGCTAGATCGCGCTATGGATGTGTTCAAAATGTTTTTACTAATACTTTTGTGACGGAAATATTATTCAGAATTTAGGCCTAAGAAATTCTGACAACTATTTTTGACGGCGTAAAAATTGATAGCAATGTCAATATAACGTCTTATAATAACAACTAGCTGCCCCGCGGTTTCACCCGCGTAGGCTTTATTTCATGTGGTGACCCGCGAAACAGTTGTTATATTTAAAAAAAAATCAGCTCATGTTACTCCTTGTAAAATTTGCTATCTGCTAGTGAAAGTCCCCTTAAAATCGATCCAGTCGTTTTGGAGATTATCCGCAACAAAAAGACAGACAGAGAAAAAAGAAATGGTTTTCTATACTTTCATATACATTTAGTGAGAAGCTATTATTTTGGAATTACAAACAGACACTTAAATTGTATTTATCTGTATAGATGTATATATTAACATAAAAACGTAATGTTTTAGCAAGTCTGTGTATCCTTGAATGCAGTGACAATAATGTGACGTCATCAAAGGTCAGCTACAATAAACTGGTATTAACCTACACTAGCTTATTTGTATAATGATTTAACTTGTATGGAATGCTTACTTATATGATACTAGCGGACATCACGCGGTTTCACCCGCGTAGTTCCCGTTCCCATGCGAGTACGGGGATGAAGATTAGCCTATGTTAGTCGCTAATGATGTAGCTATCTATTGGTGAAAGAATTTTCAAGATCGATCAAGTAGTTTCGGAGCCTATTCAATGCAAACAAACAAACAAAAAAACAATCAAATCTTTCCTCTTTATATATTAGCGTAGATTATAAAAAAAGGATTTAAAATAGCTTTAAGTTATCTTCTAATATATATAAAGCCGTGGTGGCTTTGAGGTTTGATGCCAATGAGTTTATCTAAAAACTTAAGTGCAGTGTTTTCACACCACGCGCTTTACAGTGAAGGAAAACATCGTGAGGTAACCTATTTATGTCTGAGAAGTAATTCAAACACGTATGTGTAGTGCTGAGACGGCGATAGACTCACCATCTGTCACGTTGGCACTTATCTTGTGTGATAAGTGGGTGTTGTTATTACAACACCACTGCCTACCCCTTCGGGGAATACAGGGGCCTTACCATGAGCTCTTATTGCCATGATAGTTTCACTCATTTATGAGACAGATGTATGTGACGTGCATACATCTGTCACTATCACACAACTGAATTAACATTGCAATAAGAGCTCATGGTTGGGCCCCTGGGCTATCTGTCAAGAGAGGTTATATATACAGGGTGTCGGTTAATTCCGGGCAGCTCTTAAAATGTGTGATAGGGTATAATTTTAGGAAGCAATTAAAATAATTACGACAAAAATATCTTCTTCCGTTTTCGAGTAATTGACGTTCAAACTTCGCCATTTCAATACCTTATTTTCGCATAAAAGTCAGCTGTAACGTAAAGTTATTCACCTGAAATCTAACTACGTTTTTATTTTTTTTCTCCCACGAATAGTTCCTGAAATAACCCCATGAAACCTGTTTTCGAAACTATTTATCTACTTCTTAAAATTTTTATGATTTTTGAGGTCATCGTTACAGTTCATACTCCTGTGAACTCTGATAACCTCTAACGGGTTCAATTGAATTAGGTAAAAGACAGACCGATGATTTACAAAGAAATGCCGCCACAAGAATCAAAGTTACTGCCGGCTTTTCGGTACGATATCAAAGACACCGCGCGGCATCATTAAAAAAGCGCGGTGTCTTTGAGTTCAGGCGGCACGTGCAAATAAAGAGATATCGCGGCGACTTTCGGCAGCGCGCGGCACGCTTTGTGTTTATTAGTGGTGGGATTATTTTAATCGATCACTCGATTAAAAGAAAAAGTACCTAATGCTTCCATTAGTAGTAAATACCAATTCATTGTTCGCATAGACTAAGTGAAAAACCTAGGTACTTGCGTTATTGTAGTAATTGGATAGTAGAACTTTTGTAGGTAAATGTAATGTAGTTAGGTAGAGTATTTCTAATTCTCAATAAAATTTGTGATTTTATAGGATTCTGATATTAAATAAACTACTTACCTTAATTATCATCTGAGTACAGATTCAATCATTTACTCTTGTAGTAGAGCACTCACTTAAAGACAACACAATTTTAAACAAGAATACCCGAGATATCTTTTAATATCACGTACTATGTAAATTGTACCTACATAATAACGTAACTTTATTAAATCGGTTCTGTGATTTGTTTTTATTATCAGTATTCAGTAATTTAATTTATGTTTCGATAAGTCTATCGATAATAGCGTCCCATCCCATCCCTATTTCGTACGTGCCCTCGCGCCGCGCCGCTATGATAGAACTGTATTAGGGCTGTCGAACATGGTCTATTTACTCTACTTGTTCCACGAACCCTGTTCGTAGGTATTAAATTAATTCACGCTCTTAATTTATTTTAATTTTATTCTTAACGTGAATAAATAAAAAGAAAGAATGAATTTGAAAAATGTTTATTTTTACAAAACATCGTCTAAACCAAGACTACTATTCTACGGATCTTCTCAGAAAGCTAGTTTCCGAACCGGTGGTAAATTATTCGACATTCATAAGTGCCTTACCAGGGCCTAAACAGAATAAATCATTTTCATTTTCACTAGACCAAACTCTGACTAAAACTATGTCCATCCCTTTTGATATCTGTATCACAAAAAGAGATAGCACTACTTTTAATTAAACGAAGGGGAAATGGGTAAAGTTTTGATACCGGGATTAGAACCGGCACGTCTACGCTTGATAAGCGATGTCTAATCCACATATTGTGTTACCAGTCGGAGTCAAAACTAAATCAAAATAATTCGTATGTTAAAAGTTGTATCTTGAAAAAAGTGTGTGACACCCCTATTTCATTCGCACTTTTATGATTTAGTACCTATTTATTTGTTTCAAAATCAGTCTAATTCGGATAATGGTCGCGGGCGTGTGCTTCTAAGCAAAGTTTTTTGTTTCCGTCGTGACCTTGTTACTTTCATTTTCTCGTTAGTTTGTTAGGTACTTAGTACCTACTTAATTAGTATTATCATGCCGAACTTTCAGTACTCAGATGTTCAGTATACCGACATGGTTTTGGCCTATGCAATAGCAAGCTGCAAGGGGTAATACTGGTGAAGCGTTGCGTTTTTATTTGGACTTTTACGGTCATCGAAGTGATGAGTGCGTGCCCTCTTCAGGTAGAGTGCTTATGAGAGTTGTGCAACGGCTGAGGGATAACGGAAGTCCAAGCTCAGGCTTGTTTGGATGTGCAAGGGCGCAATTTCGAACACTTGCCCATTTAGAAGTTGACTGAACTAGCGGTAATAATGCTTTCAGTGATAACAATGTTTTGTATGTGAGTGAAGTGATATGGTCCAGACTAAGTTGTATCCTGTCATAAATAAGGTCAGTTAACTAAATGATTTGAAGTAGGTACCTACCTATACTTACGTAGATTATTACCGCGTACGTAATGTAGGTGAACGCGGCCGCGCGTTCATGCAACCTAGCTTAAGGCCGCGAGCTCTTCGACTATAGCTTATAACTACGTTATTGTTGGAGCTAGATATTTACGACTTCAACATAGTGCTATATTCATATAACCCTACAACTTATATAAGACTACTGTTTCGAATTCTCCGACACCCTGTATATATTAAGAATATTTATACCTATTATCAAATTTGATTTTGTATGGTGATTTCATGATTTATATTGTTTCGATGATATGTACATGATGCCAGCTGAGTTTCTTGCCGGTTCTTCTCAGAAGGCTAGTTTCCGAACCGGTGGTAAATTCTCGACTTTCATAAGTGCCTTACCAGGGCCTAAACTGAATAAATATTTTTCATTTTCATTTTCATTTTCAAAGGTCTAAGCCGTGGTAATTATAAAATTGGTCTCACATACCCCACGGGTCGAGTGCCCGTTCGATGCCCGTTCCGGTCCGACAGATTGCGTCGCGTGTGAACCAGTGTATTTAGAAATATGCCCGAGTCACCTGGTAAGGAATTTCTTTTTTTTTCTCTATTGTACTCGTACACTACACGGAAATACGAGGAGTATGATGCAAAAAGTTTTGTTTATTGTCTCTGCTTTTTCTCATGTATCTATACAGATATACAGATAAATAAAATTGAAGTGTCTGTTTGTAATTCCAAAATTACAGTTTTCTCTAAATGCATATGAAGGTATACACGGTACTGACTCGAAAAAACCAAGTTTTAAAATTTTTCTCTGTCTGTCTGTCTGTCTGTTTGTTCCGGGTAATCTCTGAAACGGCTGGACGGATTTTAACGGGACTTTCACTGGTAGGTAGCTGATGTTTCAAGGAGTAACTTAGGCTACTTTTATTTATTAAACCTACTTGACCGATCTTGAAAATTCTTCCAGCAATGTATTGCTACATCATCAGCGAGTAGGATACTCTTTTTTTTCCCCGTACTCCCACGGGCACGGGAACTACGCGGGTGAAACCGCGTGACGTTCGCTAGTATGTATATAAACAAGTAAGTTTAAAAAAATATGCTGACGCTATCCCAGAAGGGTCCCCGAAGGGGTAGGCAGAGGTGTTGTGATAACAACTCCCACATTTCACCGAATATGATTAAGTGCCAACGTGACAGAGGGTGAGTCCATCGCCGTCTCAGCCACTATACATACGTCTTTGAATTACTTCTCAGACATGCAGGCTACCTCACGATGTTTTCCTTAGCGTAAAGCATGTGAAATCACTGCACATAAGTTTTTAGAAAAACTCATTTGTACACCCCGCTGGGATTGGAACTTGCGTCGCTTGTGTAGCAGGCGACTACACGAACCCCACGACCACTACACCATTAAAGTATTTAATAAACAATTCCTACTCGCCACATTAAACCGAAGACAATAGCTACTTATACAGAGTGTAGTTACGGACGTGAAGCGTGAACACAGGCGCAAAAACACTTCCTTGGACAAATGTGAGCATTTAATATATTGCCTGCTTATACAGGATGTGTGCACAAAGGATTCAAAGAAAAAATTATAAAAGTATAGTTTTGAGACATTGTATGTCAATTATTTGAAAGAAGTGGAAAAATATTTGTCTATACATATAAATAAAATTGAAGTGTCTGTTTGTAATTCCAAAATAACAGCTTTTCACTAAATGCATATGAAAGTTTTAAAAATCTGTCTGTCTGTCTGTCTGTTTGTTCCGGATAATCTTTGGAACGGCTGGACCGATTTTAACGAGACTTTCACTGGCTGGTAGCTGATGTTCCAAGGAGTAAATTAGGCTACTTTTATTTATAAAAAAAAGGGTTATGCGACAATAAAGATGAAACTAAATCTTCGCGGGTGAAACCGCAGGGCACAGCTAGTTGTAAATAATAGGGAAGTGTCAAAGTATCAATTCTATTACACATACATACATATGCTCACGCTTGTATTCCCCGAAGGGGTAGGCAGAGGTGTTGAAAACACTCATGATGGTTTTAATACTATAAGAACAACACCCACATTTCACCGAATATAATTAAGTGCTAACGTGACAGATATTGAGTCCATTGCCGTCGCAAGCTATACATACGTTTTTTTAATACTTCTCAGACATCGAAAATGCTTTTGTTATTTCTCTCAATCAAATCAGCCCGTATATGCGCATCGTAATCAGATAAGCCGTCCGTCTGTTCCCAACTCTTCCTACTTTAGGGCATAACTATTTATAGTGTTTGTAACATCGCCGCTGAAGTTCCTAGCATTATATTTTATCTATATCTATACAGATAAATAAAATTGAAGTGTCTGTTTGTAATTCCAAAATCACAGCTTTTCACTAAATGCATATGAAAGTATACACGCTACTGACACTAAAAAACCAAGTTTTAAATTTTTTCTCTGTCTGTCTGTCTGTCTGTTTGTTCCGGGTAATCTCTGAAACGGCTGGACGGATTTTAACGGGACTTTCACTGGTAGGTAGCTGATGTTTCAAGTCTCGCTGACCTGAAGTAGCTATCTATTGCTGAAAGAATTTTCAAGATCGGTCAAGTAGTGTCGTAGCCTATTCAATACAAACAAACAAATCTGTCCTCTTTAAAATATGAATATATATTTATACCGAAGTTAGACAAATTGGTTTCTTTGAAAGTTCTAAAGATTTTTCACAGTATTGCGTCGCAATAATGTATTCTGTGCGCGTAAAAATGGCGCTGTATGCCGCCGGATGTTGCTTCGATGTAGACTGGACGGCCTATTTCATATATTATTACGTACAAATAATGTTTTAGGCTTGTGGCTTAGTGGTCGCAAACGATTCTAGAAAAAAAGAGGTCCGAAGTGCCTAGTGCGAGTTTTCTTAAAATCGTCGTCACAAGTGCTCGCGTCGACGTAAACGCAGATTTGTATGGGCTCACAATAGTGTCATGTTTAGGCAGACAGAGGCGCTGTTCCGATCCTATACAAATCTGCGTTTACGTCGACGCGGTGACTTGTGACGGCGGCAGTGAAAAACTCACACTAGGCACTCTGGGCTCAATCCCTGGGTAAAGTTATAGCTATTGTATTTCTACACTTAATAGTGTAATAGTCGTAAAACATGTAAACTCAAAGCGAAGTGTGTCGCGTCGCTAGTCTATACATCTATACAGATAAATAAAATTGAAGTGTCTGTTTGTAATTCCAAATTAACAGCTTTTCACTAAATGCATTTGAAACTATATGCGGTACTGACATAAAAAACCAATATAAGAAAAAAAAACTCTAATAAAGTCCGTCTGTCTCTCTGTTTGTTCTGGTTCTCCAAAACGGATGAATTAATTCAAACGGGAATTTCACTGTGTGATAGTTGATGTGACAAGGAGTAATTCAAAAAATAAAAACTACATTGTTTTAAAAAAAAAATATCACAAAAATAAATCAACGCGGGTATAATCGCAGGGCACAGCTAGTACTTAATATCATTGTAAGCCCCGTTTTATAGGACTTGATGTGACAGATTAAATACGGGTTGGATGTAGTTTTTATGATCTGTACTGGTTGATTACTCGTTGGCATACTAGCCGACGTGCGGAGGATTTACTCTACTGGCACCATACCAAGCTAGTGAGCATATAAAAACACTTGGCTGTCGGCACAGTACATATAAAATAACGCAGTATGGAATGTACACCGAAGTTTTTTAGTAGTAAGTTCGTCTCAGTAACAGCAACCTTTTAAACATGGCGCGGGCAGTAGAAAAATATTTAAATGAATTTTTAATTTTTTGTGGGGTTCGAGCAGTCACCTGCCACACAAGCGAATCCCAGCGGGGCCTGTACCAATGAGTTTTTCTAACAACTCATGTGCAGTGATTTCACACCACGTGCTTTACGGTGAAGGAAAACATCGCGAGGAAACCTCCATATGTCCGAGAAGTAATTCAATGACATATGTATAGTGCCTGAGACGCCGATAGACCATTCGTAACGGCACTTAAAAATCTTCGGTGAAAAGTCGACAGGGATTTCGTAGATGTGCGCGTGTGAGTGTGGGTGTCATTTCGAACGTTTTATTCCTAGGTTCCTTACTGCTTGTGATATGTGTACTGTGGTCTCGGGATGCAGACGACCTTCATAACTCGCTTTACAACTAGGTATATGGGTAAATAGAAGTAACTAAGGATTTTTATTCGTAATGTTGGTTCTGTATCTATACATCTTCTATGTATATTATATCTATATCTTATATACAAAAATGAATCCCCATTTCCCTTGGTCACGGCATCACGCGTAAACGGCTGGATGGATTTCAACGGGACTTTCACTGGCAGATAACTGATGTTTCAAGGAGTGTTTTAGGCTAATTTTATTTAGAAACTAGCTGTACCACGCGGTTTCACTCGCGTAGATTTAGTTTCTTCCTTATTGTCGCGGAACCCTAATATTTTTGATAAATAAAAGTAGCCTAAGTTACTCCTTGAAACATCCGCTACCTACCAGTGAAAGTCCCGTTAAAATCCGTCCAGCCGTTTCAGAGATTACCCGGAACAAACAGACAGACAGACAGACAGAGAAAAATTGTATAACTTGGTTTTTTTGTGTCAGTAGCGTGTATACTTTCATATGCATTTAGTGAAAAACTGATATTTTGCAGTTACAAACAGACACTTCAATTTTATTTATCTGTATATCTGTATAGATAACATTAGGGTTCCGTGAAATAAAGCCCAGCTTTTTTATAAATAAATACATTATTAGTATTTGTTTGTAATTCCAAACTTCAACAGCTTTTCACTAACTGCATATGAAAGTATATACAGTACTGAAATTAAAAACGAATTTTATACATTATCTGTCTGTCTGTCTGTTTGTTCAGACTAATTTTAACGGACCGATTTTAACGGGTCTTTCACTGGCAGATGGTCAATTTTACAAGGAGTAACATAGGCATACGTTTATTTAAAATAAATATTAGCTACAAAACAGCTTATAAATAAAACAATATATATATATATATAGAGACGGCGATAGACTCACCATCTGCCCCGTTGGCACATAATCATCTTCGGTGAAAAGTGTGTGTTGTTATTACAACACCTCTGCTACCCCTTCGGGGAATACAGGGGCCTTACCATGAGCTCTTATTGCCATGATAGTTTCACTCATTTATGAGACAGATGTATGTGACGTGTATACATCTGGGAGTCTACTCTCTTTCTCCGAAAACGAAACTTCGTGAACGAACGAAAATCAAACGTAGTTTCATTATCGCTTTGTTTTTATCATACTCAAATTGTTCTTCGTCTAATAATTTAATTAAAGTTGGTTTAGAAAATATAAACATCAAATAAACAAAATAACAAAATGACCGTGCTGTGACGTGACGCCTTGGTCCTAGCGGAAGATCAGTGATGGTTGTCATCAACGTGGCAGCCAGATTATGCTGAGTTGGGACCAATTCGTAACAACTATAACACACTGTTACTATAATCCTTTTCGCTATTTTGTGTATGTTGTTACGAATAAATTTATTTTCTTTCTTTCTTTCTTTCAAATAATTTTCTAGCGGACCACGTTCGGACGGTATTTTAGAACGAATAATAACAGTGGTTACAATGCGAACTTTCGGCCGAAGGTGCGTTTTTCGGAGAAAGCGAGTAGGCCCCCTGTCACTTTCGCACAACTGAATTATGATTGCAATAGGTTGGGCCCCAGGTGTGAGAATATAATGTAGGTAGGTTTTCTATTAGCCTTAATGGACCCTGTAACTGGAACGATTGGAAATAAAAGTACTAAGCAGGTGCGTAACCAGACAGACATAAATTACCATGTTTATAGCACTATAGGTATACGGCCCGATGAAAAAAGTAGCTAGGAGTAACTGTTTTATAGGGATGGGACACTATCGAGGACTTGTCGATATCGATGACGGACTCTATACATCTATACAGATAAATAAAATTGAAGTGTCTGTTTGTAATTCAAACATTACAGCTTTTCACTAAGTAAATGAATATAAACTTATACATGGTAGTGATATAGAAAAACCAATTTTCAAAAATTTTCTCCGTCTGTCTGTTTGTTCCGGGTAATCTCCGAAACGGCTGGACGGATTTTAACAAGACTTTCACTGACGGATAGTGAATTTTACAAGGAGTAACTTAGGCTACTTAGATTTTTAAAAAAACATTGAGATCCGCGGGCAACCATTAAATTAAAATCTACGCGGGTGAAACCGCGGGGCACAGCTAGTTTATAATATTTTTCATGTTTTAGGAGAGACACCGATTTGGGCTAAGTTTCCTACTTTTAATTAGTTTGAAGTGCTGGGTGCCGTCAAAGGTAAGAAAGATGTTAATACGCGTTAAAGATGTTAATTAACCATGAAAAAATTCCATTCCTATTTTTTTATGGAAAGATGCATGTGTTTCGTGCATGGGTATCAAATCAATTAATTATAAATTAAATATTTCTTATGTACTTGGTACTAAAAAAATATCGATATCGATAACATACCTACTTACTTCATCTACATCACTAGTAATCCTTTTAGTTAAGGGCTCGCTTTCAAAGTAACAAATTGTGTAAAATGTATTTATAAAGCTGTTATAAATAGCTGAGCTTATAGCCTACCATTGCATTGGAATGATATAATTTTGTAGATAAACTAAAGCTGTGCATCCGCGTAGATTTAGTTTCATACTTATTGTCGCGGAACCCTAATATTTTTAATAAATAAAAGTAGCCTAAGTTACTCCTTGAAACATCGGCTACCTGCCAGAGAAAGTCCCGTTGAAATCGGTCCAGCCGTTTCGGAGATTATCCGGAACAAACAGACAGACAGAGAAAATTTTTAAAACTTGGTTTTATAGTGTCAGTAGCGTGTATACTTTCATATGCATTTAGTGAAAAGCTGTAATTTTGGGATTACAAACAGACACTTCAATTTTATTTATCTGTATAGATAGATATAGATAAAGGAGTTCAAATCAACCTCGGCTAAGGAAACAAGATATCTCTAAAAGCAGGCATATCTAACATGCCCTTAACTAGAACTTAGGGACATATGTGACCCATAGACCCAGTTCTGACCGGACCAGCTGACCCCAAGGGCGAGGGAAATTGGCCCTCATTACCTTAACGGCTTAGGTTTATAGGTCCAGCCGCTTACGGTGATGGAACTATCAGATTTCTAACAGCTTGCAGTATAAGCTATTAGAAAATATTCTGCGTGTACTACGAAACATGTTTAGAGTTCCGTAAATCTAAATAACTTTATGTGATTAGACTTCTTGCAAAGACTATCAAATCGTCTTATATTCCGCATATTTATCCTCATATTATAAAGAGGAATGATTTGTATGTATGTTTGTAACGAATTTACTCAAAAAGTACTGGACCGATTTTAAAAATTCTTCATCATTTGATAGCTACATTGTCACTTTAATACTACACTAGCTGACCCGACAGACGTTGTCCTGTCTTAATTATGAGAATGCAGCACGTATTCTGTCAATTCTATGTCAAACGTCATAAGGTTAGATCAAAAAGTTTTTCTTGTCCAAAGCGCTAAGGTTAGATTTAAGAAGAAAGAAACAATTGTATATGGTGGTTAAGTATTCTTAAATTTCAAAATTTTCCACGCTATTTTCTTAGTTTTTTCTTTCATAAGAACCATCTCCTGACAATAACGAACACAACAAAAAAAATATTATCGAAATCGGTCCAGCCGTTCACCCGTGATGTCGTGACCAACGGAAATGGAGATTCATTTTTATATATATAGATTAATATAGGCTATATTTTATCCCCGTACTCCCACGGTAACGGGAACTACGCGGGTAGAACCGCGTGACGTCTGCTATCATCCAATAAGCATCGGACCTTTTGTAGCCTCTAACAACAACACCTTACCACAATAATAATTTTGTAATTATACTACAAAAGAAGTTAAGGGTTTTTATATATTAATTTTTTATTGATATGTAACACCAGGCGTTGCTCTGTGAAAAACTTGGATATGTACTGCAATGCGCTTTAAAACTCTTATTGCGCGATTTAGGTTCTCGTGTATTTGTACTCAAACTTCGCATTTGCTAGCGAGTAGCGCCATCTATGAGCGAGTGGAGAAACGCTACAAGTATAACGTCTTTACATATATTCTCGCAAGTTTCAAGCACTCACAACCTTTCCATCAATCAGATATGTTTAAATGAAGTTACCATTACGAAGTACTTGGGCCTTACCATGAGCTCTTATTGCCATGATAGTTTCACTCATTTATGAGACAGTTGTATGTGACGTGCATACATCTGTCACTGTCGCACAACTGAATTAACATTGCAATAAGAGCTCATGGTTGGGCCCCTGGAGATTATAGCGTGAGAAAAGTCATGTGAATCGCGTAGTGTCATGGACAATGTGGGCTTTCTTTACTTGATGTCATTACAATTTGTCATCTATTATGGTTCTCTGTGGGAGAGTTATGTTCAGATTTCAATCTTGATAAGACGAGGGATCATTTTCTAAGATACATCTTCAATGTTATTACAAAATATAATGTTAACAGATGGTTGGCTTCTGATATTCCGCATTGGAAACCTGCATATGTCTGAGAAGTAATTAAAAGACGTAATATGTCAGACTTTCTTAGGCCTCTGACTGACCTGGAACGATTGCCAAAGATGTTAATTTGGCAACCGGGGCCGACGGCTTAACGTGCTCTCCGAGGCACGGATATGTAACGGGTCTATGAGTAAAAAATATTACCCGTGGTACCACTGTGGGTCAATAGCAGTGGGATCACGGTTGATACGTCGATACAGTGTGATCGTAACAGGGTAAAAAACCGGGTCTAAATCCTAAAAAATAAATAATGAAAGTTACTCGTTTAGATATGAATCACGCGCACGATCTATGGCCGTCAATAGTGCATCTAGGTCGAGATGTTGCTACATGCAAAAATGTAATTAGTGTGTCGCTCTTCATGTCCTCGATCACACGTTACAATGTATAGCTGTAACGCTCAATATAATGGTAATATGAAGTCGGCTTCGTATATCCATAAAGATAAACTAGCTGTGCCCTGCGATTTCTCCCGCGTAGTCTTAATTTCATAGGCGGCACGCGGAGCCCTTATGCTTTTTTTAGATTAAAAGTAGCCTAAGTTACTGCTTGGAAAATTAGCTTTCTGCCAGTAAAACTCCAGTTAAAATCGGTACAGCCGTATCGGCGATTACCCGGAACAAACAGACATACAGACAGACAGAGAAAAAAATTATAATTGTTTTTTTTTGTGTTAATATCGTATATACTTTCATATGCATTTTGTAAAAAGCTGTTATTTTGGAATTACAGACACTTCAATTTTATTTATCTGTATAGAGTATAGATGTACCTATAGACACCAAAGGGTAACGGTGTTTATCGGAATTTAGAAGAAAAATAATCATCTTTGCACGTATCGGAAGAAACAGAAAAAAAAAAAGATCTCGCACAGATTATTAAAAGTATGTTCAAATTATAATATTTAAAAATATGTCTACAACTAACCTACATCAGGCAAAGTCGCGAGTAAAAGCTAGCTCCTTATACGTGATGCTAGTTTATTCGAGTAAGTGGTTAGTAATATTTTACTTTTTACGACGCTTCGCAAATAAACTAAAACGAAAGAGACACCGACCGCAACCTGCATAAAGTTGCCGCAATAAAAAATATGTTTCCAACTAGGTTCCGTAGATATGGCAAGCATTTTTATTTTTTTATTCTTTCTAGAATTATAAGATCTTATTCTTATTAAAATTATTAGATTATAAGATAGAGAACACACTGTGATTTAATGTTTTTATCTCGTTGAAAGTTATAATCTAATCAAAATCAAAAGAGTAATTACTGAGTTTCTTGCCAGGTTGTTCTCAGTAAAAGCAACCTTCCGAACCTGGCGGTAGCATGTATAATCCTGTGTAATTGTGTCATTCTGACGATTTGAAAGTAATTTGTATAAAGTCTAATCGAATAAAGATATTTGTGTCTGAGTTTGAGTATGAAAAACAAAAAAAAATCTGTGATAATTTTTTATATTCGTTTTAATTTTTAGTGTGAAATCGTCAGAATGACATATTTTTGCAGGATTATAAACGTCATGAAGGCTTTCAATGAGAACAATCCGAAAAGAAATTCCACATTTACTCTAAGTATTTAAAACGGTTTAAGCGTTTTCATAGAGTAACGTTTATTGTCCGATTTGTACAAAGATCGTAGTTAAGTTATTAGCCTTCGCAGTAAATCATCAATGGCTTCTTTATGCTTTGAATCAACGTGTACGTGTAAGTTCAAATCCCATTTATAAATGCAGCTAAGAGAGAAAAGTAGTTAACTGCAAATTTAAAATTAAGATCCAAAAATATCATTTTTTATTAGTCTTGTAACAAAGTACTTTCAAATCGTCAGAATGACACAATTACACAGTATTATACATGCTACCGCCAGGTTTGGAAGGTTGCTTTACTGAGAACGAATTACTCTTTTCAAAAGTATTTTTATAATTTTGATTGAGTAACACATCAATTAATCACAAAAATATATAAGCCCATGTTGAGTTATTTATTAAGCCCTTCGATAATATAACGACAAACTAAGTACCAGAGAATGTTTATGGTTTTAATTTTTTTTTAATTTGGTACCTATTTAAAGAACCGAAAAAACAGTAAATATTAACATTAGGAGTTTGCTTTTTGCATCGTTCAAAAAAATTTACTCATTATACAAAAAGGTTTTATAAAATTAAAATTTCGAATTACCTTTTCTACAAAATAATTTTATAGCTGGCAAGTAAGATAATAATATGAAGGACGAAGAAATAAACAACAGCTGTTCGCGGCGGGAACTTTTGTTCCATTTTTAAAACCAGTGTCAATTTTATTTTTCTTGGACCAAATATGTTTTGAAACTTGTTTTTTAAATAAAAAGACATCTTTTAAAAGTATAATGTTAAGTCAAATTTTATTCAGAGTTAAAAAAGAGATTTTATAATGGAATGTAGTTCTGACACATCACGTGTAATTTTTTCGACAGATATGGCTATATCTATACCTTTTGGTAATTTTTATGGCAAAATTTTTGTTTTACTGTTTTTAATTACTTACCAAATTAATCTACTCGGAAATCGACCAAAAATCGGAAATATCGTTAAATGTGACGCATTTTTGGTTTGTATCTTCAAATTTCTTGAATAACAGTCAGGTCCGAGACTCCGAAGTGAAATAAAAATTAACTCCCGTTTGTACCTTCCTCGATACAACACTTTAAACCATTCAAATCGGTCCAGCAGTAAATAAACATATACGCCGAACAAAGAAACTTTTTTTAAGTCGATGAAAAAAGTAAAAAAAAAAACATACGCGAAGAAAAACTCTCTTTGCTTAAGTCCGCTGAAATCTTAAAAAAAACATGTAAAATAAAAATAAAATACACCTTACCTTTTTTAAAACTCTGTCAAAAAAGGAACGCACAATGATGAACGCGACCATAATAGTCGATTATTCGATTCGATAGTAAACTCGGGAACAGATAGAATCGAGATGTAAAACACGCACGGCGGCTTGCAATACCGAGAATTTTGCGTACATTGTGTATAGCCGGGTAATTAATGGTGAACTTTGAGGTATTTCAACCACCAACGAGTAAACTCTACGCCGTAAAGTATTTCCTAATGACCGAGAGAAAAAAAATCGAAACAAACATGGCCGCCGTGGTCACTGTGTGGCTTTGGCGCGAAGACGCGGAGAATTCTGTAATTAAACTTCAGTTTTTTTTAAATCATACATACAGATAAATAAAATTGAAGTGTCTGTTTGTAAATCCAAAATAACAGCTTTTCACTAAATTCATATGAAAATATACACGCTACTGACACTAAAAAACCAAGTTTTATTTTTTTTCTCTGTCTGTCCGTCTGTCTGTCTGTCTGTCTGTCTTTTTGTTCTGGGTAATCTCTGAAACAACTGGACGGATTTTAACGGGACTTTCACTGGTAGTTAGCTGATGTTTCAAGGAGTAACTTAGGCTACTTTTATTTATTAAAGATACTAGGGTTCCGCGACAATAAGGATGAAACTAAATCTACGCGGGTGAAACCGCGGGGCACAGCTAGTTATTTTATATAAGATTGCTCGTTTAAAGGTAGGTATTACATAGAAAGATAGATTTGTTACTTATATGTTTACCATAAAGCGACAAAAAAGTAGTTTTTTTATCCATAGATTTTGTAGACTTGTTACTTGTTTTTTTATTTCTAAAATATCGCTGTTATTTTAACAGCTAAAGGTTGAAATATATCAAATATGCAAAATGATAAAATATACTCAACATTTCTGACCTTATCTTCAGTGAATTAGAGATTATTTTCTGACTAGCTGTGCCCTGCGGTTTCACTGCGTAGATTTTGTTTTTTTCCCCGCGGAACCCTGAATATTTTTTAAAAATAAAAGTAGCCTAAGTTACTCCTTGGAACATCAGCAAGCTGCCAGTGAAAGTCCGGTTAAAATCGGTCCAGCCATTTCAGAGATTACCCGGAACAAACAGACAGACAGACAGACAGACGGACAGACAGACAGAGAAAAAATTTAAAACTTGTTTTTTCAGTGTCTGAAGCGTGTACACTTTCATATGAATTTAGTGAGAAGCTTTTATTTTGGAATTACGAACAGACACTTCAATTTTATTTATCTGTATGGATTTATTATAACTCGTGACCACGATTGGATCACAACGGGCAGATTTCTATTGAAATGTATTTAGTAATTCAAATTAATAAATTTACATTAAATTATTCGCATACATGGTTGATGGTACTATGATGTCATGTAGGTAAATCCATACTAATATCTATACTTATTAGAAAGAATAAAAATAAAATCTTTACTTGTTAGAAGTATTGTTTTGAGAAATAAATATCTTTAATCATACAGATAAATAAAATTTACGTGTCTGTTTGTATAATTCCAAATAAATATTGATAGATAATGACAAAATAACATTGCAATTAGTGAAAAGATCACTACTTGCAAGCGGTCGTCACGTGGTTTCACCCGCGTAGTTTCAGTTCCCGTGGGAGTACGGGGATAATATGTAGCCTATATCTATTAATCAGTGATATATTAATAAGTTACTGCTTGAAACAACAGCTACCTGCCAGTGAAAGACCCGTTAAAATCGGTCCAGCCGTTTCAGAGATTACCCGGAACAAACAGACAGACAGACAAATAGAGAATAATTTTATAACTTGGTTTTTTTAGTGTCAGTAGCGTGTATACTTTCAGATCAATCGTTACGAAAAAGCTTCCCAGATTTTAGTTTTAAACATGTACGTTCTATTGATATCATGAAGGCATTTAAACCGCTTAATATTAAAAATACGGAGGACTTATGGGGACTCTCAATTAAAGATGCATTTAGTGAAAGGCTGGAATTACAAATAGACACATCAATTTTATTTATCTGTATAGATATAGATAGATAACCACAAACAGACGGGTTGTACGCTTATTTTCTACCTTCGTAGCATAATCGTACTTATCCAACTAAGGAGTTGTCTTAACAAAGAAAATAAAACATTTAGGAGTACATTTTCATGTGCTCATTAAATTGGTTTCTGAGATCAAAGTAATTAATTCAGAATTTGCTACAAAGCAAAGGTACGTAATACCGCAGTAAAGAGATCTAAACAGTAGTACAAGTAAGTTGTAAACCTATATCTCTACAGTCTAAACCTAAAACGTAATTCCAAAATAACAGCTTTTCACTAAATATATACATATGCTCACGCCTGTATCCCAAGGTGGTAGACAGAGACCACCGTTCGCCACAAGCTACGATCCTTACATACTTCTTTCGCTTCATCCACATTCATGCATCTCTTCATACACTTCTTCCGTTACGAGTGCTCTGAATTTTACCTTTCTAAATGCATATGAAAGTTCATAAATAAAACAATTTATAAAAGAAATCTCTGTCTGTCTGTAGGCCCGTCTGTCTGTTTGTTAGGCTGGAGCGATTTTAACGGGACTTTCACTGGCAGGTCGCTAGTTTTACAACGAGTAACCAAGTTTTAACATTTTTCTCTGTCTGTCTGTCTGTCCGTCTGTCTGTCTGTCTGTCTGTCTGTCTGTTTGTTCCGGGTAATCTCCGAAACGGCTAGACCGATTTTAACGGGACTTTCACTGGCAGGTCGCTAGTTTTACAACGAGTAACTTAGGCTACATTTACTTAAGAAAAACATTAGGCTTCCGCGGGTCACACAATATATGCGATCTTCTGTAAGATACAGTCCTGACGTATTCCTCTCGGAATCTTTTCTAACTGTCAAATTTGACAGCTGTTGTGTTGTGTTGTCACTTAATTGTAGGCGCATGCGCACTAACAAAGGTGTTACAAGTTACGAAATTCAGGTCACATGCCTTTTATGATTTGGTTTAAATACATTTAACAGAAATGAAAGTAGGTTGCTTATATTGGTCTATTTGGTAAAAATAAAACACAAAACCTTAGTGTAGTATTGTATTTCTGTGGTGAGTAAGGTCGCCAGTCCATAAAGGGGAGGAGTAGGAGTGTAGTCGCTGTGCTAGCAATAGTAGTCAATATGTTAGCACAGGGATTTCATCTGTACAGATAAATAAAATTGAAGTGTCTGTTTGTAATTCCAAAATACCCGGTTTTCACTAAATGCATATGAAAGTATACATGCTACTGACACTGAAAACCCAAGTTTTAATTTTTTTCTCTGTCTGTCTGTCTGTCTGTTTGTTCCGGGTAATCTCTGAAACGGCTGGACCGATTTTAACGGGACTTTCACTGGCAGGTAGCTGATGTTTCAAGGAGTAACTTAGGCTACTTTTATTTATTAAAAATAGTAGGGTTCCGCGACAATAAGGAAGAAACTAAATCTACGCGGGTGAAACCGCGGGGCACAGCTAGTCTATAATAACATTATAAAAAGGAAAGATTTGTATGTATGTTTGTAACGAATTGGCTCAAAAAGTACTGGACCGATTTTAATAATTCTTTCACCATTTCAATGCTACATTATTACTGATTAATATAGGCTATATTTTATCCTCGTACTTCTAAGGGAATGGGTACTACGCGTGTGAAACCGCGTGACGTCCGCTAGTTGTTTATAAGGCTGTCAATGCGCGAGTGTCACTTGATGTTACAAGCATGCATAGGCTGCAGTAGCTAACCATCAGGGGCCTTAACATGAGCTCGTATTGCCATGATAGTTTCACTAATTTATGAGACAGATGTATGTGACGTGTATACATCTGTCACTGTCGCACAACTGAATTATCATTGCAATAAGAGGTCATGGTTGGGCCCCAGGCCTGGGGATGAAAATGAAAATGAAAATGAAAATGATTTATTCAGTTTAGGCCCTGGTAAGGCACTTATGAACGTCGAGGAATCTACCACCGGTTCGGAAACTAGCCTTCTGAGAAGAACCGGCAAGAAACTCGGATAATTCTCGTAAGAACGTTCAATTCAAATATGGTTGAAGTTCCAACCTCGTTCGATTGCAGTCCTATCGAGACTTGGTATTCACGTGTTTTTCGATTGCGCTTCGATAGGATTACAACGAAACGCTTAAATCGGAACGCAGAAGCTATTACTCAATGATTTGTTGCCAGTACCATCATCCTATTTCCTACCAAGTTATTATAACATAATTGAAAACGATTGAAGCACAATTAGTTTACGTGAATACGCTTCAACTGCGATCGAACGACTTTAGAAAGCGCTGTTTAGCGATGTTTAGCGATGTTTAGCGAATAAAAAACGCTGTTAGCAAACAAGTCGCTACGATATCGTAAAGGTTTTCATTACGAGAATTAGCCTACAGAGTGTCTTGTGCGAGTTTTCTTAAAATCGCCGTCACAAGTCACCGCGTCGACGTACACGCAGATGTGTATGGGCTCACAATAGTGTCATCTTTAGGCCGACAGAGGCGCTGTTTGGATCCCATACAAATATGCGTTAACTTTGACACGGTGACTTGTGACGGCGGCAGTGAAAAACTCGCACTAGGCACTCTGTACGCTAGTTTATCACTTTAGTATACAAAAAATATGTCACGTGATTTCGGTAGAGCCTTAACAAAAGGAATGAAATTAAAACTTGATATTCATTTCTCAGCCCACATACAACCTTAGTGACCGAAAAAGGTGTAACCAACTTAGTCAGGTCGTCGGAAAATTATACAGCGACCGTATGTCAATGTAACAGGACTCACTTTTGCGTGGTTTTTGAATAATGAGGGTCTTTGTAAATCGTCCCACGTAGACCTTGCCTCCCACTGAGTGACGTCATTTGGCAAAGTTACTTAAAAGGCTTGAAAAGTTAAAATGGTTATAGATTGAATTTGAAGGGAAGAATTTGAAGAGACGTGGCCTTGGGGTTTCAGCAGTCCCCTGCTACGCAAGCGACGCGAGTTCGAATCCCAGCGGGGCCTGTACCTATGAGTTTTTCTAAAAACTTATGTGCAGTGAGGAAAGGCATATGTCTGAGAAGTAATTCAATGACGTATGTATAGTGGCTGAGACGGCGATGGACTCACCATCTGTAACGTTGGCACTTAATCATCTTGTGTGAAAAGTGAGTGTTGTTATTACAACACCTCTGCCTACCCCTACGGGGAATACAGGCATATATATAAGTATATAACAATAATATAGGTACACATTATAGGCAGGTAATGGCGTCATGCAAAAAAAAAATAATCTTGTATACTTAAATGAATCCCCATTTCCCTTGGTTACGGCATCATGCGTAAACGGCTGGATGGATTTTAACCGAACTTTCACTGGCAGATAGCTGATGTTTCAAGGAGTGTTTTTGGCTAATTTTATTTAAAATAAACCATTATGATACTAAATCTAAGCGGGTGAAACCGCGGGGCACAGCTAGTATTTTATGAATAGTACACAATAGTGACAAATTATATTTGTCGCTATTGTACTTACGATGTTTTCCTTCACTGTGTTCTAGTTTTAACGGTGATTAAAGGTAGAATGTAATGTTTTTAATAAACATAATTATAGACATAAATTTATGGCCCATGGTACATTAACACGGGCCGAGACAAAGGCCCATTTGGGACCAAATTAAGATCTACCAATTGGGACGAATAAATATAATTGGTGGAAGTTTTTTTGCATTTATCTACACTAATAGTAAAAAGAGGAAAGATTCGAGTGTTATTTTGTTTTTATTTTCATTGAATAGGCTCCGAAACTACTTGACCGATCTTGAAAATTCTTTTAGCGATGGATAGCTACATCATCAGCGAGTAACATAGGCTATATTTTATCCCCGTACTCCCACGGGAACGGGAACTACGCGGGTGAAACCGCGTGTATTTAAGGGCTTTGGTGAGGTCATGCTACAAGGCATTCAGAGAAATAAGCTTTTATTTTTATTTCATTCGTCTATCTGTCTATTTGTTCCGAACAATCTCTCGGCTCGACCGATTTTAACGCGAATTTAACTGGTAGATAACAGAGTGCTGGTGCAAGGTTTCTAAAAATCGCCGTCACAAGTCATCGCGTCGACGTAAACGCAGGCTTGTATGGGCTCACAATAGTGCCATGTTAAGGCCGACAGAGGCGCTGTTCCGATCCTATACAAATCTGCGTTTACGTCGACGCGGTGACTTGTGACGGCGGCAGTGATAAACTCGTACTAGGTCCTCTGATATTACAAAAGTCTGGGAATTAATAGCTACCTATGAAATTAAGTTTACGTGGGTGAAACCGCGGTGTTTAGCTAGGTTATTAAAAGAAACACTTTGAAAACCAATCACGAATTCAACCGTGATCACACAAAAATACCCAATTTGATATAAAAAATGTGTACGTCTATATGGAACACTCATTGTCCTTTTTATATTCCACCGTTGTATCGTATGAGAATGGAATTAATAATTTCGGCTGAAGAATTATTGGATATCCAACAAATCTATCTATGTATCTACCTACATCTATGTATATATTGAGCAGTAGTCGTGGGGTTTGATCGGTCGCCTGCTACGCAAGTTCGAATCCCAGCGGGGCCTGTACCAATGAGTATTCTAAAAATGTATGTGCAGTGATTTCACACCACATGCAGGAAACCTGCATATGTCTGAGAAGTAATTCAAACACGTATCTATAGTGGCTGAGACGGCGATAGACTGACCATCTTCGGTGACGAGTGGGTTGTTATTACAACACCTCTGCTTACCCCTTTGGGGAATACAGGCGCGAGCATGTCTATGCATACTGATTAATAAATTGAAGTGTCTGTTGGTAATCACAACTAAACAGCTTTTCACTCAAAGCATATGAAAGTATATAAGTAATTTACTTAAATAAATAAAACAATAGTAAGATATATTTATAATGTGGTACAGTCTAACGGTGCTGCCAAAATACTTATTAGTGCAGACTAATGTCGTATCTACTTTCATTATACTTCAAGCATTGAGTGTTTAACATAATATTAATATCTAACATCCGTCATACTTAAACCTGCTAATTTAAATAAAGTTTACAAAAAACCGGACTAAAAATTATCATTCATTTATTTAGTAGAACTCTGAAAATGAAAATGAAAAATATTTATTCAGTTTAGGCCCTGGTAAGGCACTTATGAAAGTCGAGAATTTACCACCGGTTCGGAAACTAGCCTTCTGAGAAGAACCGGCAAGAAACTCTCGTTTCCATTACGTCGTGAACCATTTGTAATGGCAATAGGCTCGCCTCTATTACATGGGACTTAAATATAACTGGAGAAAGGTTGGTTTACTATAAACCTCTGCCTACATCTCTGGGGAATACAGGCGTGAGTAGGTATATGTAATTATAATAGGTTCAGGGAGCCTACTCGCTTTCTCCGAAAAACGAAGATTCGGCCGAAAGTTCGCATAATTCCCGCGACTGTGTTTGTTTTAAAATATCGTCCGAATGTAGGTCTGCTAGAAAATTCTTTTACGTTTATATATTCATAACCTACTTTAAGTAAATTTATTAAAAGAACGATAATTTGAGTTTGATGAAAACGAAGCGATCCTGAAACTTTGTTTGATTTTCGTTCGTTAGAGAAGTATCATGACTGTGATTTTATACTGGAACCGAACATTTTATTTACCTACTATCTTGTTGTAATATTAATGCTTTATTTCTCATAAGTGATTTGTAATCTTAGAGAAATAATAAAGAACTTAAACCATTTTCGAAGAAAGAGAGTTGACCCCCAGAAGTTAAGCCGTCGAAAGGTACAGACAAACAGTAAAAAATGGATGCTATTATCTCGCATCAGCAAACTGAATTAATTCATGCCATCATCCGTTCAAGGTCATTGCTCCGACAGTGTGGATTTTTTGCCAACACGTCTAATTTGACGTGTCTAAAGATGGCTACCTTAATAGCTTAGAATTTTACTGCAAAATGCTTGATAAATCTCCCTACTTGATTAGACTTTTAACAATATACTTTCAAATCGTCGGAATGACATAAATTTACAGGATTATACATGCTACCGCCAGGTTCGGAAGGTTGCTTTTACTGAGAAGAACCTGGCAAGAAACTCAGTAATTACTCTTTTCAAAACTAGTATACGATTTTAAAAATACATAATGAAATGTAAGCCCATGGACACAGTTTCAATACACAAATGTCGATAAGAGTTAAAATAAAGAAGAAGTCTCGTAATTCTTCTTTATATAATTACGTAGATTGAGATGACCAGCCTCCATTGAGGTCACCAGACCTCATTAAGTCTTACTAATCTATGGGTTCCAAAGAACCTTCCACCACCGACGTCAGGGCTGGGGTACCTACAGGATCGACAACGGACCACACAACACACGGGAAGTAAAATATCGTGAGGAAACCTGCATATGTCTGAGAAGTAATTCAAAGTATGTATAGTGGCTGAGACCGCGATGGACTCACCATCTGTCACGTTGGCACCTAATCATATTCGGTGAAATGTGGGTGTTGTCGTTACAACACCTCTGCCTGCCCCTTCTGGGATGACGAGAGCATTTTTCTCTGTTATGTGCTTAAATTTAACACCCACGACCTCAAAGGCCACTGAATCACAAAAATGACTGTCCTCGAATTATTAATATTGTAATATAGCAACCCACACGCGGTATTTATCAAGTTGTTACAAATATGGTGTCCGCACCGTCAGTGACCCCCCATCACCGTTACATGATCATGATTCATGGCGAAAAAACTATATCACACCATTTAATTATAACTGTTGTTAGTGGGAGGAGTATTAGGGCTGACATGCGTCTGGTTTACGGGGGTTTTTGAAAACTACATAACGTCGTTGCGCGTTCAAAAGTAGCTATGTGTTTTTACACGCTTTAGGAGACGCAGAAAATGATTCTGCGACAGCTGTTTACAACTCATTTGCAGCTCTTTGTGTATTCACAATAAAGCATCGGATCTGAAATTAATGCACATAAGTTTTTTGAAAAACTCATTGGTACAGGCCCCGCTGGGATTTGAACTTGGTTCCCAAAGGCCACCATGGCTCTGTGATACTTATATTCGTTCAATGGGATAAGTGTATTTTTAGTTATTACTAGCTGCGCCCCGCGGTTTCACCCGCGTAGATTTAGTTTCATGCTTCGTGTCGCAGAACCCAAGTAGTTTTAATAAGTAAAAGTAGCCTAAGTTACTCCTTGAAACATCAGCTACCTGCCAGTGAAAGTTCCGTTTAAATAGGTCCAGCCGTTTCAGAGATTACCCGGAACAAACAGACAGACAGACAGACAGACAGACAGACAGACAGACGGACAGACAGACAGACAGAGAAAAAATTTAAAACTTGGTTTTTCGGTGTCAGTAGCGTGTACACTTTCATATGCATTTGGTGAAAAGCTGTTATTTTGGAATTACAAACAGACACTTCAATTTTATTTATCTGTATAGATTTACTTCGTAGGTGACTACTTAAGCCACCCGGTTTTTACTGTTACTTGAACTTTCAAAAGTTCAAATGATCCCTAAAACATAAAACTTCATTGAATATATACCTGTATTATGAATTTTAGTACCTCTTAATGGTAAATACCATTATAACTTTACACACGGTTATTATCGTATGTGTGAACGTAATTCCAGCCCTTTTACTACTTAAAAGGGTTCTTAAAGTCGGTTAATTATATAACCGTGTTGCCACCTATTTCATTTTATTAGCAGGTATAGTAACAGCTCGTGGCACAGTTGCTATTGCGCATATCATTCGATCAGCGAAGCCTAACCCTATCCAGTAATTGGATGGGTGACCGTCCGAGTTCCTTCCGTGCCTCGGAGAGCACGTTAAGACGTCGGTCTTAAATAAATTATCTTTATCTCTCTAAAATAAACATTTGAAGAAATGTAAAGAGTTGTGGTGACCTTGGGGTTTGAGCAGTCGCCTGCTACGCAAGCAACTCAAGTTCGAATCCCAATGCCTGTACCTATGAGTTTTTCTAAACACTTATGTACAGTTTTCACACCCCGTTCTTTACGGCGAAAGAAAACATACATATGCTCACGCCTGTATTCCCCGAAGGGGTAGGCAAAGGTGTTGTAATAACAACACCCACATTTCACCGAATATGATTAAGTGCCAACGTGACAGAGGGTGAGTCCATCGCCCAAACATCGTGAGGTATATAACCTGCATATACCTGAGAAGTAAATTAAAAACATATGTAAAGTGCCTGAAATGGCGATGGACCCACCATCTGTCACGTTGGCACTTAATTAAACAGACACTTTAATTATGTTCATGGGTGTAGATAGAGTTAGAATTTGATGCAAGCATTTCAGCGCGTGCCAAATTCGGGGCACGAAAAGCATGTCCGAAAACATAACGAATTATCACGAGTCACGAATAATGTTACCCACACGGTTTCAAATTAAATTAAAGGGAGATTTTTGGATCGAAACAATAAAATTTCACGGTACAGTTCTCCACTCGTTATCTGAGACACGGTGACCGACAAAATAAATGAACATTTGTATTTTTTAAATTTGTTACATCTCTCTGAATGTTTTTCGCGCTAATCGATTTGAAAAGCTTCCCTTTTCTAATGTCACTTTGACAAGATATGTCAAAATGACGTTGGCTTATGTCAATTTGACAGAGGTTTTATTATCTTTTAGGGTAATTTGTTTCCGTACTTACGTCATGATATAAATACAAAATTATTAATACACATATATTAAGTACAGGGTTTTTTAAAATAAATAATTCTGACCAAAACTTTTTGCCATTTGGTTTTTAATATATTTGTCAAAAACGTATAACTCTCTTAATATGCAATCAAGTCTCTGAATTTGTGCTGACTTCCATAGTAAATGAGTAATAAGTAAAGTTTTCGATAACGCTGGAAACTTTTGCTTCGCTTTTAATAACTCTAGGATATAATCCACTCACCTTTGGCCAAAGCAACGTGGACGAAACTCAAACACAGCAACAATTTGATGGCAGCCATTTTGGATTTGTATTTATCGACACTGGCACTTCACAGCACTATTATAGAACCTGAAATAGGAAAAATAAATTAAAATATTTTTCAGTCTAATCAGGTATTTATTTTTATTTATATATTCGCGCGAAACGTTAGTGAAACATATTGAAATTAAAAAGTGTCTTTTCGGACGCTGTGTCCGAAAATATTGTGTCGGAAAGTCGTCCCAAATGGGCCGTAGGTATGTGGGACGAGACGACGAACTAATCGGCAGACTTATCATTTATTTTACATACAAAACAACATACAACCAGTCATTAAACTTCATGAATGTTATTCAAATTAATAAATAATGAGTATGCAAGATGGTTTCGTACATAGGTACAATTACAGTTTATAATTAACTAGCGGACGACACGCGGTTTGACCCGCGTAGTTCCCGTTCCCGTGGGAGTACGGGGATAAAATATAGCCTATATTAATCAGTGATAATGTAGCAATCAAATGGTGAAAGAACTTTTTAAATCGCTTCAGTACTTTTTGAGCCAATTCGTTACAAACATACTTACAAATCATTCCTCTTTATAATATTAGTATAGCTAGCTGTGCCCCGCGGCTTCACCCGCGTAGAATTAGTTTCATCCTTATTGTCGCGGAACCCCAATATTTTTAATAAATAAAAGTAGCCTAAGTTACTCTTTGTAACATTAGCTATCCGTCAGTGAAAGTTCCGTCAAAATTCGTCCAGCCGTTTCGGAGATTACCCGGAACAAACAGACAGACAGACAGACAGACAGACAGACGGACAGACAGACAGAGAAAAATTTTAAAAATTATAATCTGTTATTTTGGAGTTACAAACAGACACTTCAAATTTATTTATCTGTATGTATGTATATGTATAGATTAGTACGGAAGATGATTTTGTTCATATAATTACAGTTCATAATTAATTTAATTACCAATCAGTGGTCGGGAATCAAAGCCAGTACCTACGGTCTGATGGGTAGGCAGCGAAGCGTCTAAAATCAGTTTAGTTTACGGTATCTACAAACCTCATATGCCGTTTTTATACACTACTGCCTCGATGGTCTAGTGGTCGCAAGTGCTAGTGGGGAACATGAGGTTATGGGTTCGATATAAAAAATATAGAAAAAAGTAAACCTCTGTTAATAGAGAAAAAATAATAATATCTATACAGATAAATAAAATTAAAGTGTCTGATTAAAGTGTGTGTAATTCCAAAACAGCTTTTCACTAAATGCATATGTAAGTATACACGCTTATGTCACTACTACACGATACTGACATAGAAAACCTTTTTTTTTGTCTGTCTGTTTGTTTGTTTGTTTGTTCCGGCTAGTCTCCGAAACAGTTAGACCGATTTTAATGGGACTTTCACTGATGGATAGCTAAAGTTCCAAAGAGAAACTTAGACAAACTTTAATAAAAAAAAAATGGGTTCCGCAGGCCATCCATGAAATAAAGTGAAACTGCGGGGCACAGCTAGTATTTAATAAAACAAAACCTGTATGCAATCCCGAATGGGTGGGCTTTCGCTTACCATCAGGAGAATGTATGTTTAAATCACTTGTTTAGTTTAAGATACAATGTATATGTCACACAAAACACACAAGTTGTCTATCTGTCTTTTTGTTATGTTCTTATGACTGAGCTGATTTGGATAAAATTTGAAAAGAGTTTTGACTCCAATGAGGGAATGAGTCTCAAGAATTCACGCGAACAAAGTCGGGGAAAAAATCTAGTTACATATAAAATCATCTCTTCAAATGACCAGTCTTTATGTCTCCTTCTCGCGTAGGGTATGTGAAAAGGATAGCACTAAGTTAAGATTAAGTTACGTCAAAATAACTTTAAAACTCTGTGTCATATACATATAAAGTTTTTAACTTTTTTATGAAGCTTTTATTCCCAAAAGCTACTAACTTAGCTTCCTCAAGTTACATTTAAGCACGAAACTCTATGAGTCACATTCAACAAAACATAACCTAACATCGTCTTAAGTTACAACTAAGTTCCACAAACTAGTGTTAAGTAACTTACTTGAGAATCTATTCTAATATTATAAAGGTGGAAAGATTTGAAGTATCTTTGTAACGAACTTGCTCAAAAAGTACTGGACTGATTTAAAAAATTCTTCCACCATTTGAATGCTACATTATCACTGATTAATATAGGCTATATTTTATCCCCGTATTCCTACGGGAACGGGAACTACGCGGGTGACACCGCGTGACGTCTGCTAGTTATGCAATAAAATGTGTTATTAACAAAAGACTTACCTATGACCACAGATTATGACAACATTCCCAAACTGACACTATAACCTCAAACTTTGACAGCTGATCACACAAAATGGAGGTCGTTGTTACAAAATTACAGTTTAACAACACATTTTTTGTATGTTTGTTTGTTTGAAGACGCGGGGACGGCACGTCTGCTCTGTCCGACTGGTAAGTAGTTACTGCAGTGCGTTGAGAGACTCAATGCGTTATTACGTTAGGCTGCGCGTACGCAGGTTAGTAAAATGATGTTAACTGACTTCAAAAAAGGTGGAGGTTACTCCTTTTTATGATTGTTACCTCAGAGCTTTTGATTGAAAGGTGATGCTTCCCAAGTGGTCCCATTTTAATTTGGTTCAGTTCTGATGGTGGCATCAAATCGAGGGGAACCTTCGAAAATCTAACTGGCGATTAGTGCGTTGTTAATTATTTTCATTGAGTATTTGAAGCACTAGGTACATTTTAATGGTGTGGAGTCGATCTGATGATGGAGCCGACAGGCAGTCGAAGGAACTCCTCAACGATTTACAGCAAGTACCTAATGTTTGGGCCAGTGGCGTGCATTGCATATAAGCAGGTAAGCAGAAGTTACAATTTGTGATCACTGAATACACTCGTGTCGTGTGTGTGTGTGTCTTTACCAAAACGTATGTACCTACGCCGCGTCACATAGGTATGTACTTAACCTGCCTACCTACCTACTTATTGTTTATGACTACCCTGATGAAAATACAATGCACGCCCCTGGTTTGGGCTTGATTAATTCGACTGTTGAGAACTTTACACCTAGATGAGTTACGACTGGTGTAGGTGCACTTTGCAATGTCACTGATAAGAGCGTAATATTTTTTTACAAACAAAGTTAATATTTTAAATATTTTTCTCTGTCTGTCTGTTTGATTTGGATAATCTCCGAAACGGCTAAATTGGTATTAACGGGACTGGCAGATAGCTAATGTTAAGGAATGACATAGATTATTTTTATTAAAAAATAACATTAGGGTTACATGAAATTTACCCTACGCGGGGCACAATATGGGACATAATATGCCAATGAAGTAGAAAAAAAAATTAAATATACCATTAGAATGCTACATTATCACTGATTAATATAGGCTATTATTTATCCCCATACTCCCACGGGAACGGGAGCAACACGGAAAACCACGTGACGTTCAAATTCGAATTACAAACATTATTAACAATAGATATAGTTTTTTTCACAATTAAAACTACTCTATTGTGGCCGAGGCTTTACGTATCACAACTATTTCGAAGTGAGATCCTTTTGAAGGCTGTTAACTGGTAGTTTTCAGTCAAAAACGTCGTAACTGTACTTCAAAGTTCTTGCAAAACCAACCTTATCACAAGTCTTTAAGATTCCTGTTACTTTAACCGACGTTCAGACAATACTTAGAATGAATTGTCAAATGTCCTAACTAAAATTATGTGGTGACGAGAAAGCAATCTTAAAAGCGGATGAGTAAGACTTATTACAGATTGTATTTCGTTTAAGGTTGAAATGATACTTAATGATTGCATACTCACGCGCATAAGCAGGACTTGCGACGTTACGGACACAATGTATTCGGACAGTGTCCGAATTGTGAACTTTTTATTTCAAAAACATTTTTTTTACTGAATATTCGGACACCATTAAAAAAAGCTGTTTTGGGCAGAAAGGTATATATACTGATTTCCAACGATACTTTTATATAATTGTAGGTTGTCCTCTGACTAGAGGAGCTCGTGGCACAGTTGCTATTGCGCATATCATTCGATCAGCGAAGTTAAGCAACCATACGCCTAGCCAGTAGTTGGATGGGTGACCGCCCGAGTTCCCTCCGTGCATCGGAGAGCACGTTAAGCTGTCGGTCCCGGTTGCCAATTTAACATCTTTGGCAATCGTTACAGTCGGAGGCCTAAAAATAATCAGACAACTGGTTTAACCCAGATCACAGATTTTCCTCCTAAATGGGGTTGCGAAGGTCAGATGGCAGTCGCTTCGTATAAAAATCAGGTGATCAGCCACATCGGGTTGAATTAAGTGCCGACCCCAACAATGTATGGGATAAGGCCAGGGAGATCATGAGGTTGTCCTCTGACTAGTCAATAGTATCTTTTTGTTGGTAACGCTCTTTTTCCACTCATATGAGTATTAATAGTTGTATTGCCAGTGAAAAAATATTAAAAAAGAAAATGTTGCGGTTCGAACACTATGTCCGAATATAATGTGTCCGAATCGTCAAACTTGACATTGTTTGACATTTTCATGTATTTTCGAATATTAAGGCTTCTCTTTCAATTCAATTAAATATAAAATATTTTTATTTGATAAGAGTTACTAACTTACTTTCAAATCGTCAGAAGTACACAAAAATACATTAAGGATTATAGATGTTACCACCGGGTTTGGAAGGTTACTTTTGTTAAGAAGAACCCGGTAAGAAACTCAACAATTACTCTTACTCACTTAAAACTCTTCCCCAAATAACGTCAAATGTTGCCAACATAATAACTTTAAAGTGAACCGACTTTAATACTAAAAACCAGACAATTGGGAGTCAGACTTACGCGTCGAGCGTTCCGCACCAACTTGCAATGACAGGGATAAACTGTGGTCCCATATCACTAGTTTCTTTTTACTTCTTACTAACGAACGTCACGCGGTTTCACCCGCGTAGTTGTCGTTCCCTTGTGAGTACGGGAATAAAATATAGCCTATATTAATCAGTGATAATGTAGCATTCAAATGGTGAAAGAATTTTTAAAATCAGGCAGCTCTTTTTGAGCTAATTCAGCTCAGTTCAGCAGCTAAAACAGACAGACAGACAGAGAAAAAATACAATTGGTTTTTAGTGTCAGTAGCGTGTTTACTTTCATATGTGATAAGCTGTAATTTTGGAATTACAAACAGACACTTCAATTTTATATATCCGTATAGATGAGTCATAGACATATCAGTCTTTGACCTCGGACGTAAAGCATTGCTTTGTTCTTGCTCCTTGAAAATCTTAAGATTCAATAGTTTTTTCTTGTTTTTAACAACCTCGTGCAACCACAAAGTTGTAATTGTGTGTCGTTCATGTACTGTGTTATTAAGTTATCTTCTAAATAGTTGAATTTGCAATAAAAGTACGATATTTACCAAAACAAATTCAAATATTTTGCACAAATAACGAATTTGTCAACTACGTATACAGTGTCAAAAGTTATAGTGCACAGGATTCTCACGGTTACGCGCACTACGCAACCGTGAAATTGGCCTGCGCATCGCCGTCTGCGTGCATCGTAGTCCGGATCGCCAAAGATAAAGTTAACGCTGAGCAGATTTTACTTGCCTACTGCAAATAGTCACAGTGAGGTAATTACATTTGCACGTTTTTACTTTCTTGCTCGCTAAAATGAAATGCGCTGCATGTCGTTCCGCTATTGAGGTTGGAGAAGTTGAATTGCGATGCACTATTGTGGGTTGTTCAAAAGTTTATCACCATCTTTGCACTGGAGGTACCGATCTGGACCCGGATACGTTTGATGCATGGATCTGCCCGGAATGCCTATGTTCTCAGAAGAGAGGGGGTGACAACACCTTGACCCCAGTTGGTGTCTCTAAAAGTCGCGACCCCAATGTCACCTTCCGAAATAAAGCGCGCACAACCATCAACAATGACACCCTAGATCTCACCTTTGAAATGCGCTCTTTGCGACAGGAAATAGAATCCCTTAAAAAACAGCTCATTAATGCCGTAGTACTGATTGAAAGCTATGATAACAAAATCGAAAAATATGCCTGTAAAGTGGATGAACTAACTAGCAGACTCAAACGCTACCAAGATGAGAACACCATTAGTGAGGTTCCTCTATCACAAAACAGCCCACAGCAAACCAATAATATCCCGACTGTCAAACCAGCAGTACCAAAGTCGATAAAGCCCGCACCTAAGAAAAAATCAAATTTAACACATTCCCCGCTACAGCAGCCTTTAGTTCAACGGACCAGTCCCGATCGATGTGAACAGAACTCAGAAACTATTTTTTGTGATACTGAGTCCAATGAGCGAAACCAGCAGGACGATCAACAATGGACCAAGGTTATGAACAAGAAGCCTCGTCGCATATCTGCTTTACTCGGGACTGCCGGCCTTAATGTAACAACGCTTAAAGCCGTTGAATCTCGAAAATTTCTGCATTTGTGGAATATGGAGTCCACCTCTGAAGAAATCAGTGATTATCTGCGTCAATTGTGTCCAAGTGGTTCATGTACTGTGGAGCAACTCAACCCCAAGGGAGACTATAAATCATACAAGATTGGGGTACCTGCACAGCATTTTGATACCTATTATTCCACGGAAGTCTGGCCTGTAAATGCTCGGATTAAGCCTTGGGTCCATCTCAGGCGACAAGCTACTGCTAAAACGCTTCGAAACCAGTCCTTTCGTGAGTACACCAACTCCAAATACACCAATACCAAAGTCACCTATTAAGTCCGCATCAATTAATATCTTGTACCAAAACGTACGAGGTCTAAAGACCAAACTGAGTATATGGAGAAATCAGCTGTTACTCTTAGACCACCATTTGGTTGCGGCTACCGAGACATTTCTTGATAGCTCAGTTGAAGACGCAGAGCTTATTACTGGAGACTGGACTATCCTACGCCGTGACAGGAATACCCCCTGTGGAGGCGTGATGCTTGCGGCTCGCGCCCCTCTTATCTTGCACCGACATCGTGAATATGAAACGGATTGTGGTGAAGACCTTTGGGCGAGTTTCACCTGGCATGGTCGTACTGTGTATGTATGTGTAGTCTATCTAAAACCTACATCTAGTGATGAGGACTATATGCGGTGGTTCTGTAAGGTAGAACAATTCGTTAACAATTTAAAGGGCCTTGTTATTATCTTAGGTGACTTAAACATAAATAGTGTTACTTTAAATATTAAAACCTATTATTGTTATTTTCTATCGTATTGCTGCCTGAATGAGATGAATGACGTGGTGAATTTGCATGGAAGTATGCTAGATGTAGTGTTAATCCAGGAGAGCAGAAGTGTGCTTGAAACTTTAGTATCAGCTACTGATGGTATAGTTGTACCGGACACGTATCATCCTCCTCTGGATATTAACGTTAGAGTGGAAACAGTTTATTCATCAGACTATATCGAACCTAGCAACATAGATCCTACTAGGGATTGGAATTTTAGGAACTGCGATTACGAACAACTACGTTTTTTACTATCTTCAATCACATGGAGTCAAGTTTTAGAATCAACTGATGTTGATACCGCTACTCAATCATTTTATAACATAATTTATCACATCCTCAACTCTTGTGTACCCAAAAAGCGGAGAAAAATCGGTGGTAGAAGGTATCCTATTTGGTTTACGAGTGATATTATTCGCGATTCACAATTGAAAAATAAATTACACACAACTTGGAAGCGCACCCACTGCGAAGGTGATTATAAACAATTTTCTAGTCTAAGAGCGTCTCTCAAAAATCGTATCTCCAATGCTTACCATGCCTTTTTGCATCGAATTGAAAATAATATTAAATTAAAGCCGCGTGACTTTTGGCAACATATTTCGTGTATGCGCTCCAAAGGGGGATTCGAACCTAACGTAACATACAACGGGAATACTTACTCGGGGGTAAAGGCCGCCCAAGCCTTCGCTGATTTCTTTTCCAGTGTATTTCTGCCTGACATTCCACAGCTAGACATAAAACAATCTAACTCCTTAGAAGCATCAAATAATAGCCATCATATTAATCTACTTCACCTTACTCCCCAGGATATTTTACATGGTATTAATAAATTAAAACTAAACAGTTCGGTTGGACCTGATAATCTTCCTCCTGGTCTTTTTAAGTCTGCGAAGAATATCCTCGTACAACCACTGTGCCACATCCTAAACCTAGCCTTGCAAACTGGCGTATATCCTACTGAATGGAAGCTTTCTAGGGTTACCCCCATACCAAAAGGTTCCATCAAGTCCATTGTCGAGGAATGCCGACCTATCGCAAATCTGTGTGCTCCTGCTAAAGTTTTTGAGGGTATTCTACAGACACATTTATACACCCAGGTCGAAAAATATTTATGCAAGGAGCAACACGGCTTTAGGACCAAAAGGTCGGTTAATAGTAACCTCCTGACATTGGTCGACTTCATTTCTACCAAGCTGGATCGGGGGATACAGGTAGATGTACTGTACTTCGACTTCCGGAAGGCGTTTGATAGGGTCAACAACGACATACTGCTGACCAAACTCTGCGCTATAGGTTTCGCTCCATCTCTTCTCAGCCTCCTCGCGAACTATCTACGCGACCGTCAGCAGTATGTCAGATTGGGGATTTATGAGTCTATGCCCTATCACACGCGTTCTGGTGTCAGTCAAGGCTCAATACTCGGTCCTTTATTATTTTTGCTCATGGTGAATGACCTTCCGGATAGTTTAGTTTTCGCTAAGTGTCTCCTCTACGCAGACGACATGAAACTGTATGCTGAAATTAAATCCGAGGACGACTGCATAGCCTTACAGCGTGACATCGACGCTGTATATAAGTGGACCGTTGACAACAAAATGGAGTTCAATCTGAGCAAGTGTCATGTCATGAGCTTCGGTCGAATGCGTCACCCGATCAAGTTTGACTATAAGATAGGTCATGATATCATAACTCAGGCAACTACTATCAAAGATTTAGGTGTCACTTTCGACCGAACACTGACGTTCCATGACCACATGATCTCGATTGCCAAGGAGTCGTTCCAGAGGTTGGGTTTCGTGCTAAGAAATTCACGTGATTTCAAAAGTGGAAGTGTCATTCGTATATTATACAATGCATTAGTTCGCAGTAAATTGGAAACCAGTGCGTGTGTTTGGAACCCACACGAGACCACGTACTCCATCATATTGGAAAAAGTGCAGAAAACCTTCCTTAGGTATCTCTATAAGCGCACTTATGGGTACTATCCATTTCTTTACCCCACAAATTTCCTGCTGGGGTGCCTGAATTATAACTCTCTTAAAGTCAGAAGGGAGGTCGACCAAATTGCTACGTCATGTAAGGTTCTCCGCGGCATGATCGACGCCCCTGAACTGATTGGTGAACTGTGTCGACTCTTCGTTCCTGACAAGTACCTGCGTTGTAGGAAACACAAGCTGTTCGCTGTCCCCAACAGTCGAACAGTGGCTCGTGCTAAGTCCCCCATACCTCGCTCGTTGACTGCACTCAATGCTCTCCTGGAGTCTAACCCTACTGTGGATGTGTTTGATGACGGATGGAACAAACTATTGTTAGAGTGCATGGTGTTTTGCGAGAAAGGATGAATGTCGATTTTCCTTTTTTTTTTTTTTTTCTCTTCATATATGTTTTTTTAATGGATTATATTTATATGTATCTTTATTACCTGTGTCTAATTAGTGTAATTGGCATTGTATGCCGTTCTAATTATCGAATAAATAAATAAATAATAAATAAATAATGAGACGAATAAGCGTGAACACACTAAAACAACGAGTGTTACTCGCATTTATAAGGCAGGATAAACATCACGCAAATTTCAACGAAGATGATTAAGTGCCAACGTGACAGATGGTGAGTCTATCGCCGTCTCAGCCACTATACACACGTCTTTGAATTACTTCTCAGACATATGCAGGTTTCCTCACGATGTTTTCCTTCACCGTAAAGCACGTGGTGTGAAATTACTGCACAAGATTTTGGAAAGACTCATTGATACAGGCCACTGATGCAGGGATTTTAACTTGTTACCCACGGTCACCACATCATTAAATAACTATGTATGTATATATACAACAGGTTGGTCAGTCTGTCTGCATCCTAAAAACCTGTCGTGGTCAGTGACCCGTCCAAAACTGGTCGGATGAAACACATATTAAATACATACTTACTGCATTCTGACACAGAATAAATACAAGCAGTTAGGGATCTGGCAAGAAATCGTTCGAAATTACACACCTACGCACGCTTCTATGAGCAGACTACCTAGTGCGAGTTTTCTTAAAATCGCCGTCACAAGTGATCGCGTCGACGTAAACGCAGATTTGTATGGGCTCACAATAGTGTCATGTTTACGCCGACAGAGGCGCTGTTCCGATCCTATACAAATCTGCGTTTACGTCGACGCGGTGACTTGTGACGACGGTGGTGAAAAACTCGCACTAGGCCTTCTGAAGCCCAGTACGGAATCTAGGAACAAGTCGTTGTTTATTCACTGAGGTTCTCAACGTCGCACTCGACTACAATCGTTGGTTTCAATCATGGGAAATTGGGACATAATACACTAGCGGACGTCACGCGGTTTCACCCGCGTAGTTCCCGTTCCCATGGGAGCACGGGGATAAAATATAGCCTATGTTATTCAGGGTAATTGTAGCTTTCCAATGGTGAAAGAATTTTGAAATCGGCTCAGCAGTTTTTGAGTTTATTCATTACAAACATACACATAAAAATACAAATCTTTCCTCTTTATAATTTTCGTGTAGATGTAGATAGAGGATAAGGTTCAATTTGGTATCTTTAAAACCAACCCTCGACGACGAGTGCGATGCTGAGAAACCTTAGTGAGTAACGCGGCAGTGAGGGGAGGACTGGCCGAGAACGCATAAATATTATTTATGTGCGTTTTTCTAAACTAATCGACGTAACTTTGACAGTATATAAAGGGATGAATTTTTTATAATGACAATCTCACGTTCGATGGAGGATACGTTATTAACCGACTTCAAAAAAAGAGGGGGTTTCTCATTGACCGATACATAATCATAATATGTTTATTTGGATGTGTGTTGTTTTGAAAAAGTCTGGATTCCATACTGCGTAATATAAGATTATAATTTGTACTGTGATTCTGATCAACGGTGCATTTAAGACCAAGCGACAAATATATCCACAAAGGTGCCATCAAATACTCGGTATTTTACGCCCACCTATTGTCCATGACTCCAAGGCTGCCATTCTCGTCATACTTGTGAACAGGTGCTGCTTGTGGGGGCTGGTCATCTCAAGCTACGCTTTTAGATATAAGTACAACTACTAGACTTTTCTTTATGTTAATTTTTATCGACATTTGTGCATTGGAACTGTGTCCATGGGCTTACATTTCTCAAGTGATTTATTTTGTTTTTTTTTTAAATTGTATAATATTTTTGAAAAGAGTAATTACTGAGTTTCTTGCCAGGTTGTTCTCAGTAAAAGCAACCTTCCGAACCTGGCGGTAGCATGTATAATCCTGTATAAATATGTCATTCTGACGATTTGAAAGTACTGTGTAAAAGGTCTAATCGAATTTTTGACTTTGTCATGATGAGCCTTAGGGCTGGTTGCTGTGGGCTACTGAGATTGTCTGTGCCAAATTTCATCAAAATCGGTTGAGAGGTTTAAGCGGGAAAGCGTAACAGACAGACAGAGTTACTTTCGCATTTATAATATTAGTAGGGATAAAACAAGCATAATTATAACTCAAACATGACTTGTTCAATTCAAGTAAATAACGATTTGTATTGAACCTCGGGGTGATTTCAGTCGGAACTGTTGTAAAGTTAACAATCCCTCGGGCGGACAAGGACGGGAAGTTATTAAGTAGCTAGTTAATTCATTTCAGTCTGCCTCGCTGGTTAAGTGGTTGGTAAGCTCGCCTGCCGATCTCAAGTGTTCGCTTTCCAAGTCGGGTCGAAAATAGATGTTGGGTTTTTCTGTCAAGAAATCTTATATTTAAAATATATCCCCATTTCCCTTGGTCACGACATCACGCGTGACCGGCTTGATGGATTTTAACGGGACTTTCACTGGCAGATAGCTGATGTTTCAAGGAGTGACTTAGGCTACTTTTATTTACAAAGAATATTAATATTTCGCGAAATAACACATGAAACTAAATCCACACGGGTGATACCGCGGGGCACAGCTAGTTCACAATAAATATCTGGAGTTTGTAAGTTGGTGGTGTTTCCATCCCCGTGCCTCGGAAAGCACGTATCACCGTTGGTGCCGTTGGGCCTGTAGCCCTAGACAAAGTGGCATTCCCTCGCGCTTGCGCTAATAGAAACGATACAAAATGTATGGCAATGACATAAATCAGTCACGTGACATATGCCATTCCCGTACATTTTGTATCGTTTATATTAGCGAAGCGTGAGGATAATATTACTTTGTCGACAGGGGCCCAACCATGAGCTCTTATTGCAATGTTAATTCAGTTGTGCGACAGTGACAGATGTATGCACGTCACATACATCTGTCTCATAAATGAGTGAAACTATCATGGCAATAAGAGCTCATGGTAAGGCCCCAGGCCCCTGATCTCTCTCCGGTCGTGTCGGATTGCCTCCCATCCCACTATGAGAGTGAGGGAATAAAGAGTGCACCTGTGTTTGCACACGCTTGTGCACTATAATATCTCCTGCGTACATGGCTGATCCCCGTTGAGATTAGCCGAGACCGTAATTCGGTTAGGAGATCGTCAATTAATTTCAGATTTCATTAGAAATCAGAAAGCGGAAACTGGGGTCCTTGGGCTGATTCTCATAATCTTTTAAAACAGGTTACTTCCCTTGAAGATGGTTACCGAGTTGTTTGAAGAACTTTAAATCCCAGCGGTTTTCACGAATTACTTTTCGTAGCCTGAGTTGCGTAATGTTACTTTATCTTTAAAATGTAGCCAACAACAGCACGTCTGTGTGAGTAGATATTTAATTTGGAATGATTTGTTCTAAGATTCCTAAGTGCTTGTAAAGCTAGCTTAAAGTCTGCTACGCAAGCGACGCAAGTTCCCAGCGGGGCCTGTACCAATGAGTATTTTTAAAAACTTATGTGCAGTGATTCACACCACGTTTACGGTGAAGGAAAACATCGTGAGGAAAGCTGCATGTCTGAGAAGTAATTCAAAGACATATGTATAGTGGCTGTGACGGCGATAGACTCACCATCTGTCACGTTGAGACTTAATCATCTTCGGTGAAAAGTGGATGTTATTACAACACCTCTGAGTGCTTAGAGCGAGTTTTCTTAAAATCGCCGTCGCAAGTCATCGTCGACGTAAACGCAGATTTGTATGGGCTCACAGTAGTGTCATGTTTAGGCCGACAGAGGCGCTGTTCAATCCTATACAAATCTGCGTTTACGTCGACGCGGTGCCAGTGAAAAACTCGCACTAGGCACTCTGTCTACCCCTTCAGGAAATACAGGCGTGAGCGTATGTATGTATGATAACTAGCGGTGCCCCGCAGTTTCACCCGCGTAGATTTTAATTAAATTATTTCCCGCGGATCCCTAATGTTTAAAAAAAAATAAGTAGCCTGAGTTACTCCTTGTAACATTAGCTATCCGTCAGTGAAAGTCCCGTTAAAATCCGTCCAGCCGTTTCAAAGATTACCCGGAATAAACAGACAGACAGACAGGCAGAAAATTTTTAAAAATTGATTTTTCTGTGTCAGTGCCGTGTATAATTTCATATGTATTTAGTGAAAAGCTGTTATTTTCTAATTACAAACAGACACTTCAATTTTATTTATCTGTATAGGCTCGAATGATTTATTCCTAGATTCCTAATTGCTTGTTAAGTTAATAATAAAACTGTGGTAATACCGTGTTGAAGTACAAACCTACATGAGTCTGATCGTTATACCAACAAGTTTATGCAAGTGTCAGCCCCTGGCCGAGCGAGGGCTGCATCGACCCGGCGCAGCGCGTTGCAGATGCGCTGTTACAGGCGCTTTAGGGATGGGCCGTTACTATTGTACACTGTGACATATATCGATAATACTTTCGATGAATTCGCATTATAATGAAGTAGTTTTGCCCCGGTTTTCGAAAGCATAAAATGTAACACGTCCGTATTTAAATAAAATTTTATTAAATAAAAACTCCTTGTTACTTCAGTTAACTGTCAGTGCTGCGTATTTAAAGTCGTTTAAACTTATTAGTATAGATCTATACAAATGAATAAAATTTAAGTGTCTGTTTGTAATTCCAATATAACGGCTTTTTACTAAATACATACAACAGTATCTATACATCTATACAGATAAATAAAATTGAAGTGTCTGTTTGTAATTCCAAAATTACAGCTTTCCACTAAATGCATATGAAAGTATACACGCTATTGACGCTGAAAAACCAAGTTTTAAATTTTTTCTCTGTCTGTTTGTCTGTCCGTCTGTCTGTCTGTCTGTTTGTTCCGGGTAATCTCTGGAACGGCTGGACCGATTTTAACGGGACTTTCACTGGAAGGCAGCTGATGTTTCAAGGAGTAACTTAGGCTACTTTTATTTATTAAAAATATTAGGGTTCAGCGACAATGACGATGAAACTAAATCTACGCGGGTGAAACCGCAGGGCACAGCTAGTCTATACATAAGATAAGTACTGAAATGTAAAAACCAATTTTTTTTAAATATTTCTGTCTGTCTGTCTGCTTGTTCCGGGTAATCACCAAAACGGCTGCGCCTTTTTTTTTTTTTTTTTTTTTTTATTGACGAGGGGGAAACCTTCAAAAGGTCCCCGACCGCCCTGGGAGAGGCAGATCGGGGTATGTGGGATTTTTACCGCACTAAAACCCCCCCGGTGGCCATCCTCAGTGCTCAGGGGGGACTCTAATAAAGCTAATGTTACAAGGTGTAACTTAGGATACTTTTTTTTTAAATAGGGTTCCGCAGGTCACATATTAATTTAAATCTATAGTCTACGCGGCTGAAACCCCAGGGCACAGCTAGCTTAAAATATAAAACTAACTAAAATAACTATAGAATCATTAAAGAATTTCGTAAGGGACGTGGCTATATATACTATATAAACTGATCATTATTTTCGAATATTTAGATTATGTAACTTAAAATTTTATCGACATCGATAACCCGATTACAGCCCAACCCTACGCGTCCTGTGCGTCACTATCGTACTTGACCCGGGTAATATCCAGGAATATAACCGTCATTTACAAGCGAAAATCACTCCTATTCCTTTCAAAATAGAGACCATATTGAGTTAACATAACATTTATAAAATCAAATCGTTTCTTGAACTTCTCAGCAATGGGGAGTGTCTTATTAAGTTAATAATAGCGTCTTGGGATTAATGTTATTTATACCTTGAGAAGCCATCTTGAATTGCTATTGAGATTAACTAACTTATTTATAGATAACTAGCTGTACCCCGCGGTTTTACCCGCGTAGGATTTATAATAAAAGTTTTCTCTAATTAAAGTCTCTCTACAGTCTAAGTTACTCCTTGAAACATCAGCTACCCGCCAGTGAAAGTACCATTAAAATCCGTCCAGTCGTTTCAGAGATTACCCGGAATAAACAGACAGACAGAGAAAAATTTTAAAATTTGGTTTTTTAGTGTCAGCGTGTATACTTTCATATGCATTTAGTGAAAAGCTGTAATTTTGGAATTACAAACAGACACTTCAATTTTATTTATCTGTATAGATGTATAGATATAGATGTCAGTATTGTATAAACTTTTGTATGTATTGAGTGAAAAGCTGTTAATTTGGGATTGCAAACAGACACTTCAATTTTATTTATATGTATAGATCTTATCGTAGACAATCTTCGAAGAATCCCACGCGACTTGACCTACTAACTAAATTAATCTTGTAAAGGGATATTCCGATCCAAATTTCGAGGTGACTAACATTCTGCCCGGGTAAAATAACTTCGAATTCTTGGTGTTACTTTGTTGAAATTACTGATCTTCCTGGCCTTATCCCATACATTGTTGGGGTCGGCACTTGATTCAACCCGATGTGGCTCCATGTTAGTCGCAATCAACTTATTAACTCCTTGTCCGTTATGTGCGCCTGGTACTTCGTCTACCATATCATCATCTCCCTGGCCTTATCCCATACATTGTTGGGGTCGGCACTTGATTCAACCCGATGTAGCTCCATGTTAGTCGCAATCAACTTATTAACTCCTTGTCCGTTATGTGCGCCTGGTACTTCGTGTACCATATCATCATCTCCCTGGCCTTATCCCATACATTGTTGGGGTCGGCACTTGATTCAACCCGATGTGGCTCCATGTTAGTCGCAATCAACTTATTAACTCCTTGTCCGTTATGTGCGCCTGGTACTTCGTGTACCATATCATCATCTCCCCTTTTTTTTTTTTTTTTTTTTTTTTTTCCGTGGGAAATCCGTCATGGATACACCAACCGCCGCGGGGGCAGCGGAAGGGTTATGCCGGACTCATACCGGCTAAAACCCACGGGTGTTCCTTCTCGTCGCTTTAACAGAGGGGGCGTGCGATCGCGTTTATATCATCATCTCCCTGGCCTTATCCCATACATTGTTGGGGTCGGCACTTGATTCAACCCGATGTGGCTCCATGTTAGTCGCAATCAACTTATTAACTCCTTGTCCGTTATGTGCGCCTGGTACTTCGTGTACCATATCATCATCTCCCTGGCCTTATCCCATACATTGTTGGAGTCTACTAACCATTAGACCGACGGCAGTCTTACAGCTGCTAGTGTATGTATATAAACACCTATAAACAAACAGACACTAATGATATTTTCCACGAAGTAGACAAATACGCGTAAATACTTATAGTTAATGAAATTAACACTACATTGTCAAGTCGTGCTAATGTAATACAGGGCGGTACATATAGATACCTTGAAAGTACTTTGTAAAAAGTCTAATCGAATAAAGATATTTTTGGCTTTGACTTTATTAATATTGTATTATATTGATAGAATTTACACGAGAACTTGTCGGTTCTACTCAGAAGGTTAGTTTTTGAACTGGTAGCCCATTCTTCAACATTGCCTTACCTTACGTGACAAATATAAACATACGCTCACACCTTTTCATATCCCCAGTTATGTTCAAGTCCCATGTAATAGAGGGCGAGCCTATTGCTACTAACCGGCCACTAATCCAGAATCCAGTCTGCTTCTGGGGAATTACAGATAAAATAAAATAACTACAAACTAACACTAGACCAACAAGATAAAATAAAAAATTGATTATTGTAATTCGCCTAACCGTACCTAATAATCAGCGCGTACGCAGTGTTACTCACTCCGTAATACTACTTTTTAAGGCAAATTGCAATATCAGTATCCCATAAAATGTAATCTATGCTAATCATTATAAAGCGGAAGAGTTGGTGTGTTTGTTTGGATTAAAAACTAAGTATTTTGTTGTAAATTGAAATTCTGAAAACTAAACTACCCCAAAAAAATTTACAATAATCTTAACGGATTCTTTATATATTTTTTACATATGATATGTAGGTACAATAGAAGCACTATACCAAAAATTATCGCCTAAAAAGTCTAGCTAATATACTGCAATGCGCTCGAAAACTCTCATAGCGCGATTTAGGTTCTCGCGTATTTGTACTCAAACTTTGCAATTGATAGCGAGTAGCGCCATCTGTTTAGCGAGTGGAGAAACTGCTACAGGTACTGGTAAAAACCCAGGTAAAACCATAACAAATAATTATACTAAGTACGAAGTAACCGCGGGAAAGATGAGTCCAACGACATTGCTATTAGCACAAATCAAAGATCTTTGATGACATCACATTCTGTGAGTCATTGTTGATATTTCTAATCAAATATACTATATTTACCTACTAGGGTTATCATACCTGCATGTGAAAATATATCACGTGCACCCCCCCACTTAGCGACCAGGAGGAACACCGTGGAGCTTAGTCGGTGCGAGTCGGACATAACCCTTCCGTTGCCTGTGGTGTATCCATAACGGATTCTCCACATTTCAAAAAAAAAAAAACTAAATGTCATACCTGCTGTTAAACTACCTACCTGTCTCACAGTAAAACGCATGGCAATGACATAAATCAGTCACGTGACATATGTCATTCCCGTACATTTTGTATCGTTTCTACTAGCGAAGCGTGAGGATAATGTTACTTTGTCTACAGACCCAGAAGTTTTGAAGAATCTCGTGTCGTACTCACATGAGAAGTACTCTTTACAAGTCGTGGCCCAGAACTACAGGCCTGTAATTTTTTAATTAAAAAGTTATGCCGTATAATTTAACTTTGTGTCTGGCCGCAAGGCGTTTTTAATCGAAAGGACAAACTTGTGTTTTGTTGATATTTTTCGCATTTAATAACAAAAATAATTTAAGATTTTGAAATAAAACCTACAAACTTAATTATATTTCTATATCTACCTATCTAATCTATACATAAATAAAATAGCTGTGCCCCGCGGTTTCGCCCACGTAGATTTAGTTTCATCCTTATTATCGCGGAAAGCTAATATTTTTAATAAATAAAAGTAGCCTAAGTTACTCCTCGAAACATCAGCTACCTGCCAGTGAAAGTCCCGTTAAAATCCGTCCAGCCGTTTTAGAGATTACTCGGAACAAACAGACTGACAGACAGACAGAGAAAAAATATAAAACTTGGATTTTGTGTCAGTAGCGTGTATAGTTTCATATGTATTTAGTGAAAAGCTGTAATATTGGAATTACAAACAAACACTTCAATTTTATTTATCTGTATAAATAACACTTGTCGTTTGTCCAAATATCACTTCAAAACGGCTGCATCTCTTTTATATCCAACTGTTCTGGGGCCATGAGATCTTATTGCCATGATAGTTTCACTCATTTATGAGACAGATGTATGTGACGTGTATACATCTGTCACTGTCGCACAACTGAATTAACATTGCAATAAGAGCTCATGGTTGGGCCCCTGTTTGTAATTAAAAGGACCGAAATTAACTTCAAAAAATTTTTTTTACTTAAAAAAAATCTCTTTAAATTGCGTAATCGTACCTATGCACGTGAAACCAATGTAACACCTAGCCTATACTAAAGTATTGAATAGGCTCCGATACTACTATACCGATCTTGGTGAGTCTATCGCCGTCTCAGCACTATACATACGTCTTTGAATTACTTCTCAGACATATGTAGGTTACCTCACGATGTTTTCCTTCACCGTAAAGCGCGTGGTGTGAAAACACTGCACTTAAGATTTTAGAAAAACTCATTGGTATCAAACCTCAAAGCCACTACGGCTTTATATATATTAGAAGATAACTTAAAGCTATTTAAAATATTTTTTTTTATAATCTACGCTAATATATAAAGAGGAAAGATTTGATTGTTTTTTTGTTTGTTTGTTTGCATTGAATAGGCTCCGTAACTACTTGATCGATCTTGAAAATTCTTTCAGCAATGGATAGCTACATCTACAGCAAGTAACATAGGCTATATTCTATCCCTGTACTCACACGGGAACGGAAACTACGCGGGTAAAACCCCGTCACGTCCGCTAGTATTATATAAATACATTTCTATCTGTACCTAAAAATACCAATTTTTATTCTTATACAAATGCTTGACAACCCTATGGAGTCACATAAATATGTTTGGAATTATTGCATACACGATTGTGGACTTTAACACCTCGTAAATAAGGAACAAGTTCACTTCACATATCAAGAGTGTAAATAACGTCTCAAATTGACATATAAAAGGAACTAGATCTGTGTTCTATTGTAGTTTGAATTTGAATTTTATTTGAAAAACAAAAAAAAAAAAAAAAATGAGTGTAGTGAATTTTGTCGTTAGATTTTTCACTTTTCTCGCCTTGATACAGGTATGTTCTTTTTATTTATTTATGTAAGGGTAACATTCATTTTATGTAAAAAAAAAAATTTTACGTATTTAAAATATATTTGAACCAAAAAAGAACAAAATTTAATTTCTTTGTAATTATCTAATAATTCTTTGTAATATTATAAAGGGGAAAGATTTGATTGTTTTTTTTTGTTTGTTTGTTTGCACTAAATAGGCTCCGAAACTACTGGACCGATCTTGAAAATTATTTCAGCTATGGATAGCTACGTCATCAGCGAGTAACATAGGCTATATTTTATCCCCGTACTCACACGGCAACGGGAACTACTCGGGATAAACCGCGTGGAGTCCGCTAGTAAAAACATAAAAATATCAGACTAATTACTAAGTAAAAAAAAAGCATGTGTGTTACGATAAAAAAAATACGGGTCGATTTTTGTTCTAAAAAACAGATCAAATCCGAGGACCTATAACAATTAATTTAAATTTTACGTATTTTATAGGATATTTTATATTTTTTTTCAATATTTCTGCAGGTCATTAGCTGTTTCTGGATCGGGGGCTACGGCGGTCCCCGCGGACCCCCGCCCCCTCCTTACGGGGGGTATGGCTGGGGGGGTGGCTATGGGGGCTATGGGGGTTTCGGGGGTGGGTACGGAGGCTACCCACCACCACCCCCTCCAATATTCTTCGGGTAACGGGCATGTTATTGTGACATTGAAAAAGTTGGCAATATGGACTACATTGGAAATGGGAATATCTTTTTGGGAATATTACTTTTCAAGTGAATTTCTACTGTAATATAAATACATATAATAATACTAATAAAAATCTGTGTTTTTTTGTTCGTATTTCATGCCCTGTTGACCAGGTGCCTCCGTGAGCTATGAGCGCCCAACTTTAAACCTAAAGTACAGTGATTTCACACCACGTGCTTTACCGTGAAGGAAAACATCGTGAGGAAACCTGCATATGTCTGAGAAATAATTCAAAGACGTATGTATAGTGCCTGAGACGGCGATGGATTCACCCTTTGTCACGTTGGCACTTAATCATATTCGGTGAAATGTACTTGTTGAAAATTACAACACCTCTGCCTACCTATAGGAATACAGACGTGAGCATATGTATGTACATATAGTGCATGAGATGGACCCTTCGAATCCTTGTAGAGGAGTTTAGTAGGTAGTGGGTTGTAATAATTAAACGATTGCAGACATAATTATATAATTTAACACATATTATATTTAAATACACATTACATATATATCTTTTAAATTATTGATTAAAAGACGCAAATAATGTGTCGCTATTACTTAGGCCTTTGATAAAAAAAACATGCATTTAAGTTTTCTACTTAGAAGATATTTAATATCTTTAACAGTATGTAGTTTGGCAGAAAAATATGGATATTTTTTCAACATTTGCTTACAATCTCTGAAAATATTTTGAGAAAATTCTTAGCCTAGCCTCAGATAACATATTTTTTAAGAAATACATTTATAGTTGTAGTAAAAGTACATCTAGATATCTTTTTTGATAAAAAAAAACTTTTAAAATTACATTTTTTTAATTTAGTGATATGTTCTTTTACCTAGGCACCTAGAATAGTTGAAATACCTATTTTTAGATTAGAAAAAAAATAAGCAAACGAACGAATTTCTTACATTCATTCTTAAGACTAGTAGATCTTAAATCTATAATATTATATGATATGTATTTTACTATTAGTAACATCAATATTTTTTAATAAAACTATATTAAATGCCTCAGCCAGCAGATATGTGGATACTTAATTATTTTTAATTAATACTAATAATTATTTTTTAGGTTAATAATAAGATTTGATTCAGAAACTTTAATATCTACTTTTATTTTTAAGTAACATTCATAAGTTTGATAAATATATTTTATTATTTCTAAAAACTACATGAATATAATTTAAATTTTCTGTTAAAAATAAAAACTTATTATGTGCGATGCCTTGAGGTTTTTTTATATTTATTCTTCACAGAAAAAAACTTAAAAATAATAATAGGGCAAATCGGTGTACCGTTAATCCTTGCAAAGTTTTTTTTTAAGAATCATCAAGTATTTTTTGAAAAATGGCGCATATTATCATAGTGCAAGTGTTGCAGACTATAATGAAGAAAGACGAAGGGTTAGAAGTTAGTTCCAAATAAGTATAACCTTTTTAATGTGCGTCATTTTACAAAAAATATTTAAAAAAATGGGATTTTTTGTTTCCTTTTTTAAATATATCCAACCTCATTGAAGCGTATTATTTAAAAAAAGAAAACAGCATTGTCCCTTTTCTTTTAATAATAAAAATAAGCTGACATTTTCTTAGATATGTATGTTTTTATATCAATGCTAGTACAGCTAGCAGCCATTTTTTATTATTAAAACAAGATTATTATAATACAACAAAAAAGTATCATAATCTATGCAACGCGTAAAATTCTCAGCCTATTTTTACTTATATTTCAAAGTTGACTTAAAAAAGAAGGGTATTATTTTCAAAAAAAATATATATCAAATATAATAAATATGCTTCACAATTTTGTAATTCAAAATAGTCGACTTATTTTTTGTTTTTATTTTTTCAGCTATTTTCCAATACACGTAGATTTTTGACGATAATCACTGGGCAAATACTGAATATTAAAATTACTTTAAAGTCTTCAAAATGAGATGATTATACAGGATTATAAATATTACGGGTTCCTTTGGCAGACCCAACAAAAAACTCAGCCCCAATTTGAATTTTTTTACCTGTTCAATCAAAATTCAAAAAATCTTCATTTTTAACATACTACTCTCAAATCATCAGAACGACACAGGATTATACATGCTACCGTCAGGTTCGGAAGGTTGCTGTTACTGAGAAGAACTAGCTAGATGGATCGGTGGCCTGAATAAGGATCTAGACATCTCTATTCTGGATAAAGTTTCACAGACTAACGAAAGATCTACATCCTGACTTGATTGACTGATAATTTTACGCGTTGCATCGTTGACTGATTCGATTAATGGAGACGGTATACGCCTACACGCTTCTCGCCAGCTGTGTGCTGGACGAATTCACGGATCTGGTCGGTGGCCACAGGTCCAATGCACACCAAGGGTTCCTTGAAGTAACCGCAGCTCTGAAAGGTTTAAATGAATTACTTCTTACTGTTCTCATAGTGCCTCTGACCACTTAGCACACAGTATTTATTGTAAGGCCAGTAGGTCTAAAACGGCCACTTTGGGAGAATCATAATGTGATCCGAATATGATTCAGGAATGATTCATATTTCGCAATTCACCTGTTTGACACTTTCCTATGAAGATTCCTAAAATGGTCCACTAAATATGAATTGCTTTTGTGACAAATAGCAGAACCATAAAAAGCTGCATAGGGACTAACATCTACAATTATTGTAATCATTCGTGAATCATAAATATGAATTGCACTTAAGTGACCATTTTGTCATTTCGGTGATGAATCATATTCGGATCACATTATGATTCTCCCAAAGTGGCCTTTTTAGACCTACAGAACCTTACAAGCAACTAATAAACCTTTTTTCTTTCAAAAATTTTTTTTCTACACGTATGAGGAATAATTTGATTGATTTTTTTTTGTTTTGTTTGCACTGAATAGGCTCCGAAACTACTTGACCGATCTTGAAAATTCTTTCAGCAATGGATAGCTACATCATCAGCGAGTAACATAGGCTATATTTTATTCCTGTATTCCTAAACAGTTACATAATTAGTGCGTGAAGAGATCGTGTGTGTTTATTTATCCCTCCTTATTAGAACACGAAGAAATGCTTCGTGTTTTGTGTTCCAACTCGACTATTTTGGGAAATAATAAAGAAAAATGAGGGCTCTTAAGCTATTCGGGAATATGATCATAAAGAAGTCATAAAAATTATAACACAGCTAAGAATATTAAAAAAAAATCCGCATTGTTGTAATTCTCAGGAAATTTGGCTGCCAAGTTAAAATATACATTTTTCTTTTTCCCTTTACAAGCACAGAAAGGTTACAAAAGGCTTTTAATTCAAAGAATCTCTGTTTTCTTTGAACAACGTTTATTTCGACATAAAGCCTCTGTATTCTGTGTTCTATTCAGCCTTTGATCTTTTACATTATATTTTATATTCGAAACGATCTGAATAAATTGGGAGAACATTTTAATTAATTTAGCGTCATTTGCCTCTAAGCTATTTAGGTTAAATTTAATCTATGGGGTCACGTTCTAAAATCAAATGAAGCTGCCAAAGTGCCGTGTTGGTGGGCTGGTGACGTGTGTGGAAGGACCGATGGTCGATGGAGCAGACGTGTCCTAGAGTGCAGACCGCGAGAGCTAACGTAGTGTAGGATCAGCAAGCTGAAGTGTCAGTGGGCTGGTCACGTGTGTGGAAGGACCGATGGTCGATGGAGCAGACGTGTCCTAGAGTGCAGACCGCGGGAGATAACCTAGTGTAGGATCAGCAAGCTGAAGTGTCAGTGGGCTGATCACGTGTGTGGAAGGACCGATGGCCGATGGAGCAGACGTGTCCTAGAGTGCAGACCGCGGGAGATAGCCTAGTGTAGGATCAGCAAGCTGAAGTGTCAGTGGGCTGATCACGTGTGTGGAAGGACCGATGGCCGATGGAGCAGACGTGTCCTAGAGTGCAGACCGCGGGAGCCACCATGACTCACAGGCTGTCTTGGGCATACCTTTCGTGGCTTCTGGCGGTGACGACGCTGCATGATGCAGCACAGTCCTCGGGTGACGTCACACTCGCTGGAGGCGGAGCAATCATCGTTGTACTGCTTGCGGCCGGCAGATGGGGGACGGCAGACTTGCATCTCTCCTGAAAGTATGACGTCATTGTTTCGCGAAAGAAAGCATGCGCATTTGAGAAAGGCATATGGGTGCAAGCTGATCAGCATCCAGGGGCTTTACCATCATTTTGACGTCAACATTTGAGCATTGACGCTTCGTTTGGTACGATGAAATTAAACGTACGTCAAAGCTAAGAAGTCCTTAATACGCATTGCTTAAACCAATGGAGGTAGGCCCTCAGGGGTGCTTGCAAAGCGTTAATGGCACCAAAGTTCTTTAAGGATTATCTTAAGCATTCGGGTCTATGTTGGGGTCTTAGTAACGCCAAAAACAAGGTAACAAAATGTTAGCAGGGCTACAATGTTCTTGCAAGAAGAATACACAGAAAGAAGTTTCTCAAAGTCTTACCAGGCACCACTTCCTCGCAGACCAGTCCAGCGTCACATTGGTTCTCTCGGTTGCACATCTCTCCCATCTTCCTGCCAGCGAAGGCCGGTAGGCAGCGACCACCGTCCTCTGTTGGCAAAGATCCTGCTTGAAGATTCAAATCCAATCCCACTACGAGTTCGTATTTGGCCACCTTGATCCACGTGCACAAAAACGTAAAAGGTATCACACATAATAAGCTCACGCCTGTATTCTCCGAAGGGGTAGGTAGAGGCGTTGTTATAACAGCACTCACGTTTCCAACGAATATTATTAAGTGCTAACATGACAGCTGGTGAATGACAGCCACTTTGAATTACTGCTTGGATTTATGCAGGTTTCCTCACGATGTATTTCTTCACTGTAAAGCACGTGGTGTGAAATCACTGTACTTAATTCTTTTAGAAAAACTAGTGCAGGCCGCTGGGATTCGAGCTTGCGTAGTGACTGCTCGAACCTCACGGCCACCACGGTTACTGAGCTCAAACTATTGAGCTCCTGAAATATTCCATTAGACCCCTCTTAAATGTTCTAATAATACAAACGCCTTAGTACTTAATCCTAAAGTGACGTGCTCTAATATTCACAGAGCGAACCTACAAAATTTGAAAGCCCTCTAGAGAGACCAAATTGAAATGTAACAACAGGTAGGTTTCCCTCTATATCGTGATATGGTACATCAGGATATCGCGCTCGACATTCGGAGAGGCCTGGTTGTCTACTTAGGTTATAGCAAAAAATATTACGCTAGTGAAGTCGCGGATAAAATTATTTAATATTAGCTGTCCCGGTGAACTTCGTACCGTCTAACAGTCGATTCTTGATTTTTTTTTATTACAAATCGATTGTATTCATTAAATTTTTCACTCTAATCTATACAGATAAATAAAATTGGAGTGTCTGTTTGTAATTCCAAAATAACAGTTTTTCACTAAATGCATATGAAAGTATACACGCTACTGACACAAAAAAATCAAGATTTAAAAATTTTCTATTTCTGTCTGTCTGTTTGTTCCGGATAATCTCTAAAACGGCTGGACCGATTTTAACGGGACTTTCACTGGCAGGTAGCTGATATATCAAGGAGTAACTTAGGCTACTTTTATTTATCATAAATATTAGGGTTTCGCGACATTAAGGATGAAACTAAATCTACGCGGGTGAAATCGCGGGGCACAGCTAGTATTCTATAAAAATAATTAGCAAAATCGGTTCAGCTGCTCTCGAGATTTGCGCTTAGCAACGCATTCAGCGATTCATTTTTATATTATAGATTTGAAAATGAAAAATAATTATTCAGTTTTCAGTTAAGGCTCTAGTAAGGCACTTATAAAAGTCGAGAATTTACCACCGGTTCGGAAACTAGCCTTCTGAGAAGAACCGGCAAGAAACAGCCAGACATCATATACATTTCATTGAAACAATGTAATCATATGAAATCATCATACAATTTGATGAGTGCCCAGTGGATGGAAGCCGGCTTTCTCTGTATTTTTAATGTGTGTGGGAGGGTTCTGCCCGGGACGGATTACCCACGCACTTTGGTAGGTTTACAACGTGTTCCTTAAATGATTCAAGATTTAACATTGTCTTTGAAGCATTTTTCATGAAGGGTCATTAATTCAGGGCTGTTATTATGAAACTCATGTTTTTTCAAAGAAATTCTTATGAAGAATTTTGGATATCGTTAAAGAGATTCAAATGTGATCAGCTGTGGTGGCCGAAGGGTTTGAGCAGCCACCTGCTACGCAAGCGACGCAAGTTCGAATCCCAGCGGGGCCTGTACCAATGAGTTTTTCTAAAAACTTATGTGCTTTACAAGGTGATGGAAGACATCGTGAAGTAACCTGCATATGTCTGCCTGTAGTGATTGCGACGGCGATAGACTCACCATCTGTCACATTGGCACTTAATTATCTTCAGTGAAAAGTAGGTGTTGTTATTATAACACCTCTGCCTACCCCTTCGGTGAATACAGGCGTGAGTATATGTCAATGTTCCGTCTGAAACGTCCCAGTAGCAGCCCAGGATTAGTGGCCGGTTAATGGCAATAGGCTCGCCCTATTACATGGGACTTAAATATTGCAGCTGTTTACAAATTAAAATTAATGTTATATTCAAACCACAGTCTAAACGTACTTAATCCCATTAATATCCCTTAGCGTTTGGTTAATTAATGCGATGCTTAAAACCAGACAAAACCCTAATCGAGGCTAATCTTCGCTTGTTCGACGGCAATTTGTATTAATTAAGAACTTTTGAACACGAAAACTTTGATATGGATAATGGAGTTTGCTTGTAGGATAAGGCTTATACTTCTTCTTCTTATCGTGTCGATGACAGACAGTTTAAATAGTTGTGGCCCAGAACTTGGCTACTTCAACAGCATTATTGTTGGCAACCATTAGATGTTCCCGCGTGCAGCTGGTGCGACGCAGGGCACGATATGAGGTAGGCTATAGTTTGGGGCGCAGCGCACACACATCCTATGTTGGCGTCGCCAGTGAAACCCCACCTGATCATCTTGTCCTTGCTTCGATCGACCGAGTCGCTTCGAGTCCGACTTATACTAAGACAGACAGACGTACAGTACCTTTTCAGAAGTTTTCTACCGTTTCCCTAATCTATACTCGCTAGCGTTTCTGATGAATATTTGTATGACAAATTACAGCGCCTGTGAAGAACTAAAATATCTCAAAAAAAATATTGCCTGTTACGCTAGAGAGAGTATAAATTACAAAAAAATATTACAGGAGAAGTAAAACCGCTTCATAAATAGAAAAATAAAATTACTAACTTTTGAAGTGAAGGTTGATGATATATTTGCCAACTTCAAAAGTAAGTACAGTTCGCCTGATAGTAAGCTACTGCAGTCTCTGATCGTGACCAACACCAGGAGTGTGCTTCACGGCTTTACCCGCAGAGGATAATAACAATTAAATTATATCACTTAGGGATATTTATAAAATAAAAGGTATAGGTGAAAGTCCGTTAAGATAATTCCAGCCGTTATGTTAGAGATTCGCGGGAACGGACAGACAGACAAAAATTCTAACAAAAGTTTTTATATTTAATGCCGCAGTACTAGATTTGTTCTCACACATACTTACCTGTTTAAATAGAGAGCATGGAAAGTGTTTGTCTTTAGTGAGCGCCAAACAAAAAAGTCATCGAGGTAAACACGGAAAAATGTTAGCAACTCATTGTGAAACATGTCGATATTTGTCCCTACATTCGTGTCGATGACACCTCAGTTAAAAGTTTTAAAAAAACAAGTATATTTTCAATCGACAAACGTTTGTGATGGAAAATCTAAAATACAATTCAAAACGTTTTTCACAGAGCATCGGCTGGTAGTAGGTATGAATTTAAAAATAAAATAAAAAGTACCTCAGTTTCTAAATTTTTTTCAACTTTATACTTAGACCAAATAAAAAAAAATCAGGGGGTGTAAAAAGTAGGTACCTATAACGTAATCTATACATCTATACAGATAAATAAAATTGAAGTGTCTGTTTGTAATTCCAAAATAACAGCTTTTCACTAAATGCATATAAAGTATACACGCTACTGACACTAAAAAACCAAGTTTTTAAATTTTTCTCTTTCGTCTGTCTGTCTGTCTGTTTGTTCCGGATAATCTCTGAAACGGCTGGATGGATTTTAACGGGACTTCACTTCACTGGTAGGTAGCTGATGTTTCAATGAGTAACTTAGGCTACTTTTAATTATTAAACATATTAGGGTTCCGCGACAATAAGGATGAAACTAAATAAACCGCGGGGCACAGCTAGTAATAAAATAAAATAAAGATGCGATGCATATTGGATGATATCACGTGGAACGTAATACAATGCTTATTTATGTGAAATCAAATTCTAAAGACTATTATGCTTCCAATTTTAATAGAGGAACCGACGAAAACAACTCGTGTAGGTTTCGTACCAGCTCTGGGGGTCTACTCTCTAGATTCAGATTAGCAAAGGTAAATAAATCATTCATGGGGAATTGTGTTCGTTTCTACAATAAAATCCCACAGTCAATAAACGCGTTAAATTATGATAAATTTAAGACACACATTAAAACTGTACTGATGAAGAAAGCTTATTATACAATTTCGGATTACATAAATGATAAAGAAATATGGAATTAAAACTCTGCACAAGTAGCTCCTGGCAATGACATGGTATGCAAACATGATATGTAAATCATTTGGTATTGTTTTTACGTTTTTAATTATTATTTTTTACACATGCGTGCTGATAAAATTTTCACTATTGTAAATAATTTATGATTTTTTTTTGTAATTATTATTATTTTACTGTGTAATGAAATGTACATGATGCCAGCTGAGTTTCTTGCCGGTTCTTCTCAGAAGGCTAGTTTCCGAACCGGTGGTAAATTCCTCGACATTCATAAGTGCCTTACCAGGGCCTAAACTGAATAAATCATTTTCATTTTCATTTTCATTTCTCCGAATACGATACTTCGCGAACGAACGAAAATTAAACGTAGTTTTACTATCGCTTTGTTCTTATCAAACTCAAATGTTCCTTTCTGCTTTCCTGCTTATACGCAATGCACGCCACTGGGCACAGCTAGTTTTAGAATAAATAAGAACCGATAAGAACTTTGCGAATTTGCGGCCGAAGCTTCGTTTCTTGGTGAAAGCGAGTGGGCCTCCTGTTCCGAAAACGTGCGCCTAAAACTTCACGTCTATGTATAAATTCGACCATCAACCTAGAATTGTCGTCACAACCATTCGACCACTAATGGCTGCCCATCGCTCCGCTGTATTAACTAAGGTGTGGCGACGTCAAAACCTAAAAGCATTTACTTCAATATCAATTAGCAATTATGCTATCCAAGCCGAAGTTTCAGAACAGCTTTTCGGGAAAGGCGTGGTTAGAAATCAATTTATCAAAACCCGACTTCAGGGGCCTTACCATGAGCTCTTATTGCCATGATAGTTTCACTCATTTATGAGACAGATGTATGTGACGTGCATACATCTGTCACTGTTGCACAACTTAATTAACATTGCAATAAGAGCTCATGGTTGGGCCCCAGGTGCTATAAAAAGTAATAAAAATGCTCACGCCTGTATTATCCCAAGGCGTAGGGAGAGGTGTTTAAAACATTCACATTTTTCGAGGTATGTTTAAGGCCCATGTAATAGGGGGTGAAATATTAGCGAGCATGGCAAATCCCAACCAGTCAGAGCGAAGTTCAAGATTAAAATTAATTACAATTAATCTCGTGACAAGAGAGCTGGGGCTTTTCTCGCCCAGAGCATCAGTATTGCTATTCAGCGTGGCAATGCTGCCAGCCTTCTTGGCACGATCCCGAGAGACTCCGTGAGGGATAAGTTTTCTACCTTTAATTAGTTTTAAGTACTGTTCCTTGCATATATAATTAAGTTTTTATTAATTGTATATATAATAAAAAAATTAAATTACATACATATGTTCACGCCTGTTTTCCTCGAAAAGGTAGGCAGAGGTGTTGTAATAACAATACACACTTTTCACCGATAAATTACCAAGTGACAGATGGTGAGTCTAACGCTGTCGTAAAATTAATTAAAAATTTTAAAAGAACGTGTCTCTATATTAATGAATCCCGTGTAGTAGAGGGCGAGTCTATTGCCATTAACCGGCCACTAATCCTCCTGGCTGCTACTGGGGAATTACAGATGGAAAAAGCCGATAACTCAGCCCAAGGACCTCGTTGCAAAATAACATGACCACTATTCATGTCAAATTCAAAGTGACAAAATGAGTTAAATAAAAGCCTTATTGTAACAACTAGAGTGACACACAAAATCTACATAAACCTTTTAAGTTAATTACTCACTTTATTAAGCTTGATTAGTAGCATAGGTTAAGTAATTAATGAAATGGAATTATTTGACGTTAAGTTCAGAGTTCACGTGCGGTTTTCTACAAACGACCCTCGCTCTGCAATTATACAATTTTGGAATCAACACACTTCATTTATTTAAAACTAGCTGTGCCCCGCGGTTTCACCCGCGTAGATTTAGTTTCTTCCTTATTGTATCCCTAATATTTTTAATAAATAAAAGTAGCCTAAGTTACTCATTGAAACATCAGCTACCTACCAGTGAAAGTCCCGTTAAAATCCGTCCAGCCGTTTCAGACATTACCCGGAACAAACAGACAGACAGACATACAGAATTTTTTTTAAACTTGGTTTTTCAGTGTCAGTAGCGTGTATACTTTCATATGCATTTACAAACAGACACTTCAATTTTATTTATCTGTATAGATTAATATAGATATAACGTATCCTAGTAATTATTATCATTTTGACGAATTAGTGAAATTCTAATCAAATACATTTGTGCAAATGAATTTTAGTAAAAAAATACCACCAGAGTCTGATCATGAGCAGTCTCCGTCAGCAGTCTCCGTCAGCAGTTTCCGTCATCAATCCCCGCCAGCCTTCAAATCTTATGCTCATTTAGGCCCGATACTTCAATTTAGGAAAAATAAGAGCGCATTCTCCACCACCTAATTATTTTATTCATTTAGTTTTATTGGTGTCTGAATGAAGTCAACTGATAGCAATGTATTTTCTAGATGTTCTATCAAGTTGCAAAAGGCTTTCCCATGTCTGGTTACACTTAAAGTTCAGATTAGGTGTCCAATACGACTTTAGCAGTCCTCTTAAACAGGGAGTGGTGGAAAGCTTTAACAGTCCTGGCTCGTCTAACGTACGATACTCACCAGTCAGCAGTCTCTAGCAGCAGTTTGTATTAACCATCAGGATCTATTTGGTATTTTAAGCAGTCTGCTGACTCACCAGTCTCTTGTTTATGCTAAAATCCCGGAAAGTACTCACCAGTATCCAAACACAGCAGTCCTCGGCAGCAGTCTCCGTTGGTGGCGCAGGGGGAACTGTAGCAGTGAGCCGGTTCCTCCACCACGTCGTCTATACGGTTCCCTTCCAGAGCCTCAGCGTACACGTCTTCGGGATCCACCTGGGTATGGAGAAGGTGGTTACGAACAGCTTTTATAAAGCAGTTTATAAGCAGTGGGATTTGAGCAGTCGCCTGCTACGCAAGCGATGCAAGTTCGAATCGCACCGAGGCCTGCACAAATGAATTTTTCGAAAAATGTACGTGCAGTGATTTCACACCCTTTACGGTGAAGGAAAAAAGCGTGAGGAAACCTTAATTTGTCTGAGATTTGAAACTTTAGAACAAAAATTTAGAAGAAATTTTGTGGTAGTTAAATTATACGCGGATGTAACCGCGGGGCGTAATGTTTTATCCCCGCGCTTTCTCTGGAACAGGAACTACGCTCGTGAAACCGCGTGGCGTCCGCTAGTGTAAAAACAAAAAGAAATACCAAATACTATTTAAGGATAAATTTAGAATAAAGTTTACAAATTGGAAAGCTTGATACAAACGAGTCCAGTTCTCTTCTATTAAACCCACGCGTGGAAATCGCGTGGGCATCATAAGATTTATATCCAAACAACCTATCTACGTAAATGTCAGCTTTACAGTTCAACGGATAATGTGCGACCTTTTAGGTTTAACATGTCACGTTTACCGGTTAAAATTAGATTGATGCGGTGCAAACCGGATTTAACCGGCGCGAGCCTGTTTTGGAGTGCCCTTTTTATGTTGCTGTTTTTGGTTTATAGGGCAGGTTTTTATTAGATGTTGGATTTTATTTTTGTTAATGTCTATGTGATCCGATTTTTTACCGACTTAAAAAAAGAAAAGGTTTTGTTTTGTTTTTTTTCGTCATACTTGTGAACGGGTGCTGCTTGTGGTTGGTCATCTCAAGCTGCACATTTATACGTAGTACCAACTTACTTTTAGTATATTTATTATTGACTTTTGTGTACTGGAACTGTTACCATGGGGTTATTTCTTTGTGATTTATATTGTAATTGGCTATTTGTTGCCTTTCTAATTATTATCAACTAGCGGACGTCATACGGTTTCACCCGCATAGTTCCCGTTCCCATGGGAGTACGGGGATAAAATATAGCCTATGTTAATCGCTGATGATGTAGCTATCCATTGCTAAAAAAATTTCAAGATCGGTCAAGTAGTTTCATAGGCTATTCAAAGCAAAAAAACAATAACTATTGCTTCTTTATACGCTTAGTGTAAATGTAGATAAATAAGGTTTTATTTAATAACTATGTAATATTATTTAAAGTAGCTTATGTTGCTCCTTGTATCATGAGCTACCTGCCAGTGAAAGTCCCGTTAAAATCAGTCCAGCCGTTTCAGAGATTACCCGGAACAAACAAACAGACAGACAGAAAAAATATTAAAAACTTGTTTTTTTAGTGTCAGTAGCGTGTATACTTTCATATAAATTTAGTGAAAAGCTGTTATTTTTCAATTACAAACAGACATATCAATTTATTTATCTGTATAGATTAGGGATGTGGTTACCTGTCCATAAGGATAGTGCCTGTAAGGCGAGCGTCCGTAGCCGAGGTTCGCTAGCATGTCGGAGCTGAACCGGTTGAAGAGTCCGCCCCACGCGTGGCCATACGCCACACACCCCACCAGCAACAGCGTGATCATTGTGATGCTAAAGAAGAACGGAGAATATTAATACACCACAGAAGAATAAGAAAAACAAAAAAAAAATGATCTCCTACCGTTACGGCGTTTTCGGTTTCGGCGGCTAATCTCAACGGGGATTAGCCATGTGCGCAGGAGATATTAGTGTACAAGTGTGTGCGCAAACACAGGTGCACTCTTTATTCCCTCACTCTCATAGTTCGATGGGAGGCAATCCGACACGACCGGAAGAGATCAGGCGTAGGACCAACGGTGCAAAGTGCTTTCCGAGGCACGGGGGTGTAAACACCGCTAACTTCCAAACTGCGGGCATTTTATTTTGAATTTCTTAACAGAAAAACTCAATATCTATTTTGTCCCGACCCAGGAATCGAACTCAGGACCTTGTGATCGGCAGGCGAACCACCTAAACACTAGACCAACGAGGCAGTTATGGGAGATATACGAGGGAGAAAGGATATTATCTAACTAGCTGTGCCCCGCGGTTTTTTAGACTTCATTCCGTGGATGGGATTAATGTTTTTTTGAAAAATCGTATCAACAGCTATCTGTCAGTGAAAGTCCCGTTAAAATTGATCCAGCCGTTTCGGAGATTACTCGGAACAAACAGACAGACAGAGAAAAAAAAATAAATTGGTTTTTAATGTCAAAAAAACTGTTATTTTGGAATTACAAACAGACACTTCACTTTATTTATCTGTATAGATGTTTTTTGAAAACAGAGTAGCCTAAGTAACTCCTTGCATCATAAGCTATCTGTGAGTGAAAGTCGTTAAAATAGGTCCAACCGTTTTGGATATCACCCGAAAAAAACAGACAGACGGACAGATATATTTTTTTAAATAGTTTGTTTCACGCTAGTTCCGTATATACTTTCATATGCATTTAGTGAAAATGTAATAATTTGCAATTACAAACAGATACTTCAATGTATGCCTTGCAACATCAGCTATCTCCCAGTGAATGTCCCACTAAAATCGGTCCAGATATTAGTTAGCCGGAATAAAACAGACAGACAGATTTTTTTATGTATGTACCGTATATACATTTACTATCGAAAAGCTGTTAATTTGCAATTACAATCAGTCACCTCAATTTTATTAAATACTAGCTGTGCCCCGCGGTTTCACCGGCGTAGATTTAGTTTCTTCCTTATTGTCGCGGAACCATAATATTTTTTATAAATAAAAGTAGCCTAAGTTACTCCTTGAAACATCAGCTACCTACCAGTGAAAGTTCCGTTTAAATCGGTCCAGCCGTTTCGGAGATTACGCGGAACAAACAGACAGACAGAGAAAATTTTTAAAAACTTGGTTTTTCACTTTCAATAGCGTGTACACTTTCGTATGCATTTAGTGAAAAGCTGTTATTTTGGAATTACAAACAGACACTTACATTTTATTTATCTGTATAGATATATAGTTATATATTAAAAACGTATAAAATAGACAGAAAAGTCCATTTAAAAATGCCATCAGAATGAAGTTCTTAACAAAACAATAACGGTAAGTTATATCATAATGAGTTTTTATGTTCAAACTCAAATATATCTTTATTCGATTAGACTTTATACAAAGTACTTTCAAATCAAAGTCAAAATGTTGACCTTAAGAAAACTAAATTACTACCTGCAACCTTCTCAAGGTAAAAAACTATTTATAGACTCAAGACGCAAGACGAAAAAACACGAAATTTTACCCCAAAAATTGGGAGAATGATCTCCCGTTAGTCTAAAGCCCTGCATTAATTGCTATTGTAAAATAAACCAAATTTACTGTAAGTTAAGGTCCAGTTTCGGGTACTTACCGCATCGTGGTGCGTTCTCGTTAACGTCGGTGGGAGTACTGCCGAGTGGCGATCTATAAAGGTCTCTCCAATGCGCATGAATGGGGTTGATAAGGGTGCATACACAGGGGCGGGACGAATTTGCGATAAACATCTATACAGATAAATAAAATTGAAGTGTCTGTTTGTAATTCCAAAATTAAAGCTTTTCACTAAATGCATATGAAAGTATACACGCTACTGACACTAAAAAACCAAGTTTTAAAATTTTTCTCTGTCTGTCTGTCTGTTTGTCCTGTCCGGGTAATCTCTGAAACGGCTGGACGGATTTTAACGGGACTTTCACTGGTAGGTAGCTGATGTTTGAAGGAGTAACTTAGGCTACTTTTATTTATTAAAAATATTAGGGTTCCGCGACACTAAGGATGAAACTAAACCCACGCGGGTGAAACCGCAGGGCACAGCTAGTTTAAAATAAAGTGAGTAGTAGTTTTCCGTGTAACATCAGCTATATATCAAAAAATCTAAGTAGCCTAAGTTACTCCTTGTAACATTACCTATCCGTCAGTGAAAGTCCCGTTAAAATCCGTCCAGCCGTTTCGGAGATTACCCGGAACAAACAGACAGACAGACAGAGAAAAAAATTAAAAATAGCTTTTTCTATGTCAGTACCGTGTATACTTTCATATGCATTTAGTGAAAAACTGTTATATTGCAGTTACAAACAGACACTTCACTTTATTTATCTGTATAGATTTATTTATCTGTATAGACTATCATGTACTCAAACTAATGTATTGGTGTTCTCTATATTGGTAACCTTAAAAATAAATAAATATGTATTATGTTTCTTTCCTTTATATTATTTTAAAAACGTGCGACTAATAGCCGAGTCCTTGTACCAGTAAACCCTCCCCTTTATATTCCGGGAGTACGAACGTCATTCGCCTACAAACATATACTCCGCCAATATCTTTTCAATCTTGAAGACGTGTGACGTCATATCTTATCCTGTTAACTCAATATTAAATTATATAGCTTTCGCCCGCGGTTTTATTTGAGATTTCGTTGGATTTATTGTAAAAATTTAAGGCGTTATGAGAACTTTTTTTTTTTTTTTTTTTTTTTTTTTTTTTTTTTTTTATTGACGAGGGGGAAACCTTCAAAAGGTCCCCGACCGCCCTGGGAGAGGCAGATCGGGGTATGTGGGATTTTTACCGCACTAAAACCCCCCCGGTGGCCATCCTCAGTGATCAGGGGGGACTCCGGGTACTCTGATAGATCGCACCGGTGTCCCCCCACACTTTGCCGGGGCACATCCCCGGGGCAGCTGTGTCGCCGCCCCTGGAGACCTCGCTGTGCAAGGCAGCGCGAGCCACGTCGCGCTGCCACCTTCCCGGACCCGCGGTTCGGTGGTCAAAGCTCCCACCCCGACCACCGCCAGCAGGCCCTCCGGCCCCCTTTTAGTCGCCTCTTACGACAGGCAGGGGATACCATAGCCAAATTCTTAGACCCTGGCTATTGGGTGGACGGTCCGGGGCGTGCGTTGCCTCCGCCCAAGGCGTTATGAGAACTATCTTATGAAGTACAGCCGCGTTGTTCACTAAGGTTTCTCAGCGTCGCACTCGTGTCGAGAGTCCGTTTTAAAGATATGAAATTGCTGAAAGGCTGTGAATGTGGAATACCAAAAAGTCACTTTTTTTTATCTGTTTAGATATTGATAGGTATATACAGGGTGTCGGGGAAACCAGGACAGCTGTTAAAATATGTGAGAGGGCATAATTTTAGGAAGCAAATAAAATTATTATGACAAAAATATCTTCTTCCGTTTTCGAGTAATTGACGTTCAAAGTTGACCATATCAAGACCTTATTTTCGCATAAAAATCTGCTGTAACGTAGAGTTATTCACGTGAAATCTAACTACATTTTAATTTTTTTTCTCCCACTAACAAATCTTGAAATAATCCCATAAAACCATTTTTCGAAACCATTAACCTTCCCCTTAATTTAAAAAGTTTAATGACCGCGTACGTAATGTAGGTAAACGGGGCCGCGATTTCATTCAATCTCTTAGGCCATAGCCTATAACTACGTTATCGTTAGAGCTAGATATTTTACGATTTCAATATAGTGATATATTCATAAAACCCTACAACTTATAGAAGACAACTGTTCCTTTTTCTCCGACAACCTGTATACTTTTATTGTGTGATAAGCTAAAAAGCTGTGAATTTTTCATTACAAACAGACACGACAATTTTGTTTATCTGTTTAGACATAGCTACTTTATGTCTAGGAAATAAAAATCATCTGTAATCATAAAAAAAAAACAAAAAAAAAATCTTAAAACAGTTTTATTAAATATCTAAAATTAAGTTATTCACAACAATAGGGTTATCAAAGCCTGCACCACCATGACAACGAGTTGCAACAACCCCGGCAGTAATGCTCCCCCAATACCTATCAACACGTCATCTGTCAGATCCGTTATCGACGTCACTAATGTACCTAATAACCCTTGCATATTAGCCACTCCTGAACTGGGAGTGTTAGGGCCAGCCCCTGCAGCGTACTCAGGCAAGGATCTTAGGAAATTCACAATAGCTAAGGCCTGAGAGTATAGTTTTAAAAGCGAGGTCTCCAGGGCTCCTAAGTCGACTGGTATGAGACAGCTGATAGAAGGAGGGAGTGTGTCGAAGATTGACAGAAGAGAGAGTAACAGGTTGTATACATTGTTTAGAAGTGGTAGTAGGATGTTGACTAGAGGGTAAACTGCTGGCAGCTGGACTCCTGATGCTGTTACTGGGTTCTGAAAAGAGGAAGAATTTTTAAAACATTTCTTTTTGCCTTTGGTAACCCGTGTAGGATTCACGTTAGTGGCAAATTATCTATACATCTATACAGATAAATAAAATTGAAGTGTCTGTTTGTAATTCAAAAATAACAGCTTTTAACTAAATGCATATGAAAGTATACACGCTACTGACATTGAAAAACCAAGTTTTAGATTTTTTCTCTGTCTGTCTGCCTGTCTGTTTGTTCCGGGTAATCTCTGAAACGGCTGGACGGATTTTAACGGGACTTTCACTCAGTAGCGTGTATACTTTCATATGCATTTAGTGAAAAGCTGTAATTTTGGAATTACAAACACTTCAATTTTATTTATCTGTATAGATGTATAGATAATTTGCCACTAACGTGAATCCTACACGGGTTACTACAAATAAATACAACAGGTATACAACAAATAAACTTACCACAATCAAGCAAACAGTGCATAAACTAAAAATAACTAAACTAAATTTTGTCATGTTTCAAAATGTTAATCTTAACACAACTGCTGTTAATTGTATATATTTAATTAATAACATAATTTACTGAAAACACTTTTTTATACGTTTTAAGTTGCAAAATTGACTTATAATTTCAATCTAATCAAATGTTATCAAAGGTATTCGTTGCAGGTGTAAAAATTAGCTAATTTATTTTGTAACTATGATTTTAATTGATTATCTGTACTGACGTTAAGCAACCACAATAGACCAGGGAGCCTAGTGCGAGTTTTTCACCACCGCCGTCACCGCGTCGACGTAAACGCAGATTGTATAGGATCGGAACAGCGCCTCTGTCGGCCTAAACATGACACTATTGTGAGTCCATACAAATCTGCGTTTACGTCGACGCGATCACTTGTAACGGCGATTTTCGCACTAGGCACTCAAGGAGCCTACTTCAGCTTAAGCAGAGAGTAACTTCTTAGCTTTGACGTGTTATTTTGGTACCGTAAAATTAAATGTCAAAGCGAAGAAGTTCTTTATACGCGCTGCTAAAATGATTATTGTTAGACCCCAAACCCCAATGACATCAGAGGGTAGCTTATCATCAGGCAAGCTGTGCGCTTGGCAGACATCTTTAATGTAAAATCTATACAGATAAATAAAATTGAAGTGTCTGTTGGTAATTCCAAAATAACAGATTTTCACTAAATGCATATGAAAATATACACGCTACTGACACTTAAAAACCAAGTTTTAAATTTATTCTCTGTCTGTCTGTCTATCTGTCTGTTTGTTCCGGGTAATCTCTTAAACAGCCGGACCGATTTTAACGGGACTTTCTCTGGCGGGTAGCTGATGTTTCAAGGAGTAACTTAAGCTACTTTTATTTATTATAAATATTAGGGTTCCGCGACATTAAGGATGAAATTAAATCTAAACCGCGGGGTACAGCTAGTTTAAAAATAAATATGCTCACTCCACCCCGCAGGGTCCTCGAAGGGGTAAGCAGAGGTGTTGTAACAACACCCACATTTCACCGAATATTATTAAGTGCCAACGTGACAGATGAGTCTATCGCCGTCTCAGGCACTATACATACGTCTTTGAATTACTTCTCAGACAAATGCAGGTTTCCTCACGATGTTTTCCTTCACCGTAAAGCACGTAGTGTGAAATTACTGCACATAAGTTTTTAGAAAACCTTATTAGTACAGGCTGCGGGGATTCGAACTCGCGTCGCTTGCGTAGCAGGCGACTGCTTAAACGCCACGGACAGGATGGCTCGTTCTCAATTTCTATATGAATAACAAATAACGTTGATCCCTTTGTAGATAGGCAGCTTTGTTTGTCAGACATTTGGGATCGTATTTGGGACAGTCATGTCCATTTGACAATACAAGAAGGTGTCATACATAAAAGATGATTTCTAGATGTGAGATTCTTTGATTATCTATACATACCTACAGATAAATAAAATTGATGTGTCTGTTTGTAATTCCAAAATAACAGCTTATCACTAAAGGCATATGAAAGTACACGCTACTGACACTAAAAAACCAAGCTTTAAATTTTTTCTCTATCTGTCTGTCTGTTTGTTCCGGCTAATCTCCAAAGCGGCTGAACTGATTTTAACGTGTCTTTCATTGGCAGATAGCTAATATTAGAAGGAGTAACTTAGGATACATTTATTTAAAAAAAAACATTAGGGTTTCGCGGGTCACCCATAAAATTAAGTCTACGCGAGTGCAACCGCGGGGCAGAGCTAGTTTGAAACACCTTTACTTACTTTTCTAACAGTATGTCCCAAAAGAAACAAAAAAAATTACAAAAACGGTTTTCAATCTAAGCTCATGCCATCTCAGAAGGGTCCCCGAAATTGTTGAGATAACAACACCCACTTTTCAATGAATATCATAAAGTGCCAACGTGGCAGAGGGTGAATCTATCGCCGTCTTAGTCTTTAAATTACTTCTCAGACATATGCAGGTTTCCTCACGACGTTTTCCTTCACCGTAAAGCACGTGGTGTGAAGTTAATGCACTTAAGTTTTTTGTAATAGGCGACAGCTCAAACCAATCGGTCACTACGGTTGTAACATATCCTTTATATATATACATACATACATCTGCTCACACCTGTATTCCCCGAATGTGTAGGCAAAGATATACTTATAGTACACCCACTCACCAGTTATGTTTAAATCCCATGTAATAGAGGGCGAGCCTAATGCCAATAACCGGCCACTAATCCAGGCTCTGGACTGCTACTGGGGAATTACAGATGGAATAATACTTCGCCTGTGGGACTTCGTGTTGCACAGTAGTGCTTGCGACCAGTGAGTTATTTAAATCATCGTCTCCCTGGCCTTATCCCAGGTATTTGGGGTCGGCATTTAATTCAACCGGATGTGGCTGATCACCTGATTTATATACGAAGCGACTGCCATCTGACCTTCGTAACCCCGTTTTTTGAGACTTTCTTAGGCCTCTGACTGACCTATAACGATTGCCAAAGATGTTACATTATCTACCGGGACCGACGGCTTAACGTGCTTTCCGAGACACGTTATTTCAATGTAGAACATATTTCAAATAGCTGTGCCCCGCGGTTTCAAACGTGTATATTTAGTTTCATGCATCGTGTCGCGGAACTCTAGTATTTTTAATAAATAAAAGTAGCCTAAGTTACTCCTTGAAACATCAGCTACCTGCCAATGAAAGTCCCATTAAAATGAGGTCCAGCTGTTTCAGAGGTTAGCCGGAACAAACAGACAGACAGACAGACAGACAGAGAAAATTTTTAAAACTTGCTTTTTCAGTGTCAGTAGCGTGTATATTTTCATATGCATTTAGTAAAAAGCTGTCATTTTGGAATTACAAACAGATACTTCAATTGTATTTATGTATGTGTGTATGTACATAGATTTCAAATAATGTCATAGATAAAATAATTCTAATAAACTGATCTCCTTATCATTGATATTAATTAAATATTGCGTTGACATTTTGTAATAAACAATTTCACTATAATGATAACAAAGTGTTATATAATGTTAAACTTTTCACGAACTCAAGCAAATATTACTGAAAATTAGTTTAAGTAGTTTAGTGAAACAAGAACAATGAAAATTTTATTGATTTGTGGGTTTTTATTTTGTGTTTTGGTTAGTATCAATACTTATTTTTTTTTAAAAGAACCTTAAAAATAGTGAATACTTCCTTAATTTTTGTATACACAAAAATACGAGTCCGTTTGTCTATTGTCGTGCTTAAGCTATTCAATCACAGCGGGTTCGATTCCTGCTTTGGGCAGATATAAACGAGTATTTCATATCTAACTTCTAATAATATTATGAAGATTTTTAAGTTCTACGCATTTTTTGCTTTTTATGGTGATATGTTTTGACGACTTGTTAAATATTATTAATTCGGGCAACACCAATTATTTTTATAATATGAAAGTTATCATTATTATTCCTTGTAACATCAGCTCTCTGCCAGTGAAAGTCCCGTATTTATCGGGCCAGCATTTTTGCAAATATGACGGGAATAAACAGACATAAAAATATTTATACAATAATCTTTTTATATTTAATAATAAGCTAAAATATTCTAATAATAAAATGCTATTTTTAAATAGAAAACATTTAGGAACATACATTAAAATGTTATTTGTATTTTTATTTTTTTACCCGAATATTGGTAGTATTTTAAAAATGGCAACTTTATTACAGATTCAAAGAAGCGAGGCAATGATTCCAGCGTACTCCGTATCAGCACTACGACTGTCTTTCGACGAAATAGCGACAGTGTTGCCAATCGCAAACCAACTGGCTTGCCTTTTACTACCGTTCTTAATCAACCTAATCAACAACTTGAATAACTTGTCAAATATCGTGCAAAATCTTACTCCCGCAGTGTTGCCATACTTCGGATGCACTTTACCGCTTTTATATGCAACTTTGACAGATTTAGCGTCTGTGCTATTTTTGTATATAAGTGTATTAATATCATTGTTTAGATCTAATGTTTTGGCAGCTCCGGGAATCCTTTTAGGATTAGTTTCACAGGTTCTAAACCTGGTATTGAACCTGTTAAGTGGTCTGACGGATGGTACAGGGTTGTTGAGTGGACTTCTAAAGTTAATTACCAGTATCGTTGTGGAGTTGGAGAAATTGTTGGTTTAGTTTTCTTGTTAATTGCATAGTTTTGTTATTAAATATTATTACGTTATTTTTTTTCTGTTTTATTTTTTTCATACAAATGCTCACGCCTGTATTCCCCGAAGTGATAGGCAGAGGTGTTAACAACACCCACTTTTCACTGAATATGATTAAGTGCCAACACAGATGGCGAGTCTGTCACCGTCTCAGGCACTGTACATACGTCTTTGACCTATTTCTCAGACATGCAAACAATGGTAGAGGTAAAGACAAATCAATGGTATAGGCCCCGCTGGGATTCGAACTTGCGTCGCTTGCGTAGCAGGCGACTGCTCCATCCCCAAGGCCATCACGGCTCTTTATTTCTCTTTATTTTATTTTATGCAAAACTCTTTATACACAGAATATAGTTCTTAAATTAAAAGTAATTCCATTTCTTTCTGTGATAAAGATTTAAGAAGGGATGGACATAGTCTTAGTCCCCATTTAGTCCAGTCTTCGTTTAAACCAATTACACTAATTACATACACGAAAAAGTACAAAAAGAGAAAAAAAACAACAAAAAGGAATTAATTCATTATAACCTAATAATTATTAATAAATAAAAAAAACCAGGGGCCTTACCATGAGCTCTTATTGCCATGATAGTTTCACTCATTTATGATACAGATGTATGTGACGTGCATACATCTGTCACTGTCGCACAACTGAATTATCATTGCAATAAGAGCTCATGGTTGGGCCCCAGGAACTAAATTCAATCATTCACCGTTTTGCACAAAACTTCAATAATTTTATCATGTTTTGCAATAAGAGGGGATATAATTTTGACTTAATATTTTTTCTTCTAAATCACAAGAGTTGTTAAGGCTGTGTTCGTCTATGATAAGCGGTATCCCTTGCAACCAGTGGCGTGCATTGCATATAAGCTGGTAAGCAGAAGTTACAAATTGTGATCACTGAATACACTCATGTCGTGTGTGTGTGTTTATGTTCGTATGTGTATCTTTACCAAGACGTACGTACCTACGCCGCGTCACATAGGTGTGTACTTAACCTGCCTACCTACCTACTTATTGTTTATGCCTACCCCTCTGAAAATCTTATGCACGCCCGTGCTTGCAACATCCCATATCAATCGCTTCTGAAATCTCGCTTAATTAAATGTGTCTTAAAAGACGTGTTCTATCAAATATCTACGTATCTTTGCTTTCATTATCACCATAGATAGCAACGTTTTATTGTAAAGTATAAATATACCTTTATATAAGTTTTACATGCATTTACTTAAAGGTTTTATACTGAAAGACTTAGTTTTTTAACGTTTTTAAAAATAATAAAAGTTTTAGAATTATGTAAATAATGTTACTACAAAATGATTTTGAAATTCTTAGCATCGTTCTTCTCAATAATATTGGTTACGGTAAGAATATATTTATTTATAATAATAATAATAATAAAGCCTTTATTTTTGATTTCCTTGCTTAGTAGTAACAATACAAATAGGTACATAGTATACATTTTTAGGTTCGAGCAAGGTCCCTTTGGAGGGTATAGGCCTCCTCCAACTCCTTCCACAACTTTCTGTTTTTTGCTTTTTGCATCCAGTTTTTGCCTGCGATCTTAATTATTTCGTCGGCCCAGCGCTCTCTTGGGCGTCCTCTGGTTCTGCAGCCGTTGGGGCCTGTCCACGTCGTGACTCGCTTCGTCCACCTGTCATCTGCAGTGCGTGCCAGGTGGCCAGCCCATTTCCACTTCGAGCGTTGACTTTGTGAGAGGGCGTCCAAGACCTGTGTTCTGCTGCGAATATCTTTATTTCTTTGCCTGTGGCTTAGTTTGATGTTGAGTAAGCTTCTTTCCATTGCTCGCTGGCATAATTGAATTTTTTTCTTAGTTGTGCTGTTGAATATCCAGGTTTGTGAGCCATACAATAAGCAGGGAAGTAGACAAGAATCCATCACTATTTTTTTTAATTTTAATGGCATTTTTGATTTTAGAATTTCTTTATAGCTCCAAAATTTTTTCCATGTCGAATTTACCCTTCGTTCAACCTCGTCTTTGTGTCTTGTTGTTTTAAATGATATCGCTTTGCCTAGGTATATATATTCGAATATATAATATATTTATTTACTAGATTTTATTTGCGACTTTGTCTTCCCCGAAGGGGTAGGTAGAGGTATACTTATAGTACACCCACATTTCACCAGTTATGTTTAAGGCCCATGTAATAGAGGGCGAGCCTATTGCCATTAACCGGCCACTAATCTAGACACCGGGCTGCTAATGCGAAATTACTGACAGCAGAATCCATTAACGCTTCTCGACCAGGGATTGATCCCAATTTTTGTTTCACTCTGGTCTCTTGACCAACGAGGCAGTCATAGTTAGACACAGCTACTTACAACTTACATACATACATATGCTCACGCCTGTATTCCCCGAAGGGGTGGACAGAAGTGTTGTAATAACAACACACACTTTTCACCGAAGATGATTAAGTGCCAACGTAACAGATGGAGAGTCTATCGGCGTCTCAGGCACTTACGTCTTTTTAAATGCCTCCTCAGGCATTACCGCCTTCACCGTGAAGCACGTGGTGAGAAATTACTGCGCTAATGTTTATAGATAAACTGGGATTAGAACTTGCGTCGCTTGCGCAGCAGGCGAGTGCTCAAACCTCACGGCCACCACGGCCAACTTATAACTTACATTTATTTTTCAGGCGACAGCAAACCCCGTTCACCAATTCCCAAAACAACGATATCAATGCCAATTTCAAAATGTGTACAGCAATCCTACAGCTTCAAATAATATTCAACCTTACGGTCAAGATTATATGGTTCAAAATGCAAGCCCCTACAAAGCCACCCAAACATCTTTTAACAATCAAATGAACCAATTACTAATGGAAGCCCTGATGACTAAACCTAGTCTGCAAGGGATTTTAAACTCTAATACTGTGGATTATAGACTAAATGGTTTTGGAAACCAATTGATGAATGTTCCCAACTATAACGCACCTCCAAATCAACCGAGTGTGGTTAATAACTACATTATATTACCACCGGATTGTGGTAAAGTCAATGAAACTCGTAAAACAGAGAACCAAAAACACGGACAAGTAAAACCTGGTAATAGAAAACGTAAAACTAATCCAAGTTATAAAGCTAGAAAGCCTAGAACGGACTCTAATATGCAGATAGACTCTAATGATATAAAATCTGCCCAAAGAAGTCAAGAGACAAAACAAATAAGGAAACCCAAACAAAGAAAGCAAGATGGCAGAAAAAGAAAAGCTAACGTCAAAGATGATACTGAATCATTTAAAAGTAACGTTAACGAGAAAGGTGGAAAAGCAGAAGTAGAGGAAAGCAAACCGCAGACAATTACAATACACGATGAATTTCCTAAAGAAGAAACTGTAACCGAAGTTGCTACTGATCCACCTAAAGCAATGGATATAGTTGATAATAATGATCAACCTAATTCAGAAACACAAACTAAGGTAAGGAAGAGAAAAAGGAAAAGAAAATCTAAAGAATCTCAAAGTATAACAAATCATACTTCAATCATAAGTACACAAGATCGTCACAGTACTGATACAGTAAAGGATAAAAGAAAAAAAACAGAAGAATATCAAAACAGGGAAGTTCAAGAAACTGTTAATAATAGTCTCCATAAAACTGCAATTAGGCAAAATGTTAAATCTGATAGTAAAGAGAAAAAATCAAAAGCAAAACCAGTACCAAAACCAGAACTTCCAAATTTTATGTCATACATGGACGGTTACTTCAACAACCAACAGTTCGGAGGAAATGATTTATTCAAGAACTATCCATTTAACTTTGATCAATTTTATCCTATAAATAAAGACGCTGACGTGAATTACACAAAGAAAAATAAAGACAGAAGAAGGAAAACACATCGTAAAAGGAAAAAGCAAAAAGCAAAATCTATATCTGAAGATGATGTTGAAATACGTTCTAAAGCTGCAGAAGAAATAGATATAACTACACCAGAGCCAAAGAAAGATGATATTAATGAAAATCTTCAAGAAAATATTGAATTGACATCAAACGAAATCACTACAGAATCCGCGGATCGGATTACAGATATAACTACAGAGATGGTACAAATGATAGATTACAATGAAGATGACGAAGACATGACAAGTCCTGTAACGAAAAATACTACTTATAATCTTTGGGGAGATCTATTTTCTGTTGAAGATGGTAATACCGTATCCCTGGACGAAATTTATGATTATTATCCAGATTTTACTGACAGTGCGGCACACTTTGCCTACAATAACGAACATTACGCAAGAAATCCGTTTAATAATAGATATTATTATTCAGACAAGAGCATAGAAGATGGTTTTAGTAGAGCGAGAAAAATGCATGAAAATCTTCATAAAAAAACTAAGTATCTACCCCTTTGGAGGGATAGTAAAATATTTGTTAACGAGCCAAAGAATAGCGATAGAAAAGGAATTAAATACTATAAAGATTCTATTGAAGTCACTACCTCAAGAACACATATTGGAAACACTCCACAAAGCACAGAAAGCTCTACAGAAAATGAAATCCAATTCCGAACACCGCCAACATTGGAATTCCCAGATTTTGAAACCAAGAAAATAAGCAAGGATTCCATAAGAAGAAAGTCACTTGATCCATCCTATAAATTTGAAGATCCTGGCGAAAAATCCTCTTTTTATTCTGATCTAAAAACTCCGATGTATAACGGAATGGTCAAACCTAGCAAGAAATCTGATATAGAGACAGTATTCGGTCATTCCAAAGTGGTGAAGTATGGTCAGGTGCCAAGTAATGATGAAGAAATATCGCCCAGAACTTCTAAGTTTAATGAAGAAGATACTGAAGGAGCTACTGCTGTTGAAAAACCTATCATAGTATTTGCCAAGTCTTTAGATTACCCTGAGTACTAGAATCAGGAAAATTGTAAAATGTGGGACAAGTTATGTGTTTTATTTATTTTGTTATTTTAATAAAGAGTTTTATACTTACAAAAATCAGATTTCTCTTTCATTTTTCGATACATAAGAACCAACATTGTATACTTGGAAAGATTTCAAATAAACGTGTACTCGATGAAATGCTTTTTATTGTCTTTGTCCTACTATATTATAATCTTCTGTATTCTGATCGCGACAATTTTTATTTTGAAATAGAAAGTATCTTCTGTGCAAATTAACTACCTGGTAGTGCCAAATTTCATTAAAAACTCAAATAATACAAGCATACAAACTTGCAAATTATTAAATGTAAGTAGGGTAGGGTAGAATAAAACCAATGTGAAAACATTTTTGTCTTAAACTTTATTAAGTCTTATACAATTTTTTGAACAGATCATCAACTAATCCTACCGGAACATTATCATCATCTAACATATCAGCTAGTAAAACTAGCTTTAACAATTCATCTATTGCAGCTACATCGTTTAACGCACAATCAGCATTCGATACATCATTTACAACAGGCATGTTACATGTATTACAAGTTATAGTCGTAGGTCCATCTCTAGGTAACACTTCTACGGTTACAGATGTTATGTATGGCAAAATTGGGGATGTCAGTATGTCTGTTTCTAAAATAGAGTTTGGCATTGCTTTTAGTGTATTTGAGCATGCGACTTCATTTGAAATTGGTTGTGGATTTACTAAAAACGGTGGTATTAGAGGCGGTTCAAGTTTTGTTACTGTATTGAAAGGTATTTTAGCTTTATCAAATGCTGGATTATTATTTTCATTTATTGTACTTGTGTTAACATTAGTTCTTAATGTAGAATATATAGTTGTATCTAAATCAGGTAGTACTTCAGAAACGCTTGCTAGTTTAGCTGTATCAGAATGAGATAGAGATCTTGACAAAATGTTGTTTCTATCATTTAAACATTCTACGTCTGTTTTTAAACTTGGCTCATTAGAAAGCATTGAAAGAAGATATTTAATATTAGCAATGTAATCTTTTAGCACGTTATCCGGCGGTGAAGTGCCAACATTTAAATTTGATATTAGAGGTTCTTGCGAAATGGGCAGATTGCATTCTGCGCCGTTATTATTTGTAGGTAGAGTAAGCTGAGGCTCTTTTGGGAATACTGCTCTATATTTAAGTTTATTAATGTTTTCTTTTGCATTATTAAATTTAACATTAAAAGCATTATCAAATTTGGATCCAATTGAAGCGCGTTCATTTGGATTTTTCAGAACATCATTGAAGACAGAACCATTTGAATCATTGGGTTTAGTTAGAAATCTGCTCATATCATACAATTTTACAGGATACTCTGGTGGTTTAATAGTTATTGGCGTTAGAAACTGATAGTCTATTGGTTCAGAATACAAATCATTTGAAGATAATAATTCTGGTCCAGAAAAATGGTTTAGAAGTACATTTGATGGGTTCATTTCAAACAATGGTACTACGGGTACATTGAGGGGAGATGAAACTGGAATAATTATCGGTGATAATCCTTTATAGTATGGGTATGGTAAAGTTGATACTGAGAAGTCTTGGTTAAATGTTTGTGTTGAGTCTGTAACAGGAAACAATAATGGGCTTACAGGAACTCTTGGTGAATTAAATGATGGCAGATAATCAAGATAATTTGGTAAATAGTCACATCTGTTTGGTAAAGTCAAACTAACTTCGTTTAAAAAGGATCTAGTGGAGAGTCCATTAAAAGTTGGGGATGGTAAAACGTAACCAGGTTCATATAACACATTTAAAAACTGAGGACGAACGTTTGGAATATAATCTCCTGTAAAAGTATCAATAACATTAATTAAAGGTGGTACAAGCTCTTGAAAGACCGGTATTTGTTTTTGTATTGGAGGAATATGATTTGAAGAAGTAATTTCACTGGATGACAATGTTTCTAAGGGAGTTAAGGGAGCAGTAACTAAATCAACTTCTACTTTCAATGCGGGTATCACTAAAGCAGGTGATCTTGAAGTAGTGAATAATGGTACATGATTGTATGTTTCAACTGGCTCTGATATTGGATCAAATGTAATGTAATCATGATTTGCACCCAATATTGGTTTATTGATAGCATCTGGTTCACATTGTCTCAAATATCTTTCGGGAAACTCTAAATCTGGTACAATACTAGCTTCAAGTAGACTTTTTTCTAAGTTATCTGACATACAATTCGGTAGTTTTGGATTGAGGTAGCTCAATTCATCTGTGACACATGAGGATGGAGAAATACTACTTAAAGATGACGTCTTATCAATTATTGTACCTTCAGATTTTGGAGATATCCCATTTGGTTTACCAGAAGTCAAACTCGTCAAAGTTACTGATTTAAGTAGAGATGATAAGTCATTTTCTGCTTGTGAACTTACTGATGACAGAACAGGTTCTGGTGATGAAGAACTTGGAGAAATATAGACAAAAGGAAAAACTGTCGATATTGAGTTGGACTTTGCGTTATTTGAAAATATATTATCAAGTGCAGAATACGCTGTATCGATAGACGGACAACATGGTATAACGAAGTCATCAAATGATGGTATTGTTAAACCATCTGGAGATTTGCATGGCTTATTGGGTGATGTATTGTCAGTCAAAGAAGCCAACAAACCTAAAATTGGAGTAAGAAGCTTATTTTCTTTAATATCATTTGATGATAGCACAGATGTCGTAACACTCGGTACAGTATTTATATCAACAGAATCAGCCGAAGGCACTAGTAATAAAGAATCTAATGAATTTGATAATACTGATTTTGGTTTCTCTAGAGATAAAGCATCATCACAAGTTCGTGGCATTCTTGGCAATGATAATAGCATGTTTAACGATGAAGTGTCTTCAAAAAATGATCCCAATCTGTTATCTATAGGCAATTCAGATTTCAATTCTGTGTCTGGACACAAAGTATTAGTGATTGAATTTGAAGGTCCAATAGAACTCTCTGCTGCTATAGGGTTTGCAACTCCTACAGATTTTGACATAACAAAATCATTTGACGTCACATGGTCTACAGAAACAATGGAATCGAAATTAAATGTTACAGAATTACTGCTAATCATTGAATTGAATATAGATTCGATAAATTTAGATAGTACTGGTTCTTTAGCAGGTGATGTACCAGTTAATGCTGACGTCACAGGTCTCGTTGGTGATGAGAAAGTTGTGGTTGGTGACGTATTGCCGCTAGGTGTTGTAACCTGGAATATTAATAAGGGCGTTGAAGTTGATGAAGACATTGAGAAAGAGTCTATGATAAATGTTAAGGTAGTTCAGTTAGTAGGTTTTATTAAAAAGGAAAGATAAATAGATCAATTGGTTTGACAATGGAATATTGAGTAAAGTGACCAAATTTACTATCTATACGCACTTAATTAAAGAACATTTTTTTTATAAAAAAATAGCATATATAATAACGTAGATTTAGTTTCATCCCTAGTCCTTTAGTTCAACCCTAATATTATTAATAAATAAAAGTAGGTTACTTCTTGAAACATCAGCTGCCTGACAGTCAAAGTCCCGTTAAAATCGGTCCAGCAGTTTCAGAGATTACCCGGAACAGACAGACAGACAGAGACAAATTTTAAAACTTGGTTTTTTAGTGTCAGTAGCGTGTATACTTTCAAATGCATTTAGTGAAAAGCTGTTATTTTGGAATTACAAACAGACACTTCAATTTTATTTATCTGTATAGATGTGGCAAGCCTATTCCCATTAAAGGGATACTAATCCAGACTGGGAAATTGCAAATGGTAAACACATCTTTTAATCCACAAGGCAGTTTTAATCACATAATAATCTTGGGTGCAAAGTGAGTGTTGTAGCTTCGCTTGAAAATTAAAATGATTTATTCAGTTCAGGTCGTGGTAAGGCACTTATGAATGTCGAAGAATTGTCCACCGGTTCGGAAACTAGCCTTCTGAGAACAACCGGCAAGAGACTCACTTGGCATCGTGTACATTTTCCTTTTGCTTACCCCTTTAGAGACTTATTTCGGACAATTAGCTTATCATCATCTCCCTGGCCTTATCCCATGTATTTGGGGTCAGCACTTGATTCAACCCGATGTGGCTGATCACCTGATTTTTATACGAAGCGACTGCCATCTGACCTTCGTAACCCCTTTTCCGAGGAAAATCGGCAATTTGGGTTAAACCAGTTGTCAGACTTTCTTAGGCCTCTGACTGACCTGTAACGATTGCCAAAGATGTTAAATTGGCAACCGCTTACATATTAATAAAACTAAAATGAAATAACATACCAATATTAAATACAACAACAGAAACAGCAACCTGGCCGCCATTTTGATAACAAATGGTTTTCAAAATGGCCGACGAATTTTTATAAATTGCGATTTTCGTCATAATTTTGCTTTATCAGACTATTTTAATAGTAATTCTATTTCTAGGTAATTCTTGCAATTACGATTGCCTATTACACGAGATTGTAGAATTGCGATTATAATTTTTTAGTAATTAATGCTTTGCCCGCGGTTTAAAGTCGCATTAAAGGTTAGCGCTTATAACTCGTGACGGGAACCGTACAAGATTTGCTTAGCTGGGAACTAGATGGCGCTGTGATGCTAGCGAAATATTATTTACTAGCGGACATCACGCAGTTTCACCCGCGTAGTTCCCGTTACCGTAGGAGTACGGGGATAAAATATAGCCTATATTAATCAGTGATAATGTAGCATTCAAATGGTGAAAGAATTTTTAAAATCGGTCCAGTACTTTTTGAGCCAATTCGTTACAAACATACATACAAATCGAGGAGCTCGTGGCACAGTTGCTATTGCGCATATGATTCGATCAGCGAAGTTAAGCAACGATACGCCTAGCCAGTAGTTGGATGGGTGACCGCCCGAGTTCCCTCCGTGCCTCGGAGAGCACGTTAAGCCGTCGGTCCCGGTTGCCAATTTAACATCTTTGGCAATCGTTACAGGTCAGTCAGAGGCCTAAGAGAGTCTGACAACTGGTTTAACCCAGATTGCCGATTTTCCTCGAAAAAGGGGTTGCGAAGGTCAGATGGCAGTCGCTTCGTATAATAATCAGGTGATCAGCCACATCGGGTTGAACCAAGTGCCGACCCCAAATGCATGGGATTAAGGCCAGGGAGATGATACTTACAAATCTTTCCTCTTTATAATATTACTATAGACTATCTGTTCCCCGCGGTTTCACCAGCGTAGATTTTATGGTTGCCCGCGGATCCCTAATGTTAAAAACAAATCTAAGTAGCCTACGTTACTCCTTGTAACTTTTTATTGTTACTCGTTGTTATTTTTTCGGAGATTACCCGGAACAAACAGACAGACAGACAGACGGACAGACAGACAGAGAAAATTAAAAAAAAAGTTTTTTCTATGCCAGTACCGTGTATACTATCATATGCATTTAGTGAAAAACTGTTATTTTAGAGTTACAAACAGACACTTTAGTTTTATTTATCTGTATGTAGTACGTATAGATATAGATTTGCGTGACAAAGTGAGTGTTGATAACATAAAATGATTAGTTACGTAAGAATAATCTGTACGTCTTAAAGTACGTGATGTTTATTCGATTAATTATAATCAATTGTAAGTTCATATTGAATTGTACAAGTCTAGTTACATAACATATTGCGTGATCTCAATAAAATGCGCTTGCGTCAATAATTAATGATTGCTCTGTATGCAGAAAATCTGTGCCTATTAAATTTTATGACATTTCTCTTTGGAAATAATATTATTGACATGAAGAACCTTATTTTATTTTTTCAGTATCTCCTATATATATAAAACTGAATCCCCATTTCCCATGGTCACGCTATCACGCGTGAACGGCTGGACAGATTTTACCGGGACTTTAATTGGTAGATAGCTGATGTTTCAAGGAGTGACTTAGGCTTAGACGCGGGACATTGCTAGTCTATACATCTATGCAGATAAATAAAATTGAAGTGTCTGTTTGTAAATCCAAAATAATAGCTTTTCACTAAATGCATATGAAAGTATACACACTACTGACACAAAAAAACCAAGTTTTAATTTTTTTCTCTGCCTGTCTGTCTGTTTGTTCCGGGTAATCTCTGTAACGGCTGGACCGATTTTAACGAGACTTTCACTGGCAGGTAGATAATGTTTCAAGGAGTAACTTATATGTATAGATTATGAGCCCGATGAGTCCCACTGCTGGGCAAAGGCTTTTCTTTCCATCCCCTGCCATCTAATATGTACTTTATAATCATAGTGTACGCCTGTTGAAGGCAAAAACCAAAAACCAGTGAAATTACGTGTGGGTGTGTATTAAGACCTTAGCCGTGGTGGTCGTGGGGTTTGAGCAGTCGCCTGCTACGCAAGCGACGCATGTTCGAATCCCACCATAGCTTTCTAAAAACTCGAGTGCAGTGATTTAACACCACTAGCTTTACGGTGAAGGAAAAATAATAGTCCCTGAGAGGCGATGGACTCACCATCTGCCACTTTGGCACTTTACCATCATCGATGAAATATGGGTGTTGTTATTACGACCTTTGAACTTTTGCCTACCACTCGCCTTGTGGGACATAATCTAAAATCAAAAAGTTTTATTCAACATAAGGGGCACTTGGAACACTTATTGAACGTCATTTCTCTTACGCTAACTTAAGTTAATTTACTACCGTTTCCAAATGTAAGCCTGTCAGGAGAAGAAACGGCGAAACAAACTCATCGGTTTTTTAATTTTTTTATTATTTGCATATGAATTTTTATTTACTTTGTCCTTATTACTTGCGATTTTACATCATGCTTGTATTTAATTTATAAAAAATAAATAAAAATAAAAAAAAATTGTAATTTTTGATTCAAACTCAATTTAAAATTGGTTTTTTGATGTCAGTACGTGTATACTTTCATATACATTTAGTGAAAAGCTGTTATTTTGGAATTATTGACAATTCAATTTTATTTGTCTATATGTGTGTACTAGCGGACGTCTCGCGGTTTCACCGTCGTAGTTCCCGTTCCCGTGTGAGTACGGTGATAAAATATAGCCTATGTTAATCAGTGATAATGTAGCATTCAAATGGTGAAAGATTTTTTAAGTCAGTCCAGTACTTTTTGAGCCAATTCGTTACAAACAAATCTTTCCTCTTTATAATCTATCTTCTATCTATATATATAAAAGAAAGTCGTATTAGTTACACTACTTATAACTCAAGAACGGCTGAACCAATTTGGCTGAAAATTGGTGGGGAGGTAGCTTAGAACCAGGAGATGGACATAGGATATTTTATACCGTTCTCTTGAAACCTGAAAAAAACATCATATAACACACTAAAGTGTGCGCGGGTGAAACCGCGGGGCACAACTATTATTAGTATAGATTTTAGGAAAAAAAAAAGGTTTTTAAATATTTTAAAAAATATTTATTTCTTAAAATAAACTATAATATTATAAATTAATAAATATAATTATAACCCAAACCAGGTGACATCGCGACAGGCATCATATCATAAGGCGAATAATTCGGTACAATTACATCTGCGCCGGCGCACGGCAAAGTATTAGCTAGTAAGTTACTAACAACCAACAATTGCAAGGCATTTGCCAAGTTATTAGCGACCGTACTGTCTTGTATTATAGTCGTAGTTGGCATAACAGCGTTGGGAATTATCGTCTCGGTTGGCAGATAGGGTTGGTTAACCAAAACTTGGTTGGCTAGTGGGTTGACTAGAAGTGGGTTGGGTAGTAAGGTCTCCGCGACAGGTAGGAGGTTTTGACCGCAACCAGACAGTCCTTGGAGGTAGGGTTGGTTCATTAGTACTTGGTTGGGTAGGGAGTTTAGCAGTAGTGGGTTGGGGAGTAAGGTTTCCGCCATCGGGAGCATGCTTTGCCCACATCCAGGTAGAACTCTGTTCAGGCATTGACTTGATACTGTCTGTGAAAAGAATGACGAATATTTTAATTTTATTATAAGTAGCAATATATTACTTGTTTTTATCTCAACTAATATTATATAAGAAGAAAGATTTGATTGTTTTTTGTTTGTTTGTTTGCATTGAATAGGCTCCGAAACTGCTTGACCGATCTTGAAAATTCTTTCAGCAATGGATAGCTACATCATCAGCGAGTAATATAGGCTATATTTTATCTACGTACTCCCACGGGAACGGGAACTACGCGGGTGAAACTGCGTGACGTCCGCTAGTTGTAAGTAATGTTGGAGATATGCAAGGTGTGTAACGTAACAGGGAGCAAGCCTATTAATACAATTAATTAAATTGCAAGCTCGTAGTTGGGTCCCAGTTCCTGCGATTAGCGCGTTCAACCAAACAAACAAACTCTCCAGCATTATCTATATACCTATATACATACAGATAAAAAAAATCATTCTGTTTGTAATTCGAAAATAATAGCTTTGGTCTAAATTTCATTTATTTATTTATTTTTCTCGGTCTGTCTGTCTGTTTGTTCCGGCTAATCTACGAAACGGCTCGACCTATTTTAACGGGAATTTCATTGCCAGATATGTAATTTTACAAGGAAAACTCTGCTACCCTACTACTAACCCTGAAACTCTACGCGGGTAAAACCACGGGCAGAGCTAGTGTTATTAATAAAAGCATACTTAGATTAATTAAATAATACTTACTTTATAAGCAGCTAACTGTAATGCAACAAATAATACAATTTTGAAAGACATTTTTTACTTTGAAAAAAATCTTAATGTATTGGAAGACCCCAAGAAAATGTATGTATGTACTTAAAATGTCTGTGGTTATATAGTTGTTTTATCATACTTACTTAGCGTTTATCTAAGTTATTATTAAGTAACACGATAAAGTTATAATTATCTTTGACAATCTGTCCGTAAATTGTCACGAAATATGCAATACTTAGATAGGTATTAAATATGCGAATTATGTTGCAATACTATGAGGAGCACGTGGCACAGCGAAGTTAAGCAACCATACGCCTAGTCAGTAGTTGGATGGGTGACCGCCCGAGTTCCCTCCGTGCCTCGGAGAGCACGTTAAGCCGTCGGTCCCGGTTGACAATTTAACATCTTTGGCAATCGTTACAGGTCAGTCGGAGGCCTAAAAATAATCTGACAACTGGTTTAACCCAGATCACAGATTTTCCTGCTAAATGGGGTTGCGAAGGTCAGATGGCAGTCAAAATCAGGTGATCAGCCACATCGGGTTGAATCAAGTGCCGACCCCAACAATGTATGGGATAAGGCCAGGGAGATGATGATATGGTACACGAAGTACCAGGCGCACATAACGGACAAGGAGTTAATAAGTTGATTGCGATTAACATGGAGCCACATCGGGTTGAATCAAGTGCCGACCCCAACAATGTATGGGATAAGGCCAGGGAGATGATGATATGGTACACGAAGTACCAGGCGCACATAACGGACAAGAAGTTAATAAGTTGATTGCGACTAACATGGAGCCACATCGGGTTGAATCAAGTGCCGACCCCAACAATGTATGGGATAAGGCCAGGGAGATGATGATATGGTACACGAAGTACCAGGCGCACATAACGGACAAGGAGTTAATAAGTTGATTGCGACTAACATGGAGCCACATCGGGTTGAATCAAGTGCCGACCCCAACAATGTATGGGATAAGGCCAGGGAGATGATGATGTTGCAATACTATACGAGAGCTATGGTCGCCTGCTACGTAAGCGACGCAAGTTTGAATCCCAGCGATCTATGTGCAGTGATTTCATACCATGCTTTCATCATCATCATGAATTTAAGAGTAATGAGACTCTTGTCGGTGTAACCGATGCAACTCTTTCCACTTGTCTCTGTCCAGTGCCATCTCTTTGACCTCCTTATACGTGGTTAATACGGGGAAAACATCGTGAGGAATTCGATTCCCGGTTCGGGCAAAGTGCTATTAGGTCTATAATTTAAATGAGATTCTTGCTGGTTCTTCTCAGAAGGCTAGTTTCCGAACCGGTGGTAAATTCCTCGACATTCATAAGTGCCTTACCAGGGCTTAAACTGAATAAATCATTTTCATTTTCGATTCAAAAATATTCGTCACAATTTACAATAGTCAAAACTTTTCTTCCACACCTTGGTATGTTGTTGGTTAAGGATGCGTTTCTATAACGCGATTTCTTCTTACAAACTTTGGTTCAAGATTAATGGGATCAAATAGTTAACCTGTTTTAATAAGTTATGCTAACCTTAGGTACAATTTGTTAGAAAAGTATGGTGAAAATTGAGAGAAATCGATGTGGATTATAACCTCCTTATAATCTTCTTTATATATACAAATGAATCCCCATTTCCCTTGGTCAAGTCATCACGCCTTAACGGCTGGATGGATTTTAACGGGACTTTCACTGGCAGATAGCTGATGTAAGGAGTAACTTAGGCTACTTTTATTCCGGTTCCGCGACAATAATGATGAACCTAAATCTACGCGGGTAAAAGCGCGGAGCACAGCTAGTAAATAAATAAAAAAAAAGCAATTTCAAATGTTTTCTTTGTCTGTCTGTATGTTTAAGTTTGTAAGAGTGTTAGCCTATGAAGTTCATCAGATTTTTTCGATAAGTCCGCTAAAATCCGTCCAGCCGTTTCAGAGATTACCCGGAAGAAACAGACAGACAGACATTACACACATTAATTGTATAGCATGAATTATAAATAAAAAGTGTATTATACATTATTGTTCATTATATACTAGCTGTGCCCCGCGGTTTTACCCGCGTAGATTTAGTTTCATCCTTATTGTCGCGGAACCCTAATATTTTTAATAAATAAACGTAGCCTAAGTTACTCCTTGAAACATCAGTTACCTGCCAGTGAAAGTTCCGTTAAAATCGGTTCAGCCGTTTCAGAGATTACCCGGAACAAACAGACAGACGGACAGACAGAGAAAAAAATTATAACTTGGTTTTTTAGTCTCAGTAGCGTGTATATTTTCATATGCATTTAGTGAAATAGAAGTCAAGAATCATTTAGTGAAAAAGTTTGTAGAAAAGCTGTTGTTATTTTGGAATTACAAACAGACACTTTAATTTTATTTATCTGTGTCTATAGATAGGTGTTAACTGTGTACTTACTTACTGCGACAAATACATATAATTATAATTGCGACTAAAAATCAGTCGACATAAAACGCACCATTAACAGCAGTTCAACTTCGCTACGCCGTAAATCAAAGAACGCAACAGAAGGATTTACGATAACTGTGCAAATAAGATTTTATGTTACTAAAGGCATTGATAAATGTTTCATTCTTGTTAAGATGTATTATTTCATTTCCAGAATGCTGGGGAAATAACGATATATATCGTTAGCTATGGCCTATTGGTTTTTACCTGTTTTCTTAGCCTTTTATCGTGGTGGCCTTGGGGTTTAAGCAGTCACTTAAGTTTTTAAGTTTTTTGGAAACCTCATTGGTACACGCCTGTATTCCCCGAGTGGGTAGGCAGAGGTGTTGTAATAACAACACTCACCGACGATGATGCAGTGCAAACGTGACAGATGGTGAGTCTACCGCCGTCTCAGGAACTATACATGCGTCTTAGAATTACTTGTCAGACATATGCAGGTTGCCTCACAATGTTTTCCTTCACCGTAAAGCACGTGGTGTGAAATCACTGTACATAAGTTTTTTAGAAAAACTCATTGGTACAGGCCCCGCTAGGATTCGAACTTGCGTCGCTTGCGTTGCAAACCTCTAGGCTATCACGGCTCTTCGAGGAAAGTGTAATTTAATTCCCCAGTAGCAGACCGTAATCTGGATTAGCAGCCGGTTAATGGCAATAGGCTCGCCCTCTATTACATGGGACTCAAACATAACTGACCAACCTCTTCTGGCAATACAGGCGTGAGCATTATATTGTCATATTAATCTAGATATGAGGAGAGTAAAAACACACATAAAAAAGTAAAAAAACAATAATTTATTTAATATAATTTCTAAAGTTAATCAAAACAAATCAGTCATTGAGAACAGATCTCTGTTTTCAGTCAAAATAGATGCATACGGTGATTGGAAATCAAATTTAGATGAATAAGATGGCGTGGGATCTGAGTAAGGTGACATAGGACCCAAAGCTTCGTAAGGTGACATTAATGATAAGCTACTTCTAGAAGGCGGTGTAAACCCTGGGAAACCTACCATTGCTGGTTCAACCATCGAAGATGTTCCAACAAAATTAGCATTAGGCATTACACTACTCTGACCAACAGAACCAAATGACGGATAATAAGTAACTGGATCAGAAACCTGTGTATTTGAAGGTAAAAATGATGAAATTGACGGTATCGCTTCGAAAGGCAGTGATAATTTTTCAGAATTGAATTCTGGAAGTGGTTTGCTTAATATATTGTTGACTATTAATAATTGTAACGCTATAGCTAAGTTGTTGAGTATACTAGAATCGGGATTAGAGTTACTTTCTCTTATTGGTAATGTTGGTACACTGGGAGGTGAAGTTTCTAAGGTTGGCTGTACTGGAAGGCTTGCTGTATTTGAAGCTGGCAACCTTGGGGCTTCAGGATTCTGAATGATAGGTGGTGGAGATATTCCTGGATTAAACGGTGGCATTGGGGTCAAAGATTTTGATGGAACTCCAAATGGAACTGGATTAGGAGCTGGTGCTGGAACCATCGAAGGAATCCCAGGATTTGGAGTCATCATTGACGGTGATGGAATATCAGAAACTAGAATACTCGGACCTCTTGGTATCACACCAGGAGTTGGCGCAACTGACGAGAATGAATAAATTGGTTGTTGAGCATTTTGACCAATCCCTATAACATTTGGTATTTGAGGTAGAACAGTTGACGGTGATCTCCAAGTATAAGGTTGGGAGCCGGGTGGTACAGACGGCTGGTTCAGATGTACTGGAGGGTTGGGTGGCCCTGTTAGGTAAACGATTTGTCTTACTGGGTGTTGTGAATGAACTGCCAAGACCTAGAAACAAAAAAAATATATTAATTCTTTAATTATTTTCATTCCCTGTGATGACCGTTTTCAATATTCTATCCATCTGTCCTTTACTAAAGATACATACATACACGCCTGAATTCCCCGAAGGGGTAGCCAGAGGTGTTGTAATAACAACACCCATTTTTCACACAAGGTGATTAAGTGCCAACGTGACAGATTGCGAGTCTATCGCCGCTCAGGCACTATACATACGTCTTTGAATAACTTCTCAGACTTTTCAAGTTTGATCACGATTATTTCCATGTTAAGCACGTGGTTGGAAATTACTGACATACTCGTTAGCTTTTAGAAGAGTTCATTGGTACAGGGGCCTTACCATGAGCTCTTATTGCCATGATAGTTTCACTCATTTATGAGACAGATGTATGTGACGTGTATACATCTGTCACTGTCGCACAACTGAATTTTCATTGCAATAAGAGCTCATGGTTGGGCCCCAGGCCCCACTGAGATTCGAACTTGCGTCGCTTGCGTAACAAGCGACTGTTCAAACCCACGGCCACCATAACTTACTTTTGTTACTAAAGAGAAACAGATCTAACATTTTGTCCTTACTTTCATTGCAATAACTTATCACTAGTAAACTTTATTATGTAATTGAAGGTATGAGTAGATCACATCTGACAGATAACTGGGGATAGCTATCCATCTGTAAACTTTGATAGGTTACTGTTACATGCAAACCTCTTTTGTTTTAGACAATAACTAGCTGTGCCCCGATGTTTCACCTACGTAGATTTAGTTTCATGCTTCATGTCGCGGAACCCTAATATTTTTAATAAATAAAAGTAGCCTAAGTTACTCCTTGAAACATCAGCTGTCAGTGAAAGTCCCGTTAAAATCGGTCCAACCGTTTCAGAGATTACCCGGAACAAACAAACAGACAACCAGAAAAAAAATTTAAAACTTAGTTTTTTAGTGTCCGTAGCGTGTATACTTTCATATTCATTTAGTGAAAAGCTGTTATTTTGGAATTACTAACAGACACTTCAATTTTATTTATCTGTATAGATTTAGAACATTTGAAAATAAATGATTTACCTTCGCTACGATGAAAACACAGCAGTATAGAAAGTAATTACGATACATGTCGTTAACACTCTGTCCCTTGTTTAAGAGACTATAAATAAGGCCACTTTTATTATTATAGTCCTTAATAGTTTAAGAATAAGACTTGATTTCAGTTGCTAAGTCTACGAGAATAGTACTTCAAGATGTTTTGAATCAAATAAGAAGATATTGGGCGATCTCTTAGTATTTATCATTGCTGTTATCGAGTTATTTAGAGATAAGATGAATCTTAGATATCTATAGTAGGTATTGTGATTAAGAAATCGTGTACTTATCGTAAAAGGAAATATAGAGGGCAAGCGATCAAGAGTTCAAGTCTCACGCCTATTTTACCCAAAGGGGTAGGCAGAGGTGTTGTAATAACAACACCCACTTTTCACACAAGATGATTAAGTGCCAACAAGACAGGGGCCTTACTATGAGCTCTTATTGCCATGATAGTTTCACTCATTTATGAGACAGATGTATATGATGTGTATACATCTGTCACTGTCGCACAACTGAATTATCATTGCAATAAGAGCTCATGGTTGGGCCCCAGGTGAGTCTACCACCGTCTTAGGCACTATACATACGTCATTGAATTACTTTTCAGACATATGCAGGTTTCCTCAGCCGTAAAGCACGTGGTGTGAAATCACTGCACATAAGTTTTTTAGAAAAACCAATTTGTACAGAGACTTGGTGGGATTTAAAATTATTAATTCACTGCGACCTCATTGGTTATTCCCCGGGTCGGGCAAAGTGGGTTTTCCATCTGTAGGTCTAAAAAGGCCACTTTGGGAGAATCATAATATGATCTGAATATGATTCATCATCGAAATGATAAAATGGTCACTTAACTGCAATTCATATTTATGATTTACGAATGATTACAATAATTGTAGATGTTAGTTCCTATGTAACTTTTTATGTTTCTGCTATTTGTCACAAAAACAATTCATATTTAGTGGACCATTTTAGGAATCTTCATAGGAAAGTGTCAAACAGGTGAATTACGAAATATGAATCATTCCTGAATCATATTCGGATCACATTATGATTCTCTCAAAGTGGCCGTTTTAGACCTACTGTTCCATTTCTTTATTGCATAATGGAGTCTGGATTAGTGCCCGGTTAGTACCCCGTTAGGTCATCCCCTATTACATGAAACTTAAACATAACTGGCGAAATGTGTGCAGCGGTTCATATCTTCCACCGTTGCCTACCACTTTGGGGAATAAATTATTTATTACGCTTGGACTATCGAAGAAATAAAAAAATTTGGGCATTTTGTATCGTTTCTATTAGCGAAGCGTGATTATAATGTTACTTTGTCTACAGGCCAGGGGCCCAACCATGAGCTCTTATTGCAATGATAGTTCAGTTGTGCGACAGTGACAGATGTATACACCTCACATACATCTGTCTCATAAATGAATGAAACTATCATGGCAATAAGAGCTCATGGTAAGGCCCCTGGTGAGGCACTTATGCGTGCACGTCGATAATTAGTCTTCTGAGAAGAACCGGTAAGAAATGCTGCTAGATATTAGGATTATTTCAACATACAAGAATTTAATATGTATATGTTGTACAAATAGGTAAATCATTGGGATTTGTGTCCAAGAAGAATGTTATTTTGCTGAGTTTCTTGCAGAGTCTTCTCAAATTTAACCTTCATAATGATTTCTGCCTTAAAACTGCCTTCGAAAGTACCTACTTTGTTAAATGCAGCCAGTTGACTGAATAATTCTGCTACTTCTGTACAAATAAATAAAATTGAAGTGTCTGTTTGTAATTCCAAAATTACAACTCTTTACTAAATTAATGTGAAAGTATACACGCTACTAACACCGAAAAACCAAGTTTTAAACATTTTCTCTGTCTGTCCGTCTGTCTGTCTGTCTATTTGTTCCGGGTAATCTCTGAAACGGCTGCACCGATTCTAACGGGACTTTCACTGGCAGGTAGCTGATATTTCAAGGAGTAACTTAGGCTTTTATTTATTAAAAACATTAGGGTCCCGCGACATTTATCATGAAACTAAATCTACGCGGGTGAAACCGCGGGGCACAGCTAGTTGTAATTTATAATTTATAATTTTATAATAATTTCTAGGAATAGTAACATTATTAATTTATACGATTGTAATGCTTTACCCAATGTTAGTTAGCAATATGATTTACTACGAAAAACATACGTTTTATCATGAATATTTGCGTAATTATATAATTATGTCACTGTTACAATGGATTGGTATAAAAAGGGGCTCATTGGAATTTTGATTATAATCGTTATAATGTGTATAAAGATGGCGGCCAAAGGAACTCTGCTCGTTTTTGCTTTTTTAGTTTGTAAGGTAAGAAATTTAATTAATTAGTTTTAGATTTCACCATAGCATAACTTGAGACTCTTAAAATAAAAATAAATATGCCCACATATCCCCAGAAAGGACCCGAAGGAGTGAGCAGTCGTGTTGTAACAACAACACCCACTTTTCACTGAAGATTAAGTGCCAACGTGACAGATGGCGAGTCTATCGCCGTCTCAGGCACTATTACGTCTTTAAATTACTTCTCAGACATAACAAGTTTCCTAAGTATGTTTTCTTGCTCGTGGTGTGAAATCAATGTACTTGCGCTTTTAGAAAAACTCATTGCACTATGCAGCTGGGATTCAAATTTGCGACTGTTAACCCCATGGCCACTGAGAATAAGTTGATTAACATCATTTAAATACTGGATATGTCAACTAAATTAATCAATTTTCTTCTTCTGTTATTAGTCTTTTAAAAGTATTGTTGTAAAAACATCTTGTAAATAGTTGAAAATATCATTCCATAACCCATTGGATTCCTCCAATTGAATTCTAAAAAATAATTTTATATTTTGTTATACGAAGTTAAATTGGTTAAGAATTACTTATGCCTATTGCTTCGTAGACTTACTAAGCCATATAATTAACCCCATATGTTTTTCCACAGGCAACATCTCAAATCGGTCCAGTGCTACCACAGATAATACCAGAAGCAACAGTTGTCAACCCAGTCGTAGCCACAACAATCATAGACAACTCTGTGTCAAACTCTCTCGCCAATGCCCTACAATTACTTATCGTCAGTAATTTAATACAAAATACTATGAACACTAATATTGCTGGCTCTTTCGATCCTCTGGCAGCACTTAACTCTATCAACGCTGGGGACTCTATCAACTACGCGGACTCTTTCGACATCGGAAACTCTTACGACGACATCAACTCTTACGATACCGTCAACTCCTGTGATTGCTCCAACTCATTCAATCAAATTCCTTTTAACCAATATGGCCAGTTTAATGCAATCCCACAGTTCAACTCTTTATCTCCCATCAACTCTATTGGTCCGGCAATAGAAACTGTCAACTATCCTAATGTAAATTACATCAACTCTATACCTCCTTTCAACTCTTTCTCTAACATCAACTCCGCTCCGGTAATAGAAACTTTCAACTACCCGAATGTAAATTATTTGAATTCTATAACTCCCTACAACTCTTTCTCTCCGATCGACTCTGTTTCTCCTGCAGAATATCCAACTGTAAATTTCGTACAAGAATCACCTGTGTTCAACCCTATAGAAGCTAACTCAATTAATTTTGGACTTGACTTCAATGGTCCAAATTACCAGGAGTTTCCTAATTATCCCATTTTCAACGGTCCAGGTCCTTTTCAGTTTCCAGGTGTTGTAGAACCTTTTAATTCTTATCCAACAGCGATCCCAGTGGCAGCAGAAGTGTTATTCCCTTCGTCAATACCAGCGCAGTTGAAATGTAATTTTGGCTACGGTCCCAACTCAATGCCTTGTGTGAATGTCAATGTTGAGCCATTGCCGTATGTGGAGCCTTCCCCGCCTTTTGGGTTCCCTGGTTTCCCAGGATTCCCACCTTTTGGACCGGGAGGCTTCTATTAAGTAGGTTTTAATAAAGTTATTGTTTTGTTTATTTTGTTGTTTTATTTACGGATTGCTGAAAGATTTATCACCATAGCATCTGCTACTATACCATATAATATACTTTTTGCAATGCAGACTGATATTATTTTTATACGTAGGTACATTATTATGCTCACGCGTGTATTCCTCGAAGGGGTGGAGTCGTACATATCGTACACCCACATTTCACCAGTTATATTCAAGTCCCATGTAATAGGAGGCGAGCCTATTGCCATTAACGGGGGACTAATCCAGACTGCGGGCTGTAACTACGTGATTTCCCAGTTGCTACTGGGACAATAATAGCACAAGCGGTAAACGGATCATGAACTTTTGGGCTCGATCCAAATGTCGGGAAAAGTATTAACAATGGGGGCTATGCATCTGTAATTCCCCAGTAGCAGCCCTCAGCCTGGATTAGTGCCCAGTTAGTGGCAATGGCCTCGCCCCCTATTACATGGGACTCAAAAGTAACCGACGTAATGCAGGTGTACTATACAGGCGTGTGGATGTTGTTGTTACTAAGAGAAAAATTGCCGATCAATATAATTTTAGCTGACTATGATAGCTGACGAAGCACATTTTGGTGCTAACCAAAACATAATTAGCTGACGGTCTTAAATTATAGCACAATGGAATTAGTAAAACATGATTATTGTAAACAAGAATACTTAAAACTAATTATCAGCAGAAAATTTCCACGCTGAATACTAATGCTGACACTATAAATAAAATAAAATAAAATCATCCTCCTGCCCTTATCCCATGTTATTTGTGGTCAGCGCAATGTGTTCTTCCCTTCCATTCCTCTCTATCAGCCGTCATATCTGTATTCACTCCCTTAGTCATATATCATCTTTCACACAATCCATCCATCGTTTCTTAGGTCTTCCTTTCCCCTTGTAACCATCCACATTCATTAAGAAAACATAAAATACAAGGAAATAAAACCACAATATAAAAACTGAAAATAATTTAATTTATTCACACTAGAACACTAAAAAAAATTACCCATAAGTGGATTTAAAACGGTATTAGGACCAAATCTAGGACTAAAATTTTGTAAATTTTGACCGATAGAGTTGCCACATCCACAGGGAGCGTTCGATGTTGCCAGCAATTCATTTAAAATTGGCGTTAACTGCCCAGCTATTTCAGGGTTACCCATATTATTCTGTAAAAGATTGCAAACCGTCATTATTTGTATTGTGTTAACCAGATTTTTGCACACAGCAGGTGTGCAATCTGTTATTAGGATAGTTGATGACGATGTGCTAGGAATGTCTGATATGCTAGGATTAGGAATGTTCCTTGCTGGTTCTAGGAAATCGACTTGGCGATTGACGTTATATGGTGGTAGAAGATATTGGGGGTGAACCATCTGAAAAGCAAAAGAGAAATTTAAGAAGAATAATTACAGAAGTGAACTCATAGCACCCACATTGCACCAGTTATGTGTAAGTCTCATGTAATAGAGGGCGAGCCTATTGCCATTAACCGGCCACTAATACAGACTCCGGGCTGCTACTGGGGAATTACAGATCGAAAACCCAATTACCATACACTTTGCCCGAACCGGGGATCAAATCAGGACTTAGTATTATGCAGTAGTTTTTCGATTATATAAAATAAAGTAATATTATAAATTCTTCAGAGTATTCATAAATAATAGTACTAGCTGTGCCCGTTTTCACCCGCGTAGTGTTAATTTCATGAATATCACGTAGTATATATCATATAGTATAAAAGTAGCCTAAGTTTCTCCTTGTTACATTAGCTATCTGCCAGTGAAAGTCCAGTTAAAATCGATCTAGCTGTTTCAGACATTACCCGAAACAAACAGCCAGGCAGACGGACAGAGAAAAAATATAAAAATTGTTTTTTTTATGTCAGTATAACGTATACTTTCATATGCATTTGGTGAAAAAGTTCTCTTGGAATTACGAACAGACACTTCAATTTTATTTATCTGCATAGATGTATAGATACAGATATTTAATAAGTCTGTTTCAGATTATAGAATTAAATAGGATAAATATTAATAAAAACCTCGTTACCTGCCAGTGCAGAACAGATATGCAAAATAATAATGAATATTTGAACATTATGTGAATTTACAAAAGTTTAATACAACATTCCGTTCAGAAACTGACTGATTTTATAAATTACAATTTAATAAGCGTTTTTATTATATCCAATAAGCGCTTATCTTAAAAATCGTGGTTTATCTGTAAATCTTGTTCATTATTCTGAAATAATTGGAATTTAATTACGTAATTTATAGCTAATTATATTTTCTACATTATCATGTAAGCACATGCGCATATCATTCGTTCAGTGATGTTAAGCAACCACAACCGAGGCTTGTAACTGGATGACTACTGCATTAAGATTGCACGTTATGTGAAACTAGCTGTGCCCCGCAGTTTCACCCGCGTAGATTTAGTTTCATCCTTATTGTCGCGGAACCCTAATATTTTTAATAAATAAAAGTGGCCTAAGTTACTCCTTGAAACATCAGCTACCTACCAGTGAAAAATCCGTCCAGCCGTTTCAGAGATTACCCGGAACAAACAGACAGACAGAGAAAAAATTTAAAACTTGATTTTTTTGTGTCAGTATCGTGTATACTTTCATATTATGCATTTAGTGAAAAGCTGTTATTTTGGAATTACAAACAGACACTTCAATTTTATTTATCTGTATAGATTATATTTTCTGCATTATCATGTAAGCACATGCGCATATCATTCGATCAGTGATGTTAAGCAACCACAACCGAGGCTTGTAACTGGATGACTACTACATTGAGATTGCAACTTATGTGAAATGTAAGCAAATACGGACTATTTGTAATTAAATCAAGTAATTAACGACATTTTTTCAAATGTTTCTAAACGATCAAGGATCTTGAAATGATAAGCCGCGTATAAAGGGGAGGTTACATACAATTTATAGATTATACTACTGCTACTGTCGCGATGGAGTCGAAAAGTATTATTACTCTGTGCATATTATTAGTTAGTGTAAGTAGCGCTAATTATGTGTTAAGACAATCACGCAGAGCCATTTAGTCCCAAACTATTTATTTATTTATTTATTTACTAGCTGTGCCCCGCGGTTTCACTCGCGTAGATTTAGTTTCTTCCTTATTGTCGCGGAACCCTAATATTTTTGATAAATAAATGTAAAATTTAAATCGTTAAAATCCGTCCAGCCGTTTCGGAGATTACCCGGAACAAACAGACAGACAGACAGACAGACAGACAGACGGACAGACAGACAGACAGAGAAAAATGTTATAACTTGGTTTTTTAGTGTCAGTAGCGTGTATACTATCAGATGCATTTAGTGAAAAAAAAAATATTTTGGATTTACATATAACAGGCACTTCAATTTTATTTATCCGTATAGATTTATTCATCATCATTTATAAACCATCATCACATATATTTATGAATCTAATGCGATGGAACTACATTCTAATACAATCTTAACCTACACTTAAATATAATATTGTGGCCCATGTGAAGTCGTTCAATGAGCCCGAAAACAAGTCCACCCGCGATGCGACCGCATTGAGAAGCAAAGGGTGTACTATGGGTACCAGACAACGGATATAATACTTATAAATACCTTTTGTAAATACATACCAAGCAACCAGACAAGGCAAATATGAATTCTGATCACATACCATATTTGCCCATGGGCATCGAACCCACGACAACTAGAGTAGAAGTCTTACTTACTACCAAATCAACGGAGTCGTTATAGAAAAGGGTTTCACCCGCGTAGTGCCCGTTACCGTGGGTGTACAGGGATAAAATATAGCCTATATTAATCAGTGATAATGCAGCATTCACATGATGAAAGAATTTTTAAAATCGGTCTAGTACTTTTGGAGTTACAAACATACTTACATACAAAACTTTCCTCTTTATAACATTAGTATAGAAATATTTTTCTTACAGGCAACTGCATTCCGATCGAGACGACGACAGCGCATGACAAAATTACCCCAAGTAATGCTAGTTCCCAACATGGCAACACCATACCCAAACGTCATAGAAACTGTCAAGCCATCTGTCAATAGACCAAATCTAGAAATGGCGCCCGAATTCAACCAATTGGCTTATTTGCCACCAAAATTTGACTGTATGAATGACATAGCGTCGTGTAAAGAGCCGTTGGTCTTACCGCCAAAAGCAGTGGAACTACCAATTGGTTTAGGTTATCTGTCAGGTGCAATGACAGATGTAGCTGACGCATTTGAGCCAGCTGTCAAAGGTTGTTTTGGCGCATACTTGCCAGTATCCCCGTGTGACAGTCGCTTAGTGTTGTCAGCCCCATTGTGTCCTGAGTACGGAGCGTTAGTAAGGCCTATTATTCTGTAATTGTTTTCTGTTAAGTAATAAATAAGTAATTATTTATTCTATGCGTCTGTTTTATTTATTTTCTTGAGCCGAGAGCTAGATTATAAAAACTGTTTTATCATATAAATGCTTAATTCATTTTTAACAATGCAATGCCTTTTGGTTTTGCAGCCGCTGTTGGGTTTCGGTAACCACTTACCATCACGCCGGTTGCTTATATAGGTACAATCACAGTGATCTATCTACACAGATGTATAAAATTGATTCGTCTGTTTGTAATTCCTTCAAAAAAGCTTCCTTAAAGCAACCTTCTGGGGCCCCACCATGAGATATTGCAATGATAATTCAGTTGTGCGCCAGTGACAGATGTATACACGGCACATACTCACTCATAAATGAGTGAAACTATCATGGCAATAAGAGCTCATGGTAAGGCCCCTGAACCCGGTGGTAACATTTATAATCATGTATAATGTATAATTGTGTCGTTCTGACGATTTGAAAGTACTTTGTAAGAAGGCTAAACAAAGATTATTGTATTTGTAGATTTTTCCATTGTCAATCCCAATCATCAAGCCATAGTCGAAATATAATATTTCTATAAAATAATTGAATTACGTTTAGAAATAATTTATCATTAAGAGATTACTTTACGTATTACATGATTTAATTCTTAAAATAGACTAGCTGTGCCCCGCGGTTTCACCCGCGTAGATTTAGTTTCATCCTTATTGTCGCGGAACCCTAATATAGACAGACAGACAGACAGAGAAAATTTTTAAAAATTAGTTTTTCTATGTCGGTACCGTGTATACTTTCATATGCATTTAGTGAAAAGTTGTTATTTTGCAGTTACAAACAGACATTTCAATTTTATTAATCTGTATAGATATAGATGTATAGATAACATCCGTTATAAAATTATTATTGTGTTGATATTTAAACCATTTTATTTAAGTAACTTGTTATGTTATTTCTACAGGGACCATAATGTCAGTATACATTATAGTTATTGTTTTAAATGTTATTATTTATTCCAAGGTATGTAAATTTATTTATTTAACAAAAACGGCGAACCAATTACATTTGTTAAAGATACACAACACAAATAGTAGATAGCTTCAATTCAAATCAAAAGCAATAAATTAGCAATAACTTCTTAATACAAAACAAAACAAATATCCCGGTAAAGGTTTTATTCCTTACCCTTAAGACTTCCTTACGCTTACGCATCTCTTCTTATATCTTCCTTTCCTTATTAACATCATGAATGTAATGTTGTCAAACCTTTGCACACCAATTTGCTACGAGTAACAGGGGCCCAACCATGAGCTCTTATTGCAATGATAATTCAGTTGTGCGACAGTGACAGATGTATGCACGTCACATACATCTGTCTCATAAATGAGTGAAACTATCATGGCAATAAGAGCTCATGGTAAGGCCCCTGAAATAAACATTAGCGAAGTATCTATAGTCTTCTATACATATCTATACAGATAAATAAAATTGAAGTGCCTGTTTGTATCTGCAAAATAACAGTTTTTCAATAAATGCATATGACAGTATACACGCTAATGACACTGAAAAACGAAGTTTTACAATTTTTCTCTGTCTGTCTGTTTGTTCAGGGTAATCTCTGAAACGGCTAGACCGATTTTAACGGGACTTTCACAGGCAGGTAGCTGATGTTTCAAGGAGTAACTTAGGCTACTACTATTTTTACTTTTAGAATTTATTAAAAATATTAGGGTTCCGCGACATGAAGCATGAAACTAAATCTACGCGGGTGAAACCGTGGGGCACAGCTAGTCTTATATATAAAAATGAATCCCCATTTCCCTTGGTCACGGCATCACGCGTGAACGGCAAGACCGATTCTACCGGGACTTTCACTGGCAGATAGCTGATGTTTCAAGGAGTAACATAGGCTAATTTTATTTAGAAAACATATTAGGGAGCCGCAAAAAAAAGATGAAACTAAATCTACGCGGGTGAAACCGCGGGCCACAGCTAGTAACGTATAAAGATAAAGAGCTTGTTAGTTTGTTTGCTAATATCAGGACCAAGGGCTACAAATTCAAAAAATTTCTCATTTATCGAGGAAGGCTAGGGTATCATCACGCTAAGACTAATTACGGGTTAAAGCTAGCTAAAGGTTGGGAGATGGGGGAGGGGGTTGAACAAAATCTCAAGACATCTCACCAACGGAGTGAGGGACAGAAAATTTAAAACAACACCTCACTTAATTTATGGACGCCCCCTTCGCGGGCACAAGGTAGTACATCAAATGAAAACTCACTAGGAAATGTAATTATTAACAAAAACAAAAGTTGTTGAAATAGGATCTCATTTAATTGGCCCTTAAAATATTGTTTTACTAACATTGTTATTATTTAATTAGGTACAGCGTAATGTGAAACAAAATATTACTCTTATAATTTCTGAATCACGGAAAACCTTTGTTCCAAATTCATTCATTACATACATATATGTTTATGGAGTTTACCAATGATTATTAAGTGCCAACGTGACAGATGGTGAGTCCATCGCCGTCTAAGGCACTGTACATACGTCTTTGAGTTACTTCTCAGACATATGCAGGTTTCCTCACGATGTTTTCCTTCACCGTAAAGCACTTGGTGTGCAATAACTGAAGTTCTTAGAAAAACTCATTGGTACAGGCCCCGCTGGGATTCGAACGTGAGTCGCTTGCGTAGCAGACGACTGATCAAATCCCACGGCCACCACGGTTCTCTAATTCTTTAATTATTTTTTTAAATTGAGTTACTTTTTTAATTGTTTTTTTGTCATTGTTTCAGTTCACAACAGCCCAATGGTATCCATCACCAGTTATGCCTTACCAAACAGTATCACCAACACAACCACAGTCATTACCAACTGTACCTGTTAGAGCGCCAATGTCTTTGCCAGCACCAACTTTACCAGTAATCGTTCCAACGCCAGTTGTATCTCAAACATTTGAACCGACATCATCGCCAACATTATGCCCTACATACCCAACAATACCTCCAACGATGCCGCAATCCGTAGCGACACCAACTTTACCTCTACCAACATTGGTACCCAAATATCCAACAACACCAACAGCGTTATCTCCAAGTATTCCAGCTAGAACTCCAATTGGAATTCCAACACCAACTTTAGCACCAGCACCAATGCCCTTACCAGGAACCAGACCAACAACAGTTCCAATGCAATCAATTGAACCAACCCCCGTGCCAACTTTGGGTCCCAAATGCTATCCGCCTACAGCATCAGCATATTTCCTACCAACATCTCTAACTACTCCGAATGCAATGATACCAGCTTCTAAAGCACCAAGTTTGGCTGTTACACCAAGAGTACCTTCTTCAAAGCCAGCCCAATCATATCATTGTACAAAAAGCCCAAAAGATGATTCTCCAACCACACCATGTCCAGTGTTGCAAGGCATAAAGGAAAAAATTGCCGCTCTCTTACCAAATATAGAAGAAACGGGTATAAAAGAAGAACCGGGTGTGTTTTTACCCCCATTACCTGTTGAATTAAAATTACCGAGTATTTTAGATAAAGCACCATCTTTACCATGTGAATCGTGTAAATTGAAGTTTGATGAAGAGTTACTGAATGGGTTTCTCCTTGGATTGGGTATTTTATAAACGGTGGAACTAATGAAACTTTGAGAAAACAATGTTCAAGTACTTACTTAAGTACTCGTATGTAGGTAATATTTATGTAGGTAGTTTTGTTTATGAATGTGGATGGTTACAAGGGGAAAGGAAGACCTAAGAAACGATGGATGGATTGTGTGAAAGATGATATCACTAGAATGGGAGTGAATACAGATATGACGGCTGATAGAGAGAAATGGAAGAGAAGAACACATTGCGCCGACCACAAATAACATGGGATAAGGGCAGGAGGATGATGATGATGATGATGTAGGTAATATTTAATTAAAAAAATATTCATGTATAAAGTTTTATTTCTAAATGCAATGAAGTTATTTAAATAAAGTGCGTCTGCTAATAATCAAATTTACTTTTAGAAAAAGTGTATTAAGTTATTATGTATGTAGATAAGTGAATGAGTTGTACGAGTAGAATGTAGAACATTATTAATTATATGGTAAATAGTTTCCATGCTACAAAAAAATAAACAAATAAGACCGTCTCGTGCCAGCTATATTAACAGTTGGCATTATGTGAATCGAATCGATACCCTTTAAAATCGAACTGAAAAGGACAATTGATTGATTAAATAAATAGTTATACCCTTGTATCAATCTTTTCAAATTTATTTGATAAATATCATTATTTAATAGCGAGATGTGCTGACTTTCCTACTTCCCTAGTATCGAATATCTTTCTTTCTTTCTTTTTTTTTATTTATTTAATGGCAATGAGCTTGAGTACTTCAGAAAAAATCTTGTAATTTGTGGGACAAAGATATTTTTTTCTATATCGTGTGTAGAAATTTTTGAATTCTCGATTTTTTTTCTCAACAGTCAGTCAACAGTCTGTCAAAGTGTCAGCTGTCAGTCTTTGCTGTCAATGTCAGTGTGTCAGGTGATAGTGTAGTGAAGTTGATAAGAAGTATTCTTCACTACTTTAATTTATTATTTAAGTTACTAAAACATAATAATAAACCTCCACAATGGTTGAAGCACAAAAGTATAGGATCGAACAAGAAATGACAAATTTGGTCAACGAATTGGACCGGAACTATTTGAGAAAAATGCAAGTGAGTTAGTTTTAGGTTATGTTACTGTTCCGAGCATGATATCGGCTTATGCAACAGATAAGTTTATTAATGTTTCGTGTAAAATAGCTTAAGGAAACAAAAAAGGCCAATTTTTTCATTGGCAATTAAATTTATAACTTGAAAAATTATTTAAAAAAAAATATCATCTTAAAAAAAATACCATGTTTTATAATTATTACCAGAATAAAGTCCTCGTAAAATTTATCAAACGTCAAAATCTAGTGGCTTTTTCAACAACAATTTTATGATTTGAATTTTATTTTGATTTTCCTTTAGCTATTAAAATTTTTCGTCTTAAATAACATACCTTAATGCATATATTGAAGGGGTAGGCAGAGGTGTACTCAGGGGCGTGCATTGGATTTTCAGAGGGGTAGGCATAAACAAGTAGGTAGGTAGGCTGGCTATGTACATACCTATGTGACGCGGCGTAGGTCTGTATGTCTTGGTAGAGATACACAATAAGATATACAATGATATTGCGATTCCCTATGAAATGACATGTGAAACATAGTTTGGTCAATATATGACTTCCGCAGTACTTAAGCTACTATATGTTTTGGTATAGACACACACACACTTGACACAAGTGTATTCAGTCATCACAAATGGTAAGCACTGCTTATCTGCTCATATGCAATGCATACCTCTGTTCCTTAGTAGTGTTTGCACTAGACCAAGGAGGCAGTATTTCATGTAACTTTCAATGGATTACGTCTTCAGGGTGACATGCACAGATGTGCAGCGCGTTGCTGTGAGGACCAGCAGTCATCGCTGGAAAGGGTGCATGGTTGCATCGAGAACTGTACTGGACCGTTGAATCAAGCTAATAACTATGTACAGGTTAGTTATATGTTCCTTTTTCAATGGGAGAGGAAGAGGAAGACCAAGGCTGTTCAACTCCCTGGCTTATCCCATGTATTTGGGGTCGGCACTTGATTCAACCCGATGTGGCTGATCACCTGATTTTTATACGAAGCGACTGCCATCTGACCTTCGCAACCCCTTTTCCGAGGAAAATCGGCAATCTGGGTTAAGCCAGTTGTCAGACTCTCTTAGGCCTCTGTGACAAGAGTTATTTCTCTTAAATTCATGATGATGATGCATATGCTCACGTCTGTATTCCCAGTTTAAAACAAACATGATTAAGTGCCAATATGTCAGATGGTGACTCTCAGGCACTATTAGACGTCTCTAAATTACTTCTAAGACATATGCAGGTTACCTCACGATGTTTTCTTTCACCGTAAAGCACGTGTAAAACAACTGCACATAAGGTTTTAAAAAAGTAATTGGTACAGACTCTGCTGGGATTCGAAGTTGATTCGCTAGCATAGCACACGACTGCGCCAAACCCAAGGCCACCACTTTAATATATTTTAAAATTGCAGATGAAACTGCTGTTCTTAGCTTGCAATCTTAATTTTCAGGGTGAAATCAACCACCTTCAGAACAGGCTGCAGCGGTGTGTGATGGACTGCAATGATGCAGCCAGGGACCGATTGGGGCCGGACCCTAGTCAGGAAACTGTGAGAATTTTATTATTTTTTATTCAATAATAGAGACCTTTATTCCCCGATGGGGTAGACTGAGGTGTTGTAATACCAACACCTCTGCTTTGACTTGACAGATAGTGAGTTTATAGCCATACGCTCCCGGAGGTCCTGTTCGCGTGGGAGTACTGGAATAAAATATAGCCTATGTTACTCGCTGATGAAGCTATCCATTGCTGAAAGAATGGTCAAGATTGGTCAAGTAATTTCAGTGTCTATACAATGCAAACAAAGAAACAAAAATACAATCTTGATAATATTTGTGTAGATATTAGAGACTTTTTAACTTGTATGCAATGCACTCGAAAACTCTCATAGCGCGATTTAGGTTCGCGTGTATTTGTACTCAAACTTCGCAATTGTTAACGAGTGGCGCCATCTATGTAGCGAGTGGAGAAACGCAGCTACAAGCTTAATTTTTAATGTGTGTGTGATTGTGGTTCTTTCATTACAGGTGGACAAATGCACAATAGAATTTGAGAAGTGTGCAGTGAAGTGCGTGGACAAGCACATAGGGATCATCCCTGGCATGATGAAGACTATGAAGAAAGTCCTGGCCAGCGGGAAACCACCTCCGCCTAAGAATGAATGAGAGAAAACTGCTAATACATAGACAGTCACTTCGCAACCAAAGGCTTTTAGTAAACTAACTAATTGAGAAGAAAAGAAAATCAGCTGATATTACAACCGTTTAATAACTAGCAGACGTCACGCGGTTTCCTCCGCGCAGTTCCCGTTCCCGTGGGAGTACGGGGATAAAATATATCCTATGTTACTCGCTGATGATGTAGCTATCCATTGCTGAAAGAATTTTCAAGATTGGTCAAGTAGTTTTAGAGCCTATACAATGCAAACAAACCAACAAACAAAAAATCTAATCTTTCTTCTTTATTATATTAGTGTAGACAAGTAATTTTTTTGAGCAGTCGCCTGCTATGCAAACGAAGCAAGTTCGAATCCCAGCTTATGGTCCTGTACCAATGTTTTTGTCTTAAAACTTAATGTGCAGTGATTTCACACCACGTGCTTTACGGTGAAGGAAAACATCGTGAGGAAACCTGCATATGTCTGAGAAGTAATTCAAAGACGTATGTATAGTGGCTGAGACGGCGATGAACTCACCATCTGTCACGTTGCCACTTAATCATGTTCGGTGAAAAGTGGGTGTTATTATAACACTTCTGCCTACCCTGTATTCCCCAGGCGTGAAACTATAAAGAGTTATCTATACAGATAAATAAAATTGAAGTGTCTGTTTGATATTCCAAAATAACAGCTTTTCACTAAATGCATATGACAGTATACACGCGACTGACACGAAAAACGCAGGTATTCAAATTTTTCTCTGTCTGTCTGTCTGCCTGTATGTTCCGGGTAATCTCTGAAACGGCTGGACAGATTTTAACAGGACTTTTCACTGGCAGGTAGCTGATGTTTCAAAGAGTAACTTAGGCTACTTTTATTTATTAAAAATATTAGGATTCCGCGTCAATAAGGATGAAAATAAATGTACGCGGGTGATACCGCGGGGCACAGCTAGTACTTTATATAAATATTTGTCAATAAACAGATTACTGTAAGCTGTACGGATAGCTCGTAGATTGAGTTTTCAGTTTAATTTTGTCGATAAGTTAATTGCGATGGGACTGAAAATTATTATTCAGTTAAGTCAAAGTCAAAAATATCTTTATTCGATTAGATTTTACAAAGTACTTTCAAATCGTCAGAATGACATTAATTTACAGGATTATACATGCTACCGCCAGGTTCGGAAGGTTGCTTTTACTGAGAAGAACCTGGCGAGAAACTCAGTAGTCAAAAAAATTATACAATTTAAAAAAAACAAAGTAAATCACTTGAGAAATGTAAGCCCATGGACACAGTTCCAATGCACAAATGTCGTTAAAAATTAACATAAAGAAAAGTCTGGTAGTTGTACTTATATCTAAAAGCGTTGCTTGAGATGACCAAAAATCTTCTTACAAATCTTCAATCGCGTGTGACAAATGTATTTCTAAGCGCATACTTTAATTTGTTTTTGTATATGGTAACATAAGGCACAAACACTTAATTATAAAAAAATACAGTACATCCATATTTTTGGTGTTCTAAGAGAAAGAATGAATTTAAAGAATGTTTGAAACACGGACATAATAGTCTCTCATTGCCCCAAGTATGTTTTGACTCGTTCGAACGTCGTGGCTTGAGCGTTTTGCGCTTTTGTATGGAGAAGTAAAACTTCCTACACTCGCCGCTTGGGGCGCTTTTTAACGTTCCCATACAGAATGAGGATAATACGCATGCGATATCGCCAACGTAAAAACAATTTTAAATCTCTTGCACTGGGGCCTTACCATGAGCTCTTATTGCCATGATAGTTTCACTCATTTATGAGACAGATGTATGTGACGTGCATACATCTGTCAGTCGCACAACTGAATTATCATTGCAATAAGAGCTCATGGTTGGGCCCCTGTTCTTGTACAAAGTACGTCGGTCAGCGATACCTGCTCACGGCTACAAAACTTGTATATGTTATATTAGTACAACAAAATGTTGCCATTTACAAGTAGATTATAATAATAATTAAGTTGTATTGTTGAAAATAAAAGATAATTATGAAATATTATTGAGTTTTTATACAATTTGATTGTGTGTTGCCCCTTACAAAAAAAGATACCGATGACATAATATGATGATAAGGTTTCTATCTGTCCATCTATACAGATAAATAAAATAAAATTGAATTGTTTGTTTGTATTTCAAATTTACCAGCATTTCACCAAATGAATATGAAAATGAAAATGACTTATTCAGTTTACGCCCTGGGGCCCTACCATGACCTCTTATTACCATGATAGTTTAACTCTTATCATGAGACAGATGTATATGACGGGTATAAGTCTGTCACTGTCACACAGTGGAACTGTGATGACAATAAGAATTCAAACTCAAATATTATATCTTTATTCGATTAGACTTTATACAAAGTACTTTCAAATCGTCAGAATGACACAATTACACAGGATTATACATGCTACCGCCAGGTTCGGAAGGTTGCTTTTAATGAGAATAATTTATGGTAAGGCCCGTGGTAAGGCACTTTTGAACTTCGAATAATTGACCACCGATTCGGAACCTAGCCTTCTTCAAACAACCAGGAAGAAACTATAGCTTTTTATTTTCTTTAACGTCCTCCCTTGATATTGCGTTTTGTCGCAGCTCAAAGTGAGTTGATAGTTTTTCGGAGGTTGTGTTTGAATGCCAAAGATGGCGGATCAACACATTTTAAGCCATGCTAAATCGCAAGATGAAGCGATGACGTTTAAAGACTTACATACATACACATGCTCACTCCCGTATTCCCCGAAGGGGTAGGCAGAGGTGTTATAATGACACCCACATTTCACCAAAGATTAAGTGCAAACGTGATCGCCGTCTCAGGCACTATACATACGTATACATATGCATTTTTTAATATATTTTTTGTGATTTATATTGCTCAACTTTGTATTATTTTTACAAATCAGTAATTGACTGAGATTCTTGCCAGGTTCTTCACAGTAAAAGCAACCTTCCGAATCCGATAGCATGTATAATCCTGGGGCCCAACCATGAGTTCTTATTGCAATGATAATTCAGTTGTGCAACAGTGACAGATGTATACACGTCACATACATCTGTCTCATAAATGAGTGAAACTATCATGGCAATAAGAGCTCATGGTAAGGCCCTATACCTAATCATGTAATTCTGAAGATTTGAAAGTACTTCGTTAAAAGTCTAATCAAATAAAGATGTTATGAATATTTTCAAAAAAATATCACTTCATTTGGGGTTAGGAAAAGTTAAATACTTATGCAGTGTTACGTAATTCTTACTTCAAACAATAATTTAAGTATTGCTTACATTTCGATATCAATGATAAAAGATATATATTGGGTAAATATTAAGCAAATAATACCTTACCTTTTTATGTAATTTGATTTTATTCGATAGTTAATTTGTATAAAACGGATTTATACTTCGGGCTACTATCATTAGTCGTTAATTACTTCTTAAAATGTCGTCTACGCATTGTATTTTACTGCTTGCGTTAATGTTCAGTCATGTAAGTATTTTACTACTTAATTCTATCTTATGGAAAGCGTTTATTGTGAGAAAATAAACGGTTGAATCTGTTAATCATTTTTGAGTTCGGCGGAATTTTCGTTTTTTTATTTAATCTTAGTGTTACGTAATTTTCCTTTGTCCTTCTGACGATTTGAAAGAAGCTTCCAATTTAATAAGAAGTTTAATCAAATACAGATATTATTTTGTTTTTGAATACTGCTAACTGCTACCACAGCACTTCTAAAAGAAGCTTTGGATCTGTTCTTCAGAAACACGCAACCGGTAGAGCAGTGCCCTTTGACTTTGATTTGGTATTTGCGTTATTTATAAGTCTGTATACTGTAATTTTGATGATGTGGAAGTACCTTGGTACTTTCTAACAAGTCTATCTAATGTGGTAAATGTAATTCTTGTGAACAAGAGAACCCTGTTCAACCTTATACAAGCGGCAACTCAAACCACTCGTCCACAGCGTCATTAATTTTAAGAAACCAGTAGACTTATCATAAACTTTTTCTCAACAGGCAGCCCCACAACTCATTACAACGAAGACAATCCAAGCGCTCGTCAAAAATATAATCAAGGCTCCATCCGCTGCTAGAAACACCAATATATACCCTCGTGAGCTGTCAAAACCATGTCCTTGTGGATGTGGCAACCCTACAAAGTGCAAGGGACCTTTGATTAACGCTTTAAATATAAATCCAATCTGTCAATGTGGAAAGAATGGCTGTCAATGTCATTTGACAGCTTACCCAGAGTTGCCAGTCTGTTTAAAACCAACCAATATTCTAGAATCTTTTGGTTTAAGTAACAGCAACACTTGTGGGTGTGACGGCCCCTGTCAGTGTCAAAAGGGGCAATGTGCCATTCCGAATATACCAACATTGGTACCAACGTTCACGCCAACCTCCGAAGCGTATTTCGTTCCCGATCTGACAATGTACCAAGTACCAATTAAAACGCCGCTATATTTAACTCCTGTGGAATTTGTTGATTTTCCTGATTTCGGATCTCTGAATACCGAGATTACATTCGAATTCTTTTCGCCTGTACAAAGATCAGTAAAACAATGTGACTGTGGGAAAAGCGACTGTAGATGTCAAAAGATGCCCTGCCGATGTCCCAACAACGAATGTACATGTCCGAAAACGGCTTGCGGCTGTCCGAACAACGCATGCACATGTCCTAAGATGGCTTGTGGATGTCCCAGCAATGCATGCACATGTCCAATAATGGCTTGTGGATGTCCAAACAAAGCGTGCACATGTCCAAAAATGGCTTGTGGATGTCCCAATAACGCATGCACATGTCCAAAAATGCCTTGCGGCTGTCCCAACAACGCATGCACATGTCCCACAATGGCTTGTGGATGTCCGAATAATAATTGCCAATGCTTTCAAAATTCGATTCGTCCTGTGTCATTTTTAGAAATGCCAGTCAGTAATATTATCGAATTGAGCTGCGATTGTGGTCGGCCATCTTGTGACTGTCCTATGTCCCAACTACCCCCTTTTGTTGGGTCTGGGAAATATCTGAGACAGGTGACAATTCAACCACCTTTTATGTAGATAATAATATTTTTCTGTACCTGTAAGTTTCCTATTTATTTCTTTCGAATATTGTAATTTATTAAATAAATAATGGACATGTTATAGCAAAATATTGTTTTCTTTTCTTAATATAATCTGTGAATATACTCACGTTGAGAGCTGATTCCATAACCCCATAACCTACTTTCCACGTCATACTTGTGAACAAGTACTGTTTGAGGTAGGTCATTTAAATCATTACAATTTATATAGGTTATTAGCGGTGCCCCGCGGTTTAACCCGTATAGATTTTAATTTCATGGTTTCCCACGGATTCCTAATATTAAAAAAAAAATCTAAGTAGCCTAAGTTACTCCTTGTAACATTAGCTATCCGTCAGTGAAAGTCCCGTTAATATTCGTCCAGTCGTTTCGGAGACTTTCCAGAAAAACAGACAGAGAAAATTTTTAAATTTTTTTTTTCTATATCAGTAGCGTGTATACTTTCATATGCATTTAGTGAACAACTGTTATTTTGCAGTTACAAACAGACACTTCCATTTTATTTATCTGTATGTATGTAAAGATATAGATAATTAGAACTGTGCGAATAGGCAACTAAAATCCATGGACACAGTTCAATTGAGAACAAATGAAACATAACATGGCTTAAAAAAGCCGTGGTAGTCGTGGGGTTTGAGCTGTCGCCTGCAACGCAACCGACGCAAGTTCGAACCCCAGCGAGGCTTGTGTGCCTAGACAAAGTAACATCCTCTCGCGCTTGCGCTAATAGAAAAGAAAAAAATGTATGGGAATGACATAAACATGTGTGAACAAACGTGACATATGTCATTCCCGTACATTTTGTATCGTTTCTACTAGCGAAGCGTGAGGATAATTAATACTTTGTCTACAGGGGCCTTACCATGAGCTCTTATTGCCATGATAGTTTCACTCATTTATGAGACTGATGTATGTGACGTGCATACATCTGTCACTGTCGCACAACTGAATTAACATTGCAATAAGAGCTCATGGTTGGGCCCCAGGCCCTGGCGCCTTACCATAAGCTCTTATCACCATCATAGTTCCACTGTGTGACAGTGGCAGACTTATACACGTCATTATACATGTCTCATGATAAGAGTTAAACTATAATGGCTATAAGAGGTCATGGGACCCCTGTACCAATGAGTTTTTCTAAAAACTTATGTGCATTTTTCGTCATGTATCAATGCGTCTTGTTTCATAATGCCTTCCCATCTCGAACGTGCGATAAGAGATTCGTCCGAAATCTCTCGATAACTTATTAACGGATAAATTTCGCAACGTTTAGAGATAATCGATCATTTGTTTTATAAAAGCATCGAATTATGAAGAAGAAAGCACATTACTAGTAACGTAGTAACTTCTCATTTTGAAAATACAGGTAAGTTGTTCAATATTATAATATTTTGGAAAGGTGAATTGGAATGATCAACACTACAATAGAGCAGTGTCATTTGGCTGCGATCTTCTGTAAGGTGGAGGTACTACAGACAGCTCTGTAAACCTCACTCACCTTGTGAACACAACACTACAATAGAGCAGTGTCATTTGGCTGCGATCTTCTGTAAGGTGGAGGTACTACAGACAGCTCTGTAAACCTCACTCACCTTGTGAATACAACACTACAATAGAGCAGTGTCATTTGGCTGCGATCTTCTGTAAGGTGGAGGTACTACAGACAGCTCTGTAAACCTCACTCACCTTGTGAACACAACACTACAATAGAGCAGTGTCATTTGGCTGCGATCTTCTGTAAGGTGGAGGTACTACAGACAGCTCTGTAAACCTCACTCACCTTGTGAACACAACACTACAATAGAGCAGTGTCATTTGGCTGCGATCTTCTGTAAGGTGGAGGTACTACAGACAGCTCTGTAAACCTCACTCACCTTGTGAATACAACACTACAATAGAGCAGTGTCATTTGGCTGCGATCTTCTGTAAGGTGGAGGTACTACAGACAGCTCTGTAAACCTCACTCACCTTGTGAACACAACACTACAATAGAGCAGTGTCATTTGGCTGCGATCTTCTGTAAGGTGGAGGTACTACAGACAGCTCTGCAAACCTCACTCACCTTGTGAACACAACACTACAATAGAGCAGTGTCATTTGGCTGCGATCTTCTGTAAGATGTACATCAGAAAGACTGTATTTAAACGAGACGTGTTAAAAACTTCGCTCTCTCTCTCTCTCTCTATCTTTATCATGTTTTAATTTTGTTTCAGATTAAAATGGGCTTTATACAAGTAATATCATTAGGTTTATTATTCTCTACGCAGTTATCAAACTGCCAAAGACCAGTTGTAACAAGAGAAATCGCATCACTTCTCAAAAACACTTTAACTGCAAACTCGAATGCTGGCCAAATGCTGAAAATGTCCATGCATGGACAAAGAGTTCCAACTCAAATTGCAAGAATACCAACTTTGGGTCAGATGTCTCAAGTCGCACAGGGACACTTTCCAACAATGAATATCAGACAAATGAATATCCCAGCTGTGCTAACGCCAGAAATGAGAACTGTGCCAGAAATGCCCATAAGAGTCCAAGCAAATGTGCCAGAAATGCCCATAAGAGTGCAAACAAAGGTGCCAGAAATGCCCATTAGAGTCCAATCCAAGGTGCCAGAAATGCGAGTAAGAGAAAATGGACCTCAATTATTGAATACTCAAGCAGTTGGACAGGAATTTCAAAGACTAGCTAATGAAATTAATCAGAAGGGTGTTGCTAAAGAGCTACGAATGCCTAATCCTTATCTGCCTTTATCTTCACCTATGTCCGCATTATCTCCGAATACAAATCTGTCTCCATTAGGTCAATCAAAAAGTAGATTTTTGAGAAAATTTCCGATTGCACCTCCGACTAATTGAAGGCGAAATTAGGATTGATCTATACAGATAAATAAAATTGAAGTGTCTGTATGTAATTCCAAAATAACAGTCTTTCACTAAATGCATATGAAAGTATACACGATACTGACACTAAAAAACCAAGTTATAATTTTTTCTCTATCTGTCTGTCTGTTAGTTCCGGGTAATCTCTGAAACTCTGGCAGGGGGCTGATGTTACAAGGAGTAACATAGGCTACTGTTATTTATTAAAAATATTAGGGTTCCGCGACAATAAGGAAGAAACTAAATCTACGCGGGTGAAACCGCGGGGCACAGCTAGTTTAAAATAAGTGCTTAAATTATTAGTTTTTTTATCTACTTTAAGAAGAGGTTCTCAATGGGACTTTATGTTTTTTTAAGATAATTTATTGTTAGAAATAAATATTTAGAAATTATATTATATTTTTTAATTCTGTGTTACTTATATTTTTCTAAACATATTTTTTTTATCTAAATTAATTGTTAATCTATATCCATACATAACATACATGCATGCAGATAAATAAAGTTGAAGTGTCTGTTTGCAATTCCAAAATAACAGCTTTCCACTAAATGCATATGAAAGTATACACGTTACTGACACAAAAAAACCAAGTTTTAAAAATTTTCTCTGTCTGTCTGTCTGTCTGTCTGTCTGTTTGTTCCGGGTAATCTCTGAAACGGCTGGACGGATTTTAACGGGACTTTCACTGGTAGGTAGCTGATATTTCAAGGAGTAACTTAGGCTACTTTTATTTATTAAAAATATTAGGGTTCCGCGACAATAAGGAAGAAACTAAATCTACGCGGGTGAAACCGCGGGGCACAGCTAGTCAAAAATATAGTTGATACGGGAATCAGCCAAAATTAAGTATTTACAATACTCAAATTCATTACTTAATCATAATAATTTTGTAATATACACATGCTCACGCCTGTATTCCCCGAAGTGGTAGGCAGAGTTATAATAACAACACACCCTTTCACCTAAGATGATTAAGTGCCACCGCAACAGATGGTGAGTCTATCGCCGTCTCAGATACTGGGGCCCAACCATGAGCTCTTATTGCAATGTTAATTCAGTTGTGCGACAGTGACAGATGTATACACGTCACATACATCTGTCTCATAAATGAGTGAAACTATCCTGACAATAAGAGCTCATGGTAAGGCCCCTGTACATGCGTCTTTGAATTACATCTCAGATATATGCAGGTTTCCTCACGATGTTTTCCTTCACCGTAAAGCACGTTGTATGATATCACTGCTCATAAGTTTTTAGAAAAACTCATTGGTACCGGCCCCGCTGGTACATTTTGTAATATTTACAAGGAAATACGTTAATCAAGATTTAGATAATATTTATTAACTAATAGATAATGTATTATTACGTAAATATAATTTAAATTACATATAAATAGGACACCTAAAGTCAGTTGTCTTTACAGAATATAGTTGGAGTGCAAACAGTGAAAATGATCGGAAAAATAATTTTATTATGTACAGTTACTTATGTAAGTACATCTCTTACAATCTATACATCTATACAGATAAATAAAATTGAAGTGTCTGTTTGTAATTACAAAAAACGGCTTTTCACTAAATGCATATGAAAGTATACACGCTACTGACACTAAAAAACCAAGTTTTAATTTTTTTTCTGTCTGTCTGTCTGTCTGTTTGTTCCGGGTAATCCCTTATTGTCGCGGAACCCTAATATTTTTGATAAATAAAAGTAGCCTAAGTTACTCCTTGAAACATCAGCTACCTACCAGTGAAAGTCCCGTTAAAATCCATTCAGCTGTTTCAGAGATTACCCGGAACAAACAGACAGACAGAGAAAAAATTTTAAACTTGGTTTTTCAGTGATAGTAGCGCGTATACTTTCATATGCATTTAGTGAAAAGCTGTTATTTTGGAATTACAAACAGACACTTCAATTTTATTTATCTGTATAGATGTGTAGATTAGGTGTTTAAATATTAAGTAGGATATAATTAATATTTATTTTCCCTTTTCAGGTAAACTGCCAATACTACTCGGCACCATGTTTTCAAAACCAAGCAATTCTAGCACCAGTGCCGAACATGCCGAAATATGCCAACCAGTGCCCTAACTCGGTACCCGGTCCCGTTATAGCAAACTTACCTTATGAAGTTCCCAACCCGGTAGCAATACCTAATATAGTATCAAACTTTGCAACCTATCCAGAATTGGCAGTACCTGCTAATAAATTCTTATTTCCCGAAGCGGTACCAAGGGGGTGTTTTGAAACTGCAGTAACTCCTTGTGGGGGAACAGCTGAGATTCCCATCGGTAACCCTTTTTTGCCAATCGCATCCCCCGTTTCGGGATTGGTACCTTTTTCACCCCTCTTGCCCCCCGCTTCACCCTGTGGGTGTAAATGTCAGTATTTGAAGAAAATTCCCATCCCTCCACCTTGTATTTAAATTTAATTTATTGTAAGATTAATTAAAATTAAAAAATTATTATATTATTTTTCTTTACATACCTTTTATACATACATATTATTATTATTATACGAGCTGTGCCTGCGGTTTCACCCACGGACACTTAATTTCATCGGTGGTCCGAGGAACCCTGATGTTTTTTTAAATAAAGGTAGCCTAAGTTACTACCTGTAAAATTACATATTTTATCTTCTGGGCCATATTATGAGACATGCCAGATACGAACTGCTGCAACTTATTATTATGGGCAAAGTGGCTGGGAAGAGACCGGTAGGCCGGAGGAGGAAGTCGTGGCTGCGCAATATCCGCCAGTGGACTGGCATCAGCAGTGCTGCTGCCCTCTTCCGCCTCGCGAAGGATAGACAGAAGTTTTCCGAACTGACAGCCAACCTTCAATAGCTGCAGAGGCACTACAAGAAGAAGAAGATCTTCCAATGAAAGTTCCGTTAAAATCGGTCCAGCCGTTTTGGATATTAGCCGGAAAAAAACTGACCGACTTTTAAAAATTGTTTTCGTTATATCTGTTCCGTATATACTTTCATATGCATTTAGTGAAAAGCTGTTATTTTGGAATTACAAACAGACACTTCAATTTTATTTATCTGCATAGACATAGATATACATATGTACCCTGTGGTCCTCGGAGGGGTAGGCAGAGGTGTTGTAATAACAACACCCACTTTTCACCGAATATGATTAAGTGTCAGATTTCGACCGTAACAGCGTTATCGTTGTGTGCAGAAATCTTTTAAATGAAACAATGATAGTGTTGTAAAATTTATGAAATATATCGATAATTTAATTACAAATTTCGATAATAATGATAAGAGATGTCTAGAAGATATTATTTTGCTATTTATTTGACAGTTGTTTTATATTTTGCACATTTTTCTAAAGATTGGCATAAGTCCTACCTAATTTGAAAATATTTTCGAAATCTATGTGAAATGTATAGATTTATTTGTTGTGTGTTATTAATAAATGTAAGTAAATATGTAAATAATTCGAAGTACTAATTATATCATTGAATCTATACAGATAAATAAAATTGAAGTGTCTGTTTGTAATTCCAAAATAACAGCTTTTCACTAAATGCATATGAAAGTATACACGCTACTGACACTAAAAACCAAGTTTTAAAATTTTTCTCTGTTTGTCTGTCTGTTTGTTCCGGGTAATCTCTGAAACGGCTCGACGGATTTTAACGTGACTTTCACTGGCAGGTAGCTGATGTTTCAAGGAGTAACTTAGGCTACTTTTATTTATTAAAAATATTAGGGTACTGCAACAATAAGGAAGAAACTAAATCTACGCGGGTGAAACCGCGGGGCACAGCTAATTCTAAATAAAAGCCGACAAATACCGTGTTCTTCTCAGAAGACTAGTTTCCGAACCAGTGGTAAATTTTCGAGGTTCATAAGTGCCTTACGAGGGCCTAAACTGATTTTTTTTTCCTTTTTTCCTTTTTTTTTTGATAACTAGCTATGCCCCGCGTTTTCACCCGCCGACAGAAAATTTCATATGTGTTTCGCGGAACTAAATTTTTTCTTCAAGAATTCGTCGGATTATTAGAATTTTAACTACAATTAATTCATGAAAAAATTTTTTCAGACCGCCTCATCCCATGTTCTGTCATCTTACCCACCACAATGGAACTTACAACAAATAACCACAGATTACACAAACATCCCTTTAACACAGCTATCACAGTCTCCGATAATGACTAGAATTAACGCGCTTGCATCCGTCATAGAACAAACGCCAACGATAAAGAATAAAAGGTTATATTTGGCAGAAACTTTGAAACAGAGTGCTTTTCAAACCTTAATAGCTACTGTTAATTCATGTGGCTGTTGTAATCAGGATTAATGAATGAATACTAGCTGTGTCTGTGTTAATTTCATTGGTGACACACGAAACATAAATGATTTTTTTTAAATCCTCAGGGAGTCGTGTGATCAAAGAGTTACTTCATCATTTATTTAAGAGCTAGGCTCTTGTCGGTGAAGCAATCCAACCCTCTCTATTGTCCGTTAACACTTTGACTTCCTTGTACGATATGACGCTGACTTGTTCCTTCAGCTGTTGTACATAACTAATCCTTGGTCTCCCTCTTCTACGCTTTCCTTCTATCTTCCCTTCTATGATGAGTATTAAAGTGAGTAGAAGAAGAATGAATGATAATCCGGACAATAGAAAACAGGAGGGGCAAGATGATTGGACACTTATTGCGACATGACGCTTTCATTACAAGAGTAACTTACTATACTAAGAAGGTTAATCTTTGTAACATTTGCTATCTGCCAGTGGAAGTCAAAAAATCAAAATCAAAATCAAAAATATCTTTATTCGATTAGACTTTATACAAAGCACTTTCAAATCGTCAGAATGACACAATTTACAGGATTAAACATGCTACCGCCAGGTTCGGAAGGTTGCTTTTACTGAGAAGAACCTGGCAAGAAACTCAGTAATTACTCTTTTCAAAAATATTATACAATTTAAAAAAAAAACAAAATAAATCATTTGAGAAATGTAAGCCCATGGACACAGTTCCAATGTACAAATGTCGATAAAAATTAACATAAAGAAAAGTCTAGTAGTTCTATTCTAGTCTATTCTATTCTATTCTAGTAGTTCTTGAGATGACCAGCCCCCACAAGCAGCACCTGTTCACAAGTATGACGAGAATGCCAGCCATCGTGTTAAAATCCGTCCAGCCGTTATGGAGATTAGCCGGAACAAACAGACAGTCAGAGAAAAATAAAAAAAAGTGTCTTCTTTTATGTTAGTACCGATTATACTTTCATATGCATTTAGTGAAAAGCTGTTCATTTCGAATTACAAACAGACACTTTTTGTATTTATCTGTACAGATAAAGATTTAGCTATGTATAATGGTCTCTATACTTAAATCGGAAAAGCCTGTCAGATAGAGAAAGCATTTTAAAGATAAATAAAAAGTTATTAGATTCAGTTTAGGAATCCCGTGTGTTTATTATTATTTATTATAAAAATAAAAAGTGTTGAATTTAAATTTTGTGCTTTATTAAATACACACATACACGCCTGTATTCCCCGAAGGGGTAGGCATAGGTGTTGTAATAACAACACCCACATTTCACCGAATATGATTAAGTGTCAACGTGACAGATAGTAAGTCCATCGCCGTCTCAGCCACTACACATACGTCATTGAATTACTTCTCAGACATATGCAGGTTTCCTCTCGATGTTTTCCATCACCGTAAAGCACGTGGTGTGAAATCAGTGCACATAAGTTTTTAGATAAACTCATAGGTACAGGCCCCGCTGGGATTCGTTCTTGCATGACTTGTTAGTAGGGGAGCCCTAAATTTGAAAATCTATAGCCGCTTCCCTCACCGATGAAAAGATGACATTTTTTTCTTATTATCATCTAAGCTTTGCAACCCAATAGGTCTCTATGACGCTTGAGTAGGTTAATCCCCATTTAGCATCAAGCTCCCCTACTAGGCGACTGGTCAAACGGCTACCACATTTCTCAGAAGAAGATTCAGTTTTAGAAATGTTTTTAATGAAACGTGCGAGACGATTGAAGATTCTTTATCAATATTATTGAAGATAAGAATTTTATCTTTTAATATCTTATGCTGATAAAATGCATCTTCAATTAATATATATAAACTATGATGAACTGAGATTTATTATTCAATGTAAGTTAAGTTATTCGAACAGTAACATCTTTAGAATACATTTAAAATAATGGATTTGAAACAAATCTTTGCTTTCTGTCTTCTCTTGTTAGTTAATAAGGTAAGTTAACATTTTATCGTAACTTAAGTTATACATTATTATATTGTAACACCTAGCTAGGTGCGAGAGAAATTTTCAAAAAAATCAGTCCAGTCGTTTCGGAGATTATCGAGCACAAACACAATTAAAAATACAATTTTTTTTGTTAAAAGCAACGTGTATATTTTCATAGACGTTTATTTCATTTTGATATCGTAAAAAAATACTTAATTATCTTTCAAATACTTAGTAAGCCTCATGGTTTTGCCTATATTATTAGCCTTAAATATAGCCTTTATTTCTTAGTGATCATTAGCAATCTATTACTGAAGGATTTTTTTAAATCAGTCCATCAGTTGTTGAGTTTGTTGGTCACAATTTTTAATGAATCATTTCTTTCTATAATATTAGTATAATATTTTTGTATTGTTCCAGAATGCCTTCGGTCAGATTATGCAAGGTCGAAATATTTACCAACCAACGAACTTGCCAGTTAATAATAACATAGCTGGCAACATTTGGAGCAATTTGCCTGGAAGTTCACTAGCTGGCAATAGATGGCAATTGCCTAATGGATTACCAGCGAATGGTTTGCCCGCATTCACAAATGACTTTTCAAATGTGCCCGGATTCCAAAATGGCTTTGCTAATGTAGTACCAGCACTTCAAAATGGTTATTCTAATGCAGTACCAGCACTTCAAAATAGTTTTTCTAATGTAGTACCAACAGTTCAAAATGGTTATTCAAATGCAGTACCGGTACTTCAAAATGGTTTTTCTAATGCAGTACCAGCACTTCAAAATGGCTTTGCTAATGTAGTGCCGGCACTCCAAAATGGTTATTCTAATGCAGTACCAACGAGAAATACTGTCCCCTTCAGCAACGACTTCATTTACACTCCGGAGTTGCCATACTCTTCAAATGTACCAATAATGAGCAACATGGCACTTAATAACGCTTACCCAATAGCCAACAACGCCAATAATAAAATTATATATTCGAGAATGGCCGTGAGCGATGTGCCATTTGCTAGTGAAATTCCTGCCACCTTACCAATTGCCATGAATGTAAATGGCTTACAAGCTGGCATGCCTGTAAATCGCTTGCCAATAAACGAGCCAGCTAATGGCTTGCCAGCTGGAATGGTAATCAATGGCTTACAAATGGCTGCAAGGAATGTTTACCCAAACATTGTTGGACAAAGAGCCATGCCAATCACACAGCAAGTTAATGAATTTGTAACGCCAATGCAATCTGATGTTTTGCCAGGAGCTATATCTCTGAACAATTTGCTGTCACTGTTAACAAGCAGAGTAAACACCATGGCATCAGGTGCCAGCGTTCCTAGAATGAGGAACAGGCGTCAGCGTACAAGAGTAGTTCAAGCTCCAGTTGCCAGTGGATGGCAAATGAACCAGTATGCCAATGCGCCAATGTTTGGCAAGAGCTACGCGCCCTTGTCTGTATATCCAACAAATGGCATGAATTATGCCACTCAGCCAACGTTGGCCAATCCAGGGAACGTGGAGTTTAATGTGCCCAGTTCAACAGTGCTTCAGTTTGGAGATTTTGGTAGTTTGCCACTACTGAACGGTTTGCCAGTCACTGGCATTACGGAAACTGTGACGGTATTGGGGCCGGAAACGTTTAGCTATTGAGTTGTTCAAAAAATACTTTGTAAATTGAATGTAGGTTATTTATTTATTGACTTTTGTTTAAGGAAAATAAATTATTGCTTTTTATTTTAAGCGTTTTTAAATTTATGTTCTCAAATTCAAACTACATATTCTTATTTGATTAGAATTTATCAAGGTACTTTCAAATCAGGTAGAACATGATTATACAGGACTAGATTCTACCCACCTCTTCGTCCGCGTGTAATACTTACTTTCGGCTGACGCTAACTTTAACCCGCGATTGGTCTTAGCGTGATAATTATATCTATATATATAAAAATCAATGCCACTTTTCGTTGTAATGTTATAACTCAACAACGCCTTTACCGATTTGGCTAATTTTGGTCTTGAATTATTCGTGGAAGTCCAGGGAAGGTTTGTACGTAGAGAAAATTAAAAAAAAAACTTGAAAAAGTGTAAAATCAACATCTTCGAAGACAAAAAAGTGACGATATTCCTGTCAAACACATTCAATGTCATCATACGAGTATGTCATTTCGTTTTAGCAGCAATATTGTTTATCTAATTGTTTTTATTTATTTTTTTTACTAGCTAGCAATTTCAAATATTTTTTTGTTTTAATAATTGAACTTAATAATCATTTTTTTATTACTATGCCTTATACGTAGCGAAGCACGTACTGGGCCGCTAGTAGCCTATATAAATAGGCTTCCAACATTGAAATCATTTTTCAAAAGTCAGTAAGCAAAGTATGAATTATAAGTTAATTTCTTTGTTTTATATCCTTCTCTTTTTACATGACAAATAATAAGCTAGAAAGAGACAAAAACTTATAAAACTACGTGGAAGCGAAAACACATTGCGACATTTTGATAAACGGGTAATGTCTAGAAGTCACGTATTTTAAAATAATGAATACTAGTAGTCTGTATGGTTCTGCTTGTATTTTATTAAAGTAATTTTCAAGTATGCTCCACTTATATTATATTATATAAATCTTATATATGAATCCCCATTTCAATTGGTAATTTTTTTTAATTTTTCATTTCACGCCTAAACGGCTGGTTGGATTTTAACGCGACTTTCACTGGCAGATAGCTGATGTTTCAAGGAGTGTGTTAGGCTAATTTTATTTAAAAAAGAACCCATGAAATAACCTCTACGCGGGTGAAACCGCAGGGCACAGCTAGTGATAAATAAATATGGTCAAGCTATCGCAGGAGGGTCCTTAAAGGGGTAAGCAGAGGTATTAAGGACCCACTTTTCACCGGAGATGATTAATTGCCAACGTGACAGAGGATGAGTCTATCGCCGTCTCAGGCACTATAGAATTACTTTTCAGATATATTAAGGTTTCCTCACGATGTTTTCCTTCACCGTAAAGCTACCAATGCTCTTATTAATAATATACGATACTTTACACAATACAGACGAACAAACGCTTTAAATTTGATATTAGTGAATATTTAAACGATGAATGTACTAAAAGATTAGGTTGAGTTTATAAATATAGGTCAAGTTATTAAGTATGCATTTTATTTCTGTCGTAATTTGTGCAAATGTGACAATGACTATAATAGTGAATTTGTTTGTTGGTTTGTTCGTTTATCAGGTAACAAATACAAGTTTACCTTACTTAATTACTAGGTGTGCCCTGCGGTTTCACCCGCGTAGAATAAGTTACTTCTTGGAACATGAGCTATCTGCCAGTGGAAGTCCCTTAAGATTGGTCCAGTTGTTCCGGAGAGTAGCCGGAACAAACAGACAAACAGACAGAGAATTAAAAAAAAGATTTTTTATGTCAGTATCTGTTAATTTGCAATTACAAACACACACTTACATTTTAAACCCTCAAAAGGTCTCCAATCGATCTGGAAGAGGCAGGTCGGGTAGGTTAGATTTTTACCGCACTTAAACACTTGGCCGGGGCACATCCCTGTGTAAGGCAACACGAACCACATCGCGCTTCCAACTTCCCGGGCCCGCGGCTCGGTGGTCAAAGCTCCCACCCCGACCACCGCCAGCAGGCCCTCCGGCCCCTAGTCGCCTCTTACGACAGGCAGGGGACACCATAGCCCAATTCTTAGACCCTGGTGACAACACTTGGTACTATTCTCAGGTAGCGTTCTTCGTAAGCGGTTTTCTGTAAGGTGGAAGTGCAAATTATGGGACAACAGACGTTCTTCGTATATAACATAGTATTTGAAAACAGTATATTTTTGTCAGGTTTCAGCGCGCGTAGTGGGCGGAGCACCTTGCAATCCACGTGCCTCTGAGGAGATTGGAAACTTTAATACAGTGAGAACGATTATTTTGTTAATATTCTGTTTTCCTGGTTAATATTATAAATGTTAGGCAAACAATAATATCACGCTATCCCAGGTCCCAGAAGGGGTTAGCGTTGTGTTGTAACAACAACACCCACAATTCACCGAATATGATTAAGTGCCAACGTGACAGATGGTGAGTCTATCACCGTCTCAGGCACTATATTGATTTGAACTTGCTCAAACTCCGTTACCACTTCGTCTTTATTTTGCTTTTAAATCAAATCAGAAATGGTCTGTTTTTCTAGGATACAGATCTCGAGTCAGAAGAATCAAATAACTACAAAATCATCATATCAAACAATGGTATATTTATAACCAGTGATGATTTGGACGTAATTGCAAATGGCGTTGAAGTAATAGACAATCGTAGAGCTGATGATGGCATAGGCATAGATGACGATGACGTTCCTGACGACGTTAATTGTGATGACGCTGGTGTTGATGTAGATACTGTTGATTCGATTGCATTTAGTGGTCCAGTGAAAGCACACGGTACTGTCTCCATTGTGAGATCATTTCCTGGATGTAAGTTTTTATTTAATTATACATTCGTAGGTAAGTTATTCTTCGAAGCCCGGGTGCACTGCACCACCGTTTCATAACCTATTTCAGCTACACATTTACTCAAAAATCCCTAAAACTTGCCCATTCCTTTATATCTAAAGTAAGATTAAAATGCGGATTGTTATGGATGGTAATTTTCAATTTTTTTTAAGTGCAGTAATATCGCACCACACTCTTTACGGTGAAGGAAAACATCGTGAGGAAACCTGCATATGTCTGAGAAATTATTCAATGACGTATGTATAGTGCCTGAGACGGCGATAGACTCACCATCTGTCACGTTGGCACACGTCGTCTTCATTACAATACAATACCTGCCTATCCCTTCGGAGAATACAGCATAAGATGTATGTATTTTTTTAACTAGCATACCAATTTGTCCTAGAAATTTGTTAGTTTTTCGAACCCTGCTTAAATAGGTGACATATTACGAAACTAGTCAAAGTGAAAAATTTCAGAACCTAGAGGACCATGATAATTAAGCATTTTTTCTTAAATTTTGAATTTACCATTCTCATTTCCTGTTGCAGTATCAACATTCACATCCCTGTCACCAGTCGACCGTGAATCATCTTCTTCTTCTTCTGAAATGGATCCTACATCAACTGTTACAACCTATTACACACCTACTTTAGTGTATCCAAATTACTTCTATTATCCATTACCGAATTTGGCTATAAGTCCGTATTTTAACCTAGCATCGTCCCAGCAAATAAGTGAAGAAGTGAACAGAAGACCCATTGAGTCTGAAGTAACTGTACCATTTAGTGGTATGGTACCAGCTTCTGGCAGCGTAACTATAGTTGGCAAATTTTGAATAAATCTTCGAGGTAATATAGAGTCTGAGTTTCATATTTTGTAATTCAATAATGGAATTTCTAGACTTCACAAACTTCCTTTGTAGTACATATGAGTGTCTGTGTGTTTGCTCCGGTTGATCTCCGAATGGGATTGGAAGCTAGCTGATATTACAAGGAAGCTTTAAGCTTCTTATGTTCAAACATAATTTCTAAATGCTCTTGAAATCATCGATAATTTCTTAATGTGTAATACATTGCATGTTTTTTTATTTGATTAGCAATTATCTCTTCTGAAATGTTACATTTTGTAAGATCGGCACGTATCTTAAAACGAATTGATAAAAATCTGCTTTAAATAAAAGAATTCTTGCGATTAGGAGTTTATTTATCATCTTGACTGAAGCTAAATGATGTATGTTTTCGGTGTAATACTTTCTCTATTTGTAATTCAGGTAAGTTTTCAAAACCTTTACAAATAAATAAATTTCAGTGTCTGACTAGCTATACATTTTATACAAAAAATCTAAACTTGTTTCTCTCTGACTATTGAATGAATGAATTTGTGTAGCCCTGAAACTGACTTTTCAGATTTTTGCTTCATTCGAATCTCGTATACAACAAATTGGCTTGAATAATATTCTTCATCCACAAAAAAGACAATCTTATATCTTTCTTAAATTTAATCATTAACTTATGTTATTTCTTCCAGTTAACATCAGCACAAATCCTACAAAATGGCTTACGTAATTTCGGCAATAATCCTCACTTCGGTTTCCCCAATAAAGGCCTAGCTGGGAATGGACCTTTATCCAGAAACTTCCCTAACATGAACATAAGGAACGATATTGGAAGCGGGCTAATTCCAGGCTTTAACAACCGCAACATAAATCCTGAACAGACTGCCATTAATTTGGCTAACTCAGAACTCAACATGGCAAATGGCTTGACTCCAAACATGGCAAATGGTTTGACGCCGACCATGGCAAATGGCATGAGACCAAACATGGGAAATGGCTTCGACCGAAACATAGGGTTCAATTTAGCTAACAATGGCAAGCCTTTTACCCTGACTGGATCTGAAAATGAGGATTTCGGTCTTCAAATCATGGCAGATGCCTTGGCAATTGGCGGAAATATAGCTGTCAGTGGCAAAATGCCCATTTATGGCTCAGTGGCAGTGAATGGTAAAGTGCCATCTGATGGCTCGGCTGCTGTTAAATATAGCTGTGGAGGACCGCAACCAGAAATATAATCTTTACAAATTGTAGGATAGTTTATTTATTATTGTGATTATTAGTTGAAAATAAAGTTTTTCAAACTATACCGATTATTTTTAATGATCCTAAGGAATATCATAGTTTCTATGATATGACAAATTTTTTGAGGATTTTTGATTATTACCCTATATTCCTCCTTGAGTTTGAATCTATCTGAAAGAATATCAATATTTTTTTGATTTGGTTTGCAAATTAAAATTCTAATATAAATCTGTTTGATTAGACTTATTCTAAAGTACTTTCAAATCGTCAGAATATAATTATACAAGATTATACTTGCTACCGCCAGGTTCAGAAGGTTGCTTTTATTGAGAAGAACTTGGTAAGAAACTCAATACCTAATAAATACTCTTTTCAAAAATATCATAATATAATTTAAAAAATACAAAATAAATCGCATACGAAATGTAAGCCCATGGCCACAGTTCCAATGCACAAATGTCGATAAAAGCTAAAATAAAGTAAAACTAGGTATTAGCTAGTTCTACTTATATTATATCTAAATGTGTAGCTTGAGATGGCCAGCCCCCACAAGCAGCAAAGGTAGTAAGATAGCAAAGAAAATGAAAATTCCAACAATACAGTTTGACGTACAACTAAAGTTGAACATACCTACCCCTATCACTAGTTTGCCACCACGTATTCCTAATCTACAGTCGCTCGTCTCCGCCGAATATTAGTATGAGACATTGTACAGCGCCTCCAAGCGGTGACGTGAAGAACTATAATATGTCATACAAATAGTGTCGGAGACGCTAGCGAGTGTAGGTTAGGAAAACGGTGGCAAACTAGTGATTAGGGAAACTCGTTATTAGTGATGGAACGAATGTCAAGTTTTCATGAAAATTTAATTATTAAGCCCAAAGTAAAATAATGAATAAATAATACCAAAATGATAAAGTGAAGACTGTTAATGTGCTTATGAGGTAAAGTTACTTTTTCTTGCATTAAAAACATAAGAAATAAATAGATTTTGATTTTATTGACCTACCATTATCTTCAAATTGTTTTTTTTCTGAAATTCATATTCATAGAAATTTTGCGAATGCGAATGCGAATAAGAATATCCAAAAATATGCGAATATCCGCGAATGCGAATACGAATATTCGTTACATCACTACTCGTTATTACTGAGATCGATGGCGAGAAATCGTGAGGCGAGTGACATCTGCGCCGAATAGTAGTAAGTAAATGATGACCACGACCGCTCTGTCAAGATCTTAACAAAGGACTTATTGCCATGATAGTTTCACTCATTTATGAGACAGATGTATGTGACGTGTATACATCTGTCACTTTCGCACAACTGAATTATTATTGCAATAAGAGCTCATGGTAGGGCCCCAGGTTTCACCCAATAGCCAGGGTCTAAGAATTTGGCTATGGTATCGCCTGCCTGTCGTAAGAGGCGACTAAAAGGGGGCCGGAGGGCCTGCTGGCGGTGGTCGAGGTGGGAGCTTTGACCACCGAGCCGCGGGCCCGGGAAGGTGGCAGCGCGATGTGGCTCGCGCTGCCTTGCACAGCGAGGTCTCCAGGGGCGGTGACTGCTGCCCCGGGGATGTGCCCTGGCAAAGTGTGGGGGGACACCGGTGCGATCTATCAGAGTACCCGGAGTCCCCCCTGAGCACTGAGGATGGCCACCGGGGGGGTTTTAGTGAGGTAAAAATCCCACATACCCCGATCTGCCTCTCCCAGGGCGGTCGCGGACCTTTTGAAGGTTTCCACCTCGTCAATAAAAAAAAAAAAAAAAATGGGCCCCAGGTTGCTAGTGCTAGTGGTACCAAAGCATATTCTGTATGCATATCCGATAATCGATTGTGCATTTCATTTGTATATTCACACTAGCTGTGCCCCGCGGTTTCACCCGCGTAGATTGAGTTGTATGCTGTTTTTTTAAATAAAATTAGCCTAAAACATCAGCTATCTGCCAGTGAAAGTCCCGTTAAAATCCATCCAGCCGTTTAGGCGTGATGCCGTAACCAAGGGAAATGGGAATTCATTTTTATATATAAAGATTTTATTAATAAATCCTGTTAGAGCTGTTTTGCCATAGACCGTGCTGATCAAATGTAATTTTAAACGAGCTATTCTTGCTATAATCTGAATCTCATGTCATGGAATGCAGTGAGTTTCGTGGTCGATAAATCCATATATCTAGCTTAGAATCAAGCAATCGAGCAAAGCTAGGTGATCCGAGTAATGTTTTAAAATTAAATAAAAAAGTGTTGGTTCAACTTCATTAGGTACATTTTAATTTACAACACAAAATAAAATTAACAATAACTAATAATACATAGCATTGTTGCCACAATCACTGGCAACACTGACAGTGCCGGCTGCTGGCACTGTGCCTTCAAAGGTAACATAGCCGACTACTGGCACGTTACCCACTACCGCAGTGTTACCACCTACTGGCAATTCTCCTACTAACGCAACGTCACCATAACCAACTTCCGCACCTAATTCTCTTGCAGCGAAATTGTTAAGTCCCAAATCTCTTCCTGCGAAATTGTTAAGTCCAAAATCTCTTCCTGCAAAATTGTCAAATGCTAAATCTCTTGCTACATTGTTGACTCCGAAGTCTCTGCCAGCAAAATTGTTAAGTCCTATTTCTCTGCCAGGGAAGTTGTTAAGTCCAATTTCTCTGCCAGGGAAGTTGTTAAGTCCGATTTCTCTGCCAGGAAAATTGTTAAGCCCTATTTCTCTGCCAGGGAAGTTGTTAAGTCCTATTTCTCTGCCAGGAAAATTGTTAAGTCCTAAATCCCTCCCGACAAAGTTGTTCACTCCCAAGTTGCCGTTGGCTAAGTTGTTGAATCCATCATTAGCTAGCCCTAGGCCGTTGCCACATCCGATGTTGTTCCCGAGTTGGTTGCCAAGGCTATGGCTGAAGGTTGTCTGAAATAAGAAGAAAAAAATTAAACTTGAAGTTTCTAAGTTGTCAGTGAATGAAATAGTCATGAACCTTATATGCCGAATATCCTTTTTTGTAACTACCCTAAGCATAAACTTTCAAGCATTTTAAGAAAACTGTCATATTGTCAGTACGACCCACTTTAATGTTGTAATGTTAGGTAAGTAGCCATGTACTATATAGGTGATCATCATCTCCCCGGCCTTATCCCATACATTGTTGGGTCGGCACTTGATTCAACCCGATGTGGCTCGATGTTAGTCGCAATCAACTTATTAACTCCTTGTCCGTTATGTGCGCCTGGTACTTCGTGTACCATATCATCATCTCCCTGGCCTTATCCCATACATTGCACTTGATTCAACCCGATGTGGGTCACCTGATTTTTATACGAAACGACTGCCATCTGACCTTCGCAACCCCTTTTACGAGGAAATCAGTAATCAAGGCTTAGCCAGTTGTCGGACTCTCTTAGGCCTCTAGACCTGAAACTTGCTTAGATGTTAAATTGGCAAACGGGACCGTGCTTAACGTGCTCTCCGAGGCACGGAGGGAACTCAGGCGGTCACCCATCCAACTACTGGCTTGGGTTAGGGTTGCTTTACTTCGGTGATCGAAAGGCATGCAATAACAACTGCTTAGTTAATTATAAGTACCTGGTTGACCGAGCTGTGCTCGGTTTCTTTTTCTCACAAAAAACTAAACATTTTCCCACAACAGAAAAAAGAAGAAAATAATTGAACCGGTAAACGTCAGTCTCGAACCGGGGTACTCTAGTTTCGTTATGACCTTGTAAGCTGGCAGCCTCACCTCTTAGCTATCATAACTTGACAGTTGTCGGCAAAATTTACTGTCGTATTGTATTGATATTTTATGAGTTTTTCAGTGCATGAAAACATGGTCAAAACGATGTTTTCTGAATGTGAAACCTAGCTAGATAAATTTCTTGCCCCCGAAACCTACAAAATTTCATGCAAATCTTTGCAGCCGTTCCCAAGATCCAGATTATACACATATATACAATAATTGCTCGTTTAAAGATATAAGATATTTAATTACCTGCAATAAGCAGAATGAAGCACAAATGAAAACCAATTTTGTCATTGTCACTAATAAAATGATAAAGTTTCCTAAAAATCATCTTGTTTTATACACGGCATATTTCGCAGTATTCTCTTTAGTAATAAAACGTTTAAATATAAGATAAACGCTTATCGCGTCTTTGAAATATTATTGAAATCACGAACTCTGATTACGATTACTGCATAATTTGAGATTCTATGATGTTATTCTGTTATTACCATTTGTTGTTATAAGTTATTTTAAATCACCTTTTCGGTGAAGGAAAACCTACATACACCTCATCATCATCCTCCTGCCCTTATCCCATGTTATTTGTGGTCGGCGCAATGTGTTCTTCTCTTCCATTTCTCTCTATCAGCCGTCATATCTGTATTCACTCCCATTCTAGTCATATCATCTTTCACACAATCCACCCATCGTTTCTTAGGACTTCCTTTCCCCCTTGTAACCATCCACATTCATAAACAAAACTTTTTTGGCAAAATTATCCTCCTACATACACCTATACAGAATAACATTTAAGTGTCTGTTTGTTTCCAAAATAACAGCTTTTCACTCATATGAAAGAATATAAAGTACTGACATAAAAAAAAAACAATTTAAAATGTTTCTCTTCGTGTCTGTCCGTCTGTCAGTCTGTCAATCTGTTAGTTCCGATCTGCAAAATGGTGGAACTTAAACTTAAACTTAAGCATAATGTGAAATTGTGATCTGAGAGAGTAATACCTTCCAAATTTCATTACAACGATTTTTCTCTCAGTACAACGGTTTGGTATTTTTGTGGTTTGTAAAAAGTTAATAAATTATGGCATGGCTCGTGTTTTTAACCGACTTCAAAATTGCGTAGGTTCTATATTTCTCGTTCGTTTTAATAAGCTCTTTTCAATGTGTACGTGTAGCGTCATCTGTCTATATTTCAAGAAAACATGAGTCATTGCGTTATTTCGAACAGAACAATGTAAAGTTTAATTTTAATGATAAGGCACGCTGAGCCTTTACGCGTTTGCTTATAATACAACATAGATGTCGCTGTGTGTTTAAACTTCGATAGAAGATTAATTTGATCCGGGGGTCAACTGCGACCCCCTAAACGTGGACTTAGATAGACTTTAGTTTAACAGTAGCTCCAACTCTTTTTGTAATATGGATTTCGAAAGGGATGGATTTGATTCGTTGGCTGCCCTACACGACTATGTGCTGTACAGCATGTAAAATTAAATCAACTATAGAAACTGAATAAAAATGAAAAAAAAAAACGATAGTCAGTAAATGATTTCATTTACTCAATCAGCATTTCAGATACTGATTCTTAGCACGAGGAGCAACCAAAAAAAAAAACACGACCACATTTTGCCGCCCTAGGCCCGGGCCTACTCGGCCTAGTGAAATCCGCCCCTGTGGACATAGCTTTACCACCCTAAGCGGTGAGTGTAGGAAATTTTACGTCTCCGTCCAAAAAAAAAGCTCAAAACGCAAGGTAATTTTTTTTTTGTGTGACTTGCTCTTTGTCACTTTAAAGTGATATAATTACAACCTATCTTAGTCCACTGCTGGACATAGGCCTTGAGTGCCATAGCGCCCTGTCTTCAGCTTGCCGCATCCAGCATCTGCCTGCAGTCTTTCGCAGATCGTCATCCCGGAGGGCGTCCTACACTACGTTTGCCGAGTCGCAGTCTCTACTCAAGAACTCGTTTACCCCAGCTTTGAAGTGATAGGCAGTATTTAAAATAAACCTATTAATTTATCCCTGGTAACTAAGACTTATTCCCAGGCATCCACAGCCCATATTTTTTTATTACATGATAACTCAATTTCTTGCTTACATTTCGCAAATGATTTATTTTGTTTTTATTTTTTTTAAATTGTATAATATTTTTGAAAAGAGTAATTACTGAGTTTCTTGCCAGGTTCTTCTCAGTAAAAGCAACCTTCCGAGCCTGGCGGTAGCATGTATAATCCTGTAAATTGTGTCATTCTGACGATTTGAAAGTGCTTTGTATAAAGTCTAATCGAATAAAGATATTTTTGACTTTGACTTTGAACGTCGTAAGATTTAATTGTATACCAAAACAAAAGCTGTGGAGAAGATGGTATTAAAGTCATTTCTGGGAATAAACCAAAATTAATCGGTACCAATAGTTGCAGAATTAAAATTTTACTTAGTAATCGCGGAGAGACAGTTACATTTCCAACTCCCAATGCTAAAATTATGCAGATTGGCGCGTGCATATTCTACTTGAACTACTTTGAAGTGGTGAAGCTTAGAAGTACGAAAATATTCCACCTGGACCTTATGGAAAATTATTCCAGTTTTGTTAATAACCATTCGATTATGACAAACATAAGTTTATCTATTTCATAATGCACTTCACCTTATACAAAATGTGACATCATGACCTGATTAAGTTGATGTAAATTCCATGACAGCACGTCCTTCGTTACCCAATATGACATACAGACACCTAGCAACACCACCGCCTCGTTTGTATATATAGCTCAGGGACGCGGAGTAACATCATTCACTTCAACCAACAACCAACCAACAAAATGAAGGCCGTCTTTGTGTTCTGCGGAATTGCCCTGCTCGTTCAGGTAAGAAACTATAACATACCTTTGAAATATTATTCTGACGGACAGACAGGCTCAGTCTAATCCATTTGGCATAGATATTAGACCAAAGCTGTTACCATAGGAGTCAACTAACTGGAAACGATAAGGTGCCAACGTATGATGAGTTCATTTCTGTCTCCAGCACTATACAGGTCATTGAATTACTCCTCAGATATAAGCAGGCTTCCTCACGATGTTTTCCTTCAGTTTCTAGTTCAGACCGGTGTGATTGAAACTTATCGCTTGCATATTAGGTACTTAAACCATGATGATGTTCATGACATTTCTCCCTCCAGGCTATCTCCGGACAATGCCTCAGAGGCGACGCTGGCATCTACGGCGGCGGTCTGATCGGTGACGGATTCGGCTTCGGCGCTGGCTACGGCGCTGGCTACGGCTTCGGTGGCTTGGCTGTCGCTGATATCGCTGCCCCCTTGGCCTTCAACGGTTTGGGTTACAACGGTCTGGGATACAACGGCCTCGGCTTCAACGGTGGCTTCAACGGACTCGGCGTCGATGGTGTCGGCTACAACGGTCTTGGCTTCAACGGACTCGGTGTCAACGGACTTGGTGTCGACGGTCTTGGATACAACGGCCTGGGCTACAACGGCCTCGGCTTCAACGGTTTGGGCTACGACGGCCTCGCCACCGGAGCTTATGGAGGCTACGGTCTGGGCGCTGGTGCTTACGGAGCTTATGGTGCTGGCGAATTCATCGCTCCTTCCAGCGGTGGCAGCTTCATCGTGACTAGCTCCTCGCCCATCTTTCCCGTGGGCTTGTCCGTTGCCTCCGAGAACGTGATTGAGGGCGTCCTGGCCGTGACTGGTAACCTGCCACTTGTAAGCGCTGTGGCGCTGGAGGGTGCTCTGCCCACCATCGGTTCCGGAGCCATCGCTTACGGTTGCGGTGACGGTTCCATCGGCATCGTCAGCACTGACATCGCTCCCATCGGCCCTATTGCACCTGTGGCCGCTACTGGCTACGGATTCGGTGCACCCCTCGCCGCTGATGTCGGTTTGGGTGCCTTCGGTGGTTTCGGTGGTTACGGCGGTTTCGCTAACGGCATCGGCTACGGTGGTGTCGGTGTTGGTGGCTGCGGATGCGGTGGTATCTACTGAGTCATCACAAATAAATGGTTTATTAAATATGTATCTTCCAGGAGTACCGTCTGGTGTCATTCTAATCTATTTTATCGACTACAATTATAAAAATGCTTTGGAAAAATATGAACGCGAGGTGAGACTCAAAGACTCGGCTTATGCAAACCGTGCAGTTGCTCTGCCAACTGAGAACTCGTGATCACACTTCATGCGTCGAATGTTATTCTAATACAGCCTGTATTGTCCCACTGCTGGACAAAAGCCTCTCTCCCCTTTTTCCAGCCCGGCTATGCGCCTCCGTTTGCCAATTGTCGTGAAAGCCATCTCTTACTACGCTTGATTATTTTATTAATTGTTTGTTAGTTGGTATGCCTAAATTAAAGATATTATTGTAAACGATTTCGAAATAAAAAAATACCGATAACTTCTGCATTTTATTTTACATACGAGCTGTGCCCCGCGGTTTCACCCGCGTAGATTTAGTTTCATAATTTATTGTGGCGGAACCCAAATATTTTTAGTAAATAAAAATGACTTAAGTTACTCCTTGAAACATCAGCTACCTGCCAGTGGAAGTCCCGTTAAAATCGGTCCAGCCGTTTCAGAGATTACCCGGAACAAACAGACAGACAGAGAAAAAAAAAATTTAAACTTGGTTTTTTTGTGTCAGTAGCGTGTATGAGTTCATATGGATTTAGTGAAAAGCTGTTTTTTTGAAATTACAAACAGACACTTCAATTTTATTTATCTGTATAGATATAGATGTATAGATGTATAGATGAAAATATACATACATACATGTAAATGCTCACGCCTATATTCCCCGAAGGAGTAGGCAGAGGTGTATAGTACACCCAAATTTCACCAGTGATGTTTAAGTCCCATGTAATAGAGGGCGAGCCTATTGCCATTAAATAAAAATAATAATGATCTCCTACCTAATTTCGGTTGGCGCTTAATCTCAACGTGGATTAGCCATGTACACAGAAGATATTATAGTGCACATGTCTGTGCGTAAATACAGGTGCACTCTTTATTCCCTCACTCTCATAGTCCGATGGGAGGCAATCCGACACGACCGGAGAGAGATCAGGCGTAGGACCAACGGCTTAACGTGCTTTCCGAGGCACGGGGGTATAAACACCGCCAACTTCCAAACGCCGGGCATTTTATTGTGAATTTCATGACATAAGAACTCAATATATCTGTTAATAACCCGACCCGGGAATCGAACCCGGGACCTCGTGATCGGCAGGTGAACCTACTAACCACTAGACCAACGAGGCAGTGTTGCTGTTCCCATTAACCGGCCACTAATCAAGACTCCGGGTTTCTGGGGAATTACAGATGGGAAACTCAATAAAACTTTGTCCGACCTGTTAATAGAATCCAAAACCGTTTTTTCGTCCCTTAGACCAAGGAGGTAGTATGAAGATAAAGCGATAAATAATTTAGTAACCTTACAAAATGTTTTAAAAATGATGACATGATAATTACTGATTGAGAAATGGTTGTATTAATCTATATACATACAGATAAATAAAATTGAAGTGTCTGTTTGTAATTGCAAAATTACAGCTTTTCACTAAATGCATATGAAAGTATACACGATACTGACACTAAAAAACCTAGTTTTAAAATTTATCTCTGTCTGTCTGTCTGTCTGTTTGTTCCGGGTAATCTCTGAAACGGCTGGACGGATTTTAACGGGACTTTCACTGGCAGGTAGCTGATGTTTCAAGGAGTAACTTAGGCCACTTTTATTTATCAAAACTATTAGGGTTCCGCGAAAATAAGGATGAAACTAAATCTACGCGGGTGAAACCGCGGGGCACAGCTAGTGCATAATATGAAAGCTACTGCCCCTAAATAAACTATTATGGTTATTTCTCAAATTATGACTTCGGATTTTTCTTGACAATTTAAGGTCAGTAACCTGTCACGTTTGCCAAATCTTCAATTGACAACCTGTGACTCAGGCGGTTTTCTATCCAAATACAGGCGTTGGTTGGAGTTACTTATCTTTACAGATGTTATTATTAACAACAACATTGACATGAGCAAAGGACTTGAAAAAAGAATGGGTAAAGATGTAGGATAAAGTAAGAAAAATAAATGTTTTTCCAAATATTCATTTTGTATTTATTTTAGGAACACCGATAGTTACGTACAATTCTGATTACAAGTTATGAGTTAACGAAAGTTTTTCGAAAAATTATATCGTTTCGCCAGCGCTGCCAGGAATACAAAGACTCTTTTAGACTACATAAAAAGTTCGAATGAAAATAGTTATTTTATACATGTTAAAAATGCTGTTATTTTTACTTCAAAAAGTGACCATTTGATATATAAATTGTAATCAATTATTTTAGTAAAATGTTAATTACATATTTTCCAAACAAAATGTGACTGCGATATATACATAATTACAAACATACTAAAAAAACAGTGTATTCATACATAATCAGGCTCAGTAGATACCACCGCATCCGCAACCACCAACACCGACACCTCCGTAGCCGATGCCGTTACCAAAACCGCCGTAACCACCGAAACCACCGAAGGCACCTAAACCGATGTCAGCGGCGAGGGGTGCACCGAATCCGTAGCCAGTAGCGGCCACAGGTGCAATAGGGCCGATAGGAGCGATGTCAGTGCTGACGATGCCGATGGAACCGTCACCGCAACCGTAAGCGATGGCTCCGGAACCGATGGTGGGCAGAGCACCCTCCAGCGCCACAGCGCTCACAAGCGGCAGGTTACCAGTCACGGCCAGGATGCCCTCAATCACGTTCTCGGAGGCAACGGTCAAGCCCACGGGAGCGATGGGCGAGGAGCTGGTCACGATGAAGCTGCCACCGCTGGAAGGAGCCACGAACTCGCCAGCACCATAAGCTCCGTAACCACCAGCGCCAAGACCGTAACCTCCGTAAGCACCAGCGCCAAGACCGTATCCTCCATAAGCACCGGTGGCGAGGCCGTCGTAGCCCAAACCGTTGAAACCGAGTCCGTTGACACCGAGTCCATTGAAGCCAAGACCGTTGTAGCCAACACCATCGACGCCTAGTCCGTTGAAGCCGAGGCCGTTGTATCCCAGACCGTTGTAGCCCAAACCGTCGAAGGCCAACGGGGCAGCGACATCAGCGACAGCCAAGCCACCGAAGCCGTAGCCAGCGCCGTAGCCAGCGCCGAAGCCGAATCCGTCACCGATCAGACCGCCGCCGTAGATGCCAGCGTCGCCTCTGAGGCATTGACCGGAGATAGCCTGGTGGGAGAAGTGTCATGAACATCATGGTTTAAGTAGCTACCTAATATGCAAGCGATAAGTTCCAATCACACCGGTCTGGACCAGAAACTGAAGGAAAACACCGTGAGGAAACCTGCATTTTTGAGAAGAAATTCAAAAACCTGTATAGTGCTTGAGAAAGCGAACTCATCATCCGTTGACACTTTATCGTCACCTGAAAAGTCGATCAAGTGATTCTTTTGGGACAGTGTGAGCTTACGTCTTATCTCTATGACAAATGGATAGACTGAGCCTGTCAGTAACAATAATATTTCAAAGGCATGTAATAGTTTCTTACCTGAACAAGCAGGGCAATTCCGCAGAACACAAAGACGGCCTTCATTTTGTTGGTTGGTTGTTGAATGAAGTGAATGATGTTACTCCGCGCCCCTGAGCTATATATACAAACGAGGCGGTGGTGTTGCTATGTGTGTCAACCAAAACCCGTCATGTTGGGTAACGAAGGACGTGCTTTTCATGGAGTTTACTTCCATAATCAGGTCATAATGTTACGTTTTTCTAAGGCCATTGTTTGTTATCAACATTACAACAGACGAAGTGTTACTTGAAGTTGTAAATTGAAATGTAATTTAATTACTTAAAACGAGGAATTCTTGTATATTGTTACTTTTTTATTTTTTTATTTTACAATGTTTTGTCAAATTTACGAAGCGGAAAGACGTTTCTAACTTTCGCAAAATTTCCAGTATCGCTTTACCAGCCTTCCTATCTTCTGTCCATAGCTCAGCAAATCTCATAGGCAAAATTTTACTGGCTTGGAAGAAGCTAGGAACGCTTACTTAATCGCATGCCCAGGTCAAAATTCTCCAGTTTCTCCAAATTCTCAGAGGAGCTCGCATTTATTGTCGGCGCTAATATTACACATATAGCCTATAATACTTGCAATTCCTGAAACTACATGTGAAAAATAGTAGTATGCATATTTAAGGAAACTTGTATATTTGTATGTGAAATATATAATCTGAATCTCGAGAACGGCTCCAATGGTTATCATGAAATTTAGAGTGCATTTTGGGGGTGCTAAATAAACCCTAATCTATTGATAACTCGACATGTAATTATAATGTATAGTTACATAGAGTTTTCTTTAGTGTCGCGGAACCTTAGTATTTTTAACAAAGTAGCCTTAGTTACTCCTTGAAACATCAGCTACCTGCCAGTGAAAGTACCGTTAAAATCGATCCAGCCGTTTCAGAGATTACCCGGAACAAACAGACAGACAAACAGGCAGAGAAAAAAATTAAACCTGGTTTTTCAGGGTCAGTAGCGTGTATACTTTCATATGCATTTAGTGAAAAGCTGTTATTTTGGAATTACAAACAGACACTTAAATTTTATTTATCTGTATATATATAGATGTATAGATGTACAGATATAGATTGTATTTTGTGTGTAATGAATTGATCTAGCTAGGTTTAATTTTCATAAAATGCAGTTTTACCGGTGATTTCGGGCAATGAACAACTGCTACAATATCGTTAGAATGCGAAGGTTAATTTCCCCATTATACCATCTGCCTTTAAACCTAATAGCTCGGGTGGAAAATCAGGTGATCCCTAAACTAAATTGCCCTTTGAATTCCAAACTTTGGTCATTCTTTCCCCTTTGTTATCAAGTTCTAGTCCAGATGACTTGAGTACGATATTTTTTCCTATTTTCATCCATTAGGCCGGTTCTTTTTGCAACTTTTTTTAAAGACCCCGTCACGTTTTTTCTATTGTGGGAAAGTCGGATGAACCTCGGTCATCCATATGGATGGACAAATATTATTGTATACTAGCGGACGTCACGCGGTTTCACCCGTGTAGGTCCCGTTCCCGTGGGAGTATAGGGATAAAATATAGCCTATATTAGTCGCTGATGATGTAGATATCCATTGCTGAAAGTATTTTCAAAATCGGTCACGTTGTTTCGGAGCGTCTTCATTGCAAACAAAAAACAGTCCAATATTTCCTCTTTATAACATTATTATTAGATATTTGTTATAAATGATATGTCGTGGTGGCCATGGGGTTCTAGCAGTCACCTGGGTCTGTAGACAAAGTTATTATCCTCACACTTCGCTAATAGAAACGATACAAAATATATGTAAATGACATAAATCAGTCACGTAACATATGTCATTCCCGTACATTTTGTATCGTTTCTACTAGCGAAGCGTGAAGGTGAAGGTGGCTTTACGGTGAAGGAAAACATCATGAAGAAAGGCATATGTCTGAGAAGTAATTCAAAGAATTATACCAGAGACTGAAATGAACTCAGTATCTGTTACGTTGGCACTTAATCATCTTTGGTGTAAAGTGGGTGTTGTTATTACAACACCTCTGCCTACCCCTTCGGGGAATACAGGCGTGACCATGTGTATCATTTTATTGTTAGTGTTTATGGTATGATATGAATCGTCGGGATGGAAATAGAATAGCAAATAAGAAAATTTTAATGGTTTGTAGTAACGTTTGTCATTTCCAATTCTTAAAAATGATCAGGAAAAGTACGAGCACGTGGCGGTAGATATTTATCCTATACATACAGACATAACAGCATTTCACTAAATGCATATGAAAGTATACACGCTACTGTCTGTCTGTCTGTTTGTTCCGGGTAATCTCTGAAACGGCTGGACGGATTTTAACGGGACTTTCACTGGTAGATAGCTGATGTTTCAGGGAGTAACTTAGACTAGTTTTATTTATTAAAAATATTAGGCGCGACAATAAGGATGAAACTATATCTACGTGGGTGAAACCGCGGGGCACAGCTAGTTAATAATATAATTGTTACATACATAACTAACATAAACCCAATTTTATTATATATTCTTGTGATTTATTTAGTAAATACTAGGGTTGTCAAAATATTTTTTTGAGACTTTACTGAGTTGGAAGAAGAGTGATTATGCACAGTAAAAACAACATTCCGAATCCGGTGATCCGATGGTTCTGATTATTTGATAGTACTTTATTAAAGACTATTCAAATAAAAATATTTCTGAATATTTTGGAATATAAAATGGTTTTCAATAAAAGATTAAAGGAATAAAGATTAACGATTAATTTATTATTAAAAAACAACTTTTTAAAGAGCACCGCATCCACGAGCTGCGGTAGCGAGGGGCCCAAGTCCTCCCCGGTAGGGTCCAGCAAGGGGGCCTGAGAAGGGCATCTCAGCAGCCAAAGGAGCGCCGTAGGGCAGCTTGGAGCTGAGCTCGCTCACAATCCCGATGGTGCCGTCGCCGCAGCCGTACGCTATAGCACCAGAGCCGGCGGTAGGCAGTGCCCCTTCTAACGCCACGGCGCTCAGGACTGGCAGTTCCCCAGTCACAGCCAGGACGCCTTCGATCACGTTCTCAGACGTCACTCTCAGGCCCATGGGGGCGAGGGGTGAGGAGCTGGTCACGGCGAAACCTCTACCGCTAGGGGCCACCAACCCATTTGCTGGTCCATAGGCACCTCTGGCTCCAATGTTGGTGTAAGCTAGATCGTTGGCGTAGTTGGCTGCAAAGGCCCCGTCAGTCACCATTCCGGGGCCAACGATCGCTGGACTGCCAATGCATGCGGCGGAGATGGCCTGGAAAATTATTTAAAATAAATAAATACGCCCCAACAAAATCGTTAGAATGAACCTTTTTTGATAGGTATTCAAATTGTAATTAAGAATGAAGAAATTTCGTGAACTTGTTTTAAAAGTTGGGCATAATTAAATGCCTGAATTTACATCATCCATCATCAAAAAAATTGAGGGAACGCATAATGGTTTCTCTCGTTTAAATTTCGAAGCTTCCAGACTGTACGACTACACTACAGAAGATAGCAGACCAAAACGCTGCCTATGGTATCCCCTGCCTGTCGTTAGGGACGACTAAAAGGGGACCGGAGGGCTGGGAGTGGTCGGGGTGGGAGCTTTGAACACCGAGCCGCGGGCCCGGGCAGGTGCCTTGCACAGCGAGGTCTCCAGGGGCGGCGATACAGCTGCCTCGAGGATGTGCCCCGGCAAAGTGTGGGGGAACACCGGTACGATCTATGAAAGTAGCCGGAGTCCTCCCTAAGCACGGAAGATGGCCACCGGGGAGGTTTTAGTGCGGTAAGAATTCCACATACTCAAAAAAAAAGTGTCGTGCTCCCGCAGTGATTAAAGTCGCTGGTGACCAGAAGTAAAAAGTCGTTAAAAAAGGAGGTTATGTTTATGTTAAACACCTACTTGGACAAATACGGCAGAAGCGCACAGGAACACGATGGGAGACACCATTTTGATAGATTGTTCGAAGACCTGAGTAAACGAATGATAATCACAGCTACAATTCTAGAATTTTATACAAAAACTTTACATCATTTATTATATGATAAGGAATAAGTAATGTAATAATTGATAAAGCTGCTACGTAATAAGTGATATTCAAGTAAAGAGCCGTGGTGGGCGTGGGGTTTGACCAGTCGCCTGCTACTCAAGCGACGCACGTTCAAAACCCAACGGGGGCTGTACCAATGAGTTTTTTCTAAAGGAAGGAAAACATCGGAAACCTGCAAATGTCTGAGAAGTAATTCAAAGACGTATGTATAGTGCCTTAGATGGCGATGGACTCACCATCTTTCACGTTGGCACTTATTCATATTCGGTGAAAGTGGGTTTTCATCAACTCTGCCTATCCCTTCAGGAATGCAGCTAGGTATTCAATTGAAGATAAAAAAATTAAGGATTGAAATATTAATAAAAAGTTATATAGCTCACTTCGTAAGGGATTATTGTATACACGAATTCGTATCCCAGCGGCCTTTACCAATGATTTTTTATTTGTAACTATTCCTAGTTGATTGCCTACTCCTCACCTCCATGTAAAACTGGCAACCTTACTCACCGCAGGAACATTTGCGTAGCAGGAGACTACTCGGCAATCACGATTCATTCTTTACTAGCTGTGCCCCACCGTTTCACCCGTGTAGATTTAGTTTCATCCTTATTGTCGCAGAACCCTATATATTTGATAAATAAAGCCTAAGTTACTCCTTGAAGCATCAGCTACCCAGTGAAAGTCCCGTTAAAATCGGTCCAGCCGTTAGCAGAGATTACCCGGAACAAACAAACAGTCAGACAGAGAAAAATTTTAAAACTTGTTTTTTTAGTGTCTTAGCGTGTATACTTTCATATGCATTTAGCGAAAAGCTCTTATTTTGGAATTACGAACAGACACTTCAATTTTATTTATCTGTATAGATTTATCTTAACTTTCGAACTACTACACGAAGTTCTGGGTTCGATCCTCACGTTTGTAGGATTGGGGTAAGTTAGGGTAAAGTGTTTATGGGTTTTTCTTGAAGAATAATAATACATTTATTGCAATTAATCATTGTTTACTATGTAATGAAATGTACATGATGCCAGCTGAGTTTCTTGCTGGTTCTTCTCAGAAGGGTAGTTTCCGAATCAATGATCGATTCAACGACAGTTATAAGTGCCTTACCAGGGCCTAAACTGAATAAATCATGTTCATTTTCAGATCCAAACCCCACGACCACCACGGTTCTATTACTGAACTATTGTTATTATTAATATTATCATTTAGGTAATGTATAAGTAGGTTAAAATAAATAAAATTATCAAAATTTAAAATAATATTTTTTTATTATATTCCATTATCAAAACATCATCCAGTAACACCAGTACTTTGTCCAACCATAGTAACAGCTCCAGAGGCGGGCACATCACCAACAAATTGGATACCACCAACTATTGGCACTTGGCCTGAAACACCAGCCGTTCCTGACACCAGTACATCACCAATAACACCCGCGTTTCTTTCACCATCACCTCTATACAGGGGTCCAATTACCTGGTCTAAAGTTAGGCCAACGCGAGTACCAAACACTGGTGTCATCCCTTGTTTTAATGGCAGACCAGCGCGTGGTGCAAACATTGGTGCATTGGGATAGCCGGCTCTTCTAAAAGTTGGGTCAGTTACTGAGCCACGACTTGGGAACGCTCTTCCTGGTCCAAAGCATTGGGAGATGGCATTCTGGAATATGAATAGAGTTTTAAAAGCTGGAGTTAGTGGCTTTGATCTTTAGAAACACAATACTACCCTAATTAAAAATATCTTTATTCGATTAGTCTTTAACAGAGTTCTTTCAAATCGTCACAAATACACAGGATTATACGTGCTACCGCCAGGTTCAGAAGGTTGCTTTTACTGAGAAGAACCTGACAAGAATTTCAGTCATCTCTTTTAAAAAAATTACTATTTTGTGTAACACAATATAAAACACAAAAAATATATAAGCCCACTAGCGGACGTCGTAGTTCCCGTTCCCGTGGGAGCACGGGTATAAAATATGGTGAAAGAATTTATGAAATCGGTACAAACTCTAAAACTAGAGTTTACTAGCTGTGCTCCGCGGTTTCACTCGCGTAGATTTAGTTTCATCCTTATTGTCGCGGAACCCTTATATTTTTAATAAATAAACGTAGCCTAAGTTACTCCTTGAAACATCAGCTACCTGTCAGTTAAAGTCCCGTTAAAATCGGTCAGAGAGAGGTCACCCGTTTCAGAGATTACCCGGAACAAACAGACAGATACAGACAGACAGAGAAAAAATTTAAAACTCGAATTTTTTGTGTCACTAGCGTTTATACTTTCATATGCATTTAATGAAAAACTGTTATTTTGGAATTACAAACCGACACTTCAATTTTATTTATCTGTATAGATGTATAGAAGATTAATTACAAACATACACAAAAATACAAATCTTTCCTTCTTATAATAGTAGATAGATGTAGATAGTGGACACAGTTCCAGTGCACAAAAATCGATAAATAAATACTAAATGTACCACGTATAGCTTGTATTTTATGGCCACGCTTGTATTCCCTGAAGAGGTAAGCAGGGGTGTACTTAAGGACACATTTCACCAGTTATGTGTAGGTCCCATGTAATAGAGGGCGAGCCTATTGCCATTAACCGGCCACTAATACAGACTCCGGGCTGCTACTGGGACATTACAGATGGAAAAATCCCAATAATATTTGCTCGGGGATCTAACTCAAGACCTCGTGATCCAGAGTTTTGGGACCACTAGATCGTTCTCTCAACGAGGCAGAAGAGTTCAATGAATGAGACAAAATGAAATTTCCTTACCTGCACAACAAAGACTTGCAGAAAAAACAGAATCAAAGCAGGTGACATAGTTATCAAATGAACAAATTAAGAATAAGCATTTCCGAGAAATTCATCACCTTTATAGACTTTTTCTTGGAAATATATTACTCATATTATTAGACTAGCTGTGCCCCGCGGGTTCACCCGTTTTGACTTAATTTGAAGGGTGGTTTGCGATACCCTAATGTTAAAAATAAAAGTGGCTTAAGTTACTCCTTGTAACATTATCCATATGCCAGTGAAAGTCCCGTTAAAATCCCGGTCCTGTCGCTTTGGAGATTATCCAGAACAAACAGACAAACAGACTGACAGAGGCAACATTTTTTTTTAATGTAAGTACCGTGTATACTTGCATATACATTTAGGGAAAAGCTGTTACTTTGGAATGACAAACAGACACTTATTATTTATCTGTATAGATGTATAAATCATGATGTAAGGCATTTATTTACTCAATAATTACATATATTTCTCAAAGTTCTCTGTAATAGCGCTATCAATGTGAAGCAATTGTTGTAATCAGATTTCTTGATTCACAGATACGAAGTTTAGTATATAAATCAAAGTATTCTTCTAGTAAATCATTCGTATTTTCATTCTATTATTAATCGCCTCGTTTTAAATTCGTCAAAATGGCAGCCAAGATTGCTTTTGTTGTTTGTGCATCAGCCATTTTGGTAGAGGTACGTATATGATTTATTAAAAATGTCATCTCCCTGGCCTTATCCCATACATTGTTGGGGTCGGCACTTGATTCAACCCGATGTGGCTCCATGTTAGTCGCAACCAACTTATTAACTCCTTGTCCGATATGTGCGCCTGGTACTTCGTGTACCATATCATCATCTCCCTGGCCTTATCCCATACATTGTTGGGGTCGGCACTTGATTCAACCCGATGTGGCTCCATGTTAGTCGCAACCAACTTATTAACTCCTTGTCCGTTATGTGCGCCTGGTACTTCGTGTACCATATCATCATCTCCCTGGCCTTATCCCATACATTGTTGGGGTCGGCACTTGATTCAACCCAATGTGGCTGATCACCTGATTTTTATACGAAGCGACTGCCATATGACCTTCGCAACCTCATTTTAGGAGAAAAATCTGTGATCTGGGTTAAACCAGTTGTCAGATTCTTTTTTTGGGCCTCCAACTGACCTGTAACGATTGCCAAAGATGTTAAATTGTCAACCGGGACCGACGGCTTAACGTGCTCTCCGAGGCACGGAGGGCACTTGGGCGGTCACCCATCCAACTACTGGCTAGGCGTATGGTTGCTTAACTTCGCTGATCGAATGACATGCGCAATAACAACTGAGCCACAAGCTTCTCTTAAACTGGAGTTAAATATTAATGTTATTTTTTCAGCTCATCACCGCCGAATGCATTGGAAGTCCATACAACCCAGCGATCGTTGGCCCCGGGATGATCGCCGATGGGGCCTTTGCAGCCAACTACGCCAACGATTTGACTTACAACAACATTGGAGCCAGAGGTGCCTACGGACCAGCAAATGGGTTAGTGGCTCCAACTAGCGGTGGAGGCTTCGCCGTGACCAGCTCCTCACCCATCGCCCCCATGGGCCTGAGAGTGACGTCTGAGAACGTGATCGAAGGCGTCCTGGCTGTGACTGGGGAACTGCCGGTCCTTAGTGCCGTGGCGTTGGAAGGGGCACTGCCTACCGCCGGCTCTGGTGCTATAGCGTACGGCTGCGGCGACGGCACCATCGGGATTGTGAGCGAGCTCAGCCCCAAGCTGCCCTACGGCGCTCCTCTGGCTGCTGAGATGCCCTTCTCAGGCCCCCTTGCTGGTACCTACCGGGGAGGACTTGGTCCCCTCGCTCCCGCTGCTCGTGGATGCGGAGCGCTTTAAATAGTTGTTTTTTAATAATAAATTAATCGTTGATCTTTATTCCTTAAATTTTTTATTGAAAACCTTTGCATCATCATTATACACGGTCATTACTATACTAGCTATGCCCCGCGGTTTCACCTGCGTAGATATAGTTTCATGCTTTATTTCACGGAACCCAGCTATCTGCCAGTGAAAGTCCCGGCAAAATCGGTCCAGCCTTTCACGCATGATGTCGTGAGTAAAGGAAATAGGGATTGATTTTTATATATAACTAGCTGTGCCCCGCGGTTTCACCCGCGTAGATTTAGTTTCATCCTTATTGTCGCGGAACCCTAATATTTTTAATAAATTAAAGTAGCCTAAGTTACTCCTTGAAACATCAGCTACCTACCAGTGAAAGTCCCGTTAAAATCGGTCCCGCCGTTTCAGAGATTACCCGGAACAAACAGACAGAGATTTTTTTTTTAAATTGGCTTTTCTTTATCAATAACGTGTATACTTTCATATGCATTTAGGCAAATGGTGTAATTTTTAAATTACAGACACTTCAATTTTATTTATCTGTATAGATAAAATTTCAATCAATTTGACAACACCGTTGGTCTAGTGGTTAGTATACCTGACGCATTATGTGTCGCGGAATCTCACGTAAGGGCAATTCTATACATCTATACAGATAATTCCAAAATAACAGCTTTTAACTAAAGGTATATGAAAGTATACACGCTACTGACACTGAAAAACCAATTTCAACAAAAAAAAAAACACTGAAAAACTAAAAAAAATCTCTGTCTGTCCGTCCGTCTGTTTGTTCCAGGTAATCTGTGAAACGGCTGGACCGACTTTAACGGGACTTTCACTGGCAGGTAGCTTATAATTCAAAGAAGTAACTTAGGCTACTTTTACTATTACTACCGGAACAAACAGACATACGGACAGACAGACAAACAGAGAAAAATTTTATAACTTGGTTTTTCAGTGTCAGTAGCGTGTACACTTTTAGTAGACTAGGCGGTTATATTTATTGTTAATTTTGTTTTTAAATCACCAGATAACATTTTATTTCATTTCTTGATTCTGATTTGAGTTGTGGTGGCCGTGGGGTTTGTGTAGGTTCTAATCCCAGCGGCTACCAATGAGTTTTTCTTAAAACTTAAGTGCAGTAGTATCACACCTCCTGCTTTAGCTCCGGTGAAGGAAAACATCGTGAAGAAACCTGCATATGTCTGAGAAGTAATTCAAAGGTAATAGTGCCTGAGACGGACTCACCCTCTGTCACCCGTGCGTGAGACGGCGATGTACTTAACCTCTTTCACGTTGGCACTTAATCAAATTCGGTGAAAAGTAGGTATTGTTGTTACAAAACCTCAGCTTACCCCTTCGGGTACCCTTCTGGGATGGCGTGATCATGTATATAATACAAACATAGTAGACCACTCTCTAGAGTAGCTCGTGGCACAGTTGCTATTGCGCATATGATGCGATCAGCGAAGTTAAGCAACCATACGCCTAGCCAGTAGTTGGATGGGTGACCGCCCGAGTTCCCTCCGTGCCTCGGAGAGCACGTTAAGCCGTCGGCCCCGGTTGCCAATTTAACATCTTTGGCAATCGTTAGTTCAGTCAGAGGCCGAAAGTCTGACAACTGGTTTAACCAGATTGCCGATGTTCCTCGAATAAAAGGGTGGATTACGCAGGTCCGATGGCAGTCGCTTCGTATAAAAATCAGGTGATCAGCCACATTGGGTTGAATCAAGTGCTGACCCCAAATACATGGGATTAAGGCCAGGGAGATGATGAGTAGACCTCTCTCTAGATAGGATCGAAATGTAAAGAAAAATTCCAAAAATATGTGATCAAATTCATTATTTTTTCAAATTCATATTTAATCCTATAAATAATTATCTATCCAGCAGCTTTATCCTGGATTTTGTTAACAATGAAACTATTAATATCTAGAGCCGCAACCACTACGTCCAAAAGCAGGAGCTCCCAAGCCGCGGGCAGAAGCACCTAAGCCAAGGGCTGGACCACGAAGACCGAGAGCGGGAGCAGTAACACCGCGGGCGGGAACAGCCAGACCAGCGCCGTAGGCGAGGCCGTCAGCCACATCAAGGGCGGGCGCGACGTCAGCACGCACAATGCCGATGGAACCATCACCGCAGCCGTACGCGACAGACCCAGCCCCAGCGGTGGGCAGAGCGCCCTCCAGAGCCACGGCGCTCACGAAAGGCATATCTCCAGCTACAGCCAGGATACCTTCAATAGCGTTCTCAGAGGCCACGGACAGACCGCTGGGGGGGATGGGGGAGGCGCTGGCGATGGGCAGACCGCCGCCGCTGGCGGGGGCTACTCCGGCGAGGGGAGCAATCGCACCGTACCCGGCACCGATTTCGCCGTATCCAGCACCGTACCCGGCACCAATGCCGCCGTATCCAGCACCGAAGGCACCGTATCCAGCACCGTAGCCACCCAACCCAGCACCGTAGGCAGCGTCGCAGCCGCAGGAGGAGCCGATACCTCCAAGGTACTGGCCGAGAGCGACCTAAAAATACAGATATTTTAATAAGTCCCCTTCATTTATGCAACATTATTAAAGTGATATGCTGTTTCATTATACCATCCCATAAACAAAGGTGCATCCTTTCAATGGTCTTGAAAGAGGTTCTTAGGTGACTTCTCAAACAACACAGTTGTCATCTTATATTATTCCAATATTATACCATTACATACCTGAGCCAGGGCGCAGAGGACGACGATAGCTTTGGCTGCCATTGTGGTATTCAGTTGCTGATGAGAGATTGAATGATTTATCTACAAGGAATCGTAGCTTTTATATTTTATGTCAATTCGTTGAAATCTATCAATTAAGAAAGTCTTAATATTGATAAGGGCTTTCTCAATATTAGCTCTAGTGTTGACATTGACGATAAATATAAATTTATTGCACATCAACAGAAAGTGTAATAAAGTTACAAAATAATAGCTCATTATCGGTAGACCACGCTCTATAAAATAGCAACAGATTTGCTAAAGCTTCATTCAGTATTCAGCCCTTCGTTGAACACAAACAAACCACAAACATGAACACCTTCGCCGTCCTGTTGCTCTGCGTCCAAGCTTGCTTGGTACAGGTGAGGAATCTATTTTATTTTGTTTTTATTGCATTGTATTAAAAAATATCATGTATATCTAACCTTAAATTCTGATCCAGACTGTCTTCGGCCAAGCTCTTGGCGGCTGCGGTTGCGGTGGACTGGGCTACGGTACTGGACTCGCCGGCGCGGCCATCGCTGACGGCGCTCTTGGCTACGGAGGCTGGAACGGCGCTCTCGGCTACGGAGCCGTGAATGGCGGACTCGGTTACGGAGCCTTGAACGGCGGACTCGGCTACGGAGCTGGTATCGGTGCTGGTTACGGTGCTGCTGCTTACGGCGGTGAGGGTGTGGGCAACGTGGGCGTCGCTGGTGAGATGGCTGTAGGAGGCACCACCGTGGTCGCCGGCCAAGTGCCCATCGTAGGCGCCGTCACTTTCGGTGGCGACGTGCCGGCCGCTGGCGCCGTCTCTATTACTGGCAGATGCGGCTGCGGCTGCGGCGCTGGGGCCTACTACTGAGCTTCGGTTTTATTGAAATATAATAATTCTTGATAAATTTTACTCATTTATTTTATTTACTCCTATTATTTCATAAGTATAGTGTAATACACTGCATATTAGTGCAGTACATAAAGAAGTAGAGGCGTTTCTCCGCTCTCTATATAGATGATCGCAAACTATTCCATAGTATGAGTACAAAAGAACCTAAATCGCACAATAAGAGTTTTCGAGCGCATTTCAGTACATATGAAGTTGCCATTTGGAGTTGGAGACGCGGTTCTCCAAGTATGATACCTGTCTGGAGATATCTTCCCTTTGCATGAGCATGATCATTCGCTCTTCACACATATACGATTTTTTATTGACGAGGGGGAAATCTTCAAAAAGGCCTCGACCGCCCTGGAAGAGGCAGGTCGGGGCCTGTGGGATTTTACGGCACTTAAACCCCCTCGGTGGCCATCCTCCATGCTTCGAGGGGCTCCGGGTACCTACTTTGATAGATCACACCGGTGTAGAGTACTAATCTACCCTATGGCATTTCAGCCCGCTTGGCTCTGAAACTTGCTGTCAGACTATCCTGAGTTCAAAAACTGGCTCAAGCATTAATCTGAGAAAATACTGCCTCTACCACGCCTCCATGCATATATGAGTCTTCCTCGTCGTGGAAAACGGAGAATACTGTATGAAATGTAGAATCGATGGTCATCCCAATTTGTTACCCAAAAAGACTGGATGCCTACACTTTAGAAACGTCTCGTCTCTCACAATCATCATCTCCCTGGCCTTATCCCATACATGACTCGATGTTAGTCGCAATCAACTTATTAACTCCTTGTCCGTTATGTGCGCCTGGTACTTCGTGTACCATATCATCATCTCCCTGGCCTTATCCCATACATTGTTGGGGTCGGCACTTGATTCAACCCGATGTGGCTCCATGTTAGTCGCAATCAACTTATTAACTCCTTGTCCGTTATGTGCGCCTGGTACTTCGTGTACCATATCATCATCTCCCTGACCTTATCCCACACATTGTTGGGATCGGCACTTGATTCAACCTGATGTGGCTGATCACCTGATTTTATACGAAGCGGCTGTCATCTGACCTTCGTAACTCCTTTTACGAGGCAAATTTGTAATCTGGGTTTTACCAGTTGTCAGACTCTCTTAGGTCGCCGACTGACCTGAATCGACTGCCGCAGATGTTAAAATGGGTGAGACGTATATGCTCTCCGAGACACGCAGGGAACATCCAGCTACTGGCTTAGGTAGGGGTTGCTTAATTTTGCTGATTGAATGATATGCGCAATAGCAACTGTGCCACGAGCTCCTCAAATGTTCTCGTCTTCCACAGTGCGATTCCAAAAAAAATCCTCAGGGTGGTCAATCGTATTGTACAGTAAAAAGTTTGCTTAGTAAAATACACCAAATAGTTTCTAGATTTTTATTGCGATAAAAAGTGGAAATCAGTAGAAATCACCAGCGCCGCATCCGCAGCCGCATCTGCCAGTAATAGAGACAGCGCCAGCGGCTGGCACATCGCCCCCGTAAGTGACGGCGCCGACGATGGGCACTTGGCCGGCGACCACGGTGGTGCCTCCTACAGCCATCTCACCAGCGACGCCCACGTTGCCCACACCCTCACCGCCGTAAGCGGCTACAGCGGGGGCAATAGCAGCGGGAGCGATTGCTCCGTAGCCGAGTCCGCCATTCACGGCTCCGTAGCCGAGAGCGCCGTTCCAGCCTCCGTAGCCGAGAGCGCCGTTCCAGCCTCCGTAGCCGAGAGCGCCGTCAGCGATGGCCGCGCCGGCGAGTCCATTACCGTAGCCCAGTCCACCGCATCCGCGGCCACCGAGAGCTTGGCCAAGAACAGTCTAGAAAATTGTTTAATATTAAATAGATATAAAAATTCAATACATTACAATAATAACAAATTAATTATAATCCTCACCTGTACCAAGCAAGCTTGGACGCAGAACAAAAGGACGGCGAAGGTGTTCATGTTTGTGATTGAAGGTTGCTAAGAACTGATTAAAAGTTGTAAGTTTTTCACCTTCTTATAAGTATGTACCAGTTTCAAAAGTCTGTCAGTAATAATATTGATAACAATGGTATTTTTAATGATAATTGGAAATATTTACCCAACTCTTATGTAAGTAGGTGCAACTTTGTTATTTACATAATAGGTAATGTAAGCAATAAGTTGATAAGCCAAAACACTATATAACCTCCAATTGCTCATTGTTATATCATTCTCAAGTTCGCTTTCGAATAAACCTCCAATAAAGATGGCAGCCAAAACTATCCTGTTCTTCTGCGCCCAGGCCTTGTTGGCTCAGGTAACTTTATTTTCCTCTGTAAAGAATCTTACATAGCTACGAAAAATTTGCATCCCTTCAAATGGTATCCGTTTGTAGGAATTACTTTGGTGTCCATTGCGAAATTCAAATCCCTCAGAGTACTTAGCTACCAACAATGATACTTATTTCAATGTGATTTTTCAGATTGCTTTCACCCAATGCCTCGGTCCTAACGCGTACACCGCCGGCATTAATACCCCGTTCATGGGTTACGACGGACTCGCGGCTACTGACTACGGCATGAACAGCGCATGGGGTTACGACGGCGCCTTCACTGCTCCTTACGGCGCTTATGGATCTGCTTACGGCGCAGTTGCTCCCGCTTTCGGAGTCGCCGCGAATGGAGGCGGTCTTCCCATTGCGAGTACCTCTCCCATCGCGCCTTCTGGTCTGATGGTTCGCTCTGATAATAAGATTGAAGGTATCCTGGCTGTGACCGGCCAACTGCCGTTCCTGAGTGCCGTGGCGCTGGAGGCCGCGCTGCCTACCGCTGGCTCCGGAGCTATAGCGTATGGCTGCGGTGATGGCACCATCGGCATCGTGAGCGAGCTTGATATCGTGGGCAACGCATACGTGGGCGGAGACTTGGGGTACGGCGCCGCGTTCCCCGCCGGAGCCTTTAACAACTACCTCGGACCACGCGCTGCCTGCGGCTGCGGACTATAAGTCACCTTGAGCTTACTAAAGTGTCGTTGTATTGTCATGTTAAACTAATTTTAGAAAAACAATATATGGTTTTATTACAATGTATTGGTTTTATCATCAACCCTACCCCTCTGTTTAGTTACATTAAACGAGCTAACGCTAATGATTGAAGTCCAATTATGTTTTTGAGCTTTCGTAATTTCCAAATGGGTATCTAAATGGGTGGAAAAATACCATATTTACACCAAATATTTGAGGCCAAGTGACGGATGGTAACATCATGGCTGCCTCAGGCACTATACGTGTATACGATTACGTCTTTGAATTAATATTTACAAGAAATCCTATTTTTAGGGATACTCCAATATACTCAAATATACGCATCTGGCGGCACCAACGCAAGCAGCTGAGTAATTCACTCCAAGTTACAATCACACACACACACAAACACTTGCCCATTCATGGACTCTCTCACACACATAATGGCAATTTTGTAGATATGTAACTAGGAGCGATCCTGTTCTGAACTCACTCTGTACTTCAATCGCAATTTAAGCAAATCAAAGCAAATAATTTCCATAAAATGTAAATCCGACATTGGCTCGAAGATACACGCCATAATATATGAATATGTTAAATATTAAGAGCTGTATTTTGTGAAATAAAATAAAATAAATAAAAGAAATTTATTTCTTGGAATTCCAATTCAAATCAGTAACAAACAAACGAATACTTTAGTTTTATAATCTATATATATATAAAAAATGAATCCCCATTTCCCTTGGTCACAACATCACGGGTGAACAGCTGGACCGATTTCGATAGTAATTTTTTGTTGTGTTCGTTATTGTCAGGAGATGGTTCTTATGAAAGAAAATTGCGTGGAAAATTTGAAAATTTTACACTACTTAACCACCATATTAATAACACCATATAATTCTTTCTTCTTAAATCTAACCTTAGTAGCGCTTTGGACAATAAAAACTTTTTGATGTAACCTTATGACGTTTGACATAGAATTGACAGAATACGTGCTGCATTCTCATAATTAAGACAGGGCAACGTCTGTCGGGTCAGCTAGCATTAGTATAGACGTATCCATGTGGCCATTCTACGAACTAGTAGTTTTGATCCTAAGCCGTTCTGCGACGAAGGCTTTCTTGCCAGGTTTGGTGTTATTACCATAAATCATTCTGAGATCAGACTATCTGAATCTGCAACTGTGGTCGTCTTGCGTTCTAGAGCTTCACATATGCTAGCATATGCCTGTATTCCCCGAAGGGGTAGGCAGAGGTGTTGTAATAACAACACCCACCTTTCACATAAGATGATTAAGTGCCAACACGACAGATGGTGAGTCTATCGTCATCTCAGGCACTATACATACGCCTTTGAATTGCTTCTCAGACATATGCATGTAAGGAGTATTTACTCTTTAATGTACGGTCAGAGGATAACAGTTTTATCAGAAAAATATTTACATGAATATAAAATAAAATGTTGTTTGCTTCTAATTGTTTCATTTATTATAAAAAAAAATATACTATTTGTACAGGACTCCGCTGGGATTCGTCGCTTGCATACCAGGCGACTGCTCTAACCCCAAAGCCACCACGGCTCTTTATTTTCACGTTTAAAATTAAACGTCAAAGCTCAGAAGTTCTGAATAAGCACTGCTTAAACCGATGAAAATCTTGAAGTGTCAGTCGTTTTGATACCAACTCCTGGCTTATACAGGGTGTCGGAGAAAAAGGAACAGTTGTCTTCTAGAAGTTGTAGGGTTTTATGAATATATCACTATGTTGAAATCGTAAAATATCTAGCTCCAACGATAACGTAGTTATAGGCTATGGCCGAAGAGCTCGCGGCCTTAAGCGATTGAATGAACACGCGGCCGCGTTTACCTACATTACGTACGCGGTAAACTTTTTAAATTAAGGGGAAGATTAATGGTTTCGAAAAATGGTTTTATGGGATTATTTCAGGATTTATTAGTGGGAGAAAAAATATGTATTAGTATACATATCATGTTTGTATTCCTAGAAAATTTAGGTGTACTGAATGGTACAGCCACATTTTTTATTTTATATTCTAACCTATGGTGACAAACCAGCGTACTGTGTGCCTGATGGTAACCATGAATGAAGCATAAAATCCCTTTGTTAATATATTGACAACTATTGCTAGCACAGTGACTCCACTCCTACTCCTCCCCTCCACAAGCACTGGCGACCTTACTCACTGCAGAAACACTTGCATTGCAGGAGACTAAATTCTATTGCCGTATAAAATACTCGAAAGCCATTTCATTATTAACCTCAGGTCTTTATCTAGGTTTCTACGTGACAGAATCAAGATACCATAAGGTGTTATCGATAGATATTTATGTTGAAAATCAGTCGTTTGGATTTTTAACGCAAATGTCGTAGCCTACCTTCAAACGAAACAGTTCGGGTTCTGAGTGATAGCTTATGAGTTTATCTAGATTCTAACCTGAACTTTTTTGATAAAATTCTTTGTATTATAACAATTTTCCCAATAACTTACACGGCTACGATAGGCGCTTTCATACTACGACGATAACGATATCGACAACATTGTTTAAATTCATATTTTGTAAGTTTGTGTAACCAAATAGTGGGGTAGGGTTGATGATAAAACAAATAAATTATAATAATATCATATATTTTTTTCTAAAATTAGTTTAACATGACAATACAACGACCCTTGAGTAAGCTCATGGGACTTATAGTCCGCAGCCGCAGGCAGCGCGTGGTCCGAGGTAGTTGTTAAAGGCTCCGGCGGGGAACGCGGCGCCGTACCCCAAGTCTCCGCCCACGTATGCGTTGCCCACGATATCAAGCTCGCTCACGATGCCGATGGTGCCATCACCGCAGCCATACGCTATAGAACCAGACCCAGCGGTAGGCAGCGCGCCTTCCAGCGCCACGGCACTCAGGAACGGCAGCTGGCCGGTCACAGCCAGGATTCCTTCAATCTTATTATCAGAGCGGACCATCAGGCCAGAAGGTGCGATGGGAGAGGTACTCGCAATGGGGAGACCGCCTCCATTCGCAGCGACTCCGAAAGCGGGAGCAACTGCGCCGTAAGCAGATCCATAGGCGCCGTAAGGAGCAGTGAAGGCGCCGTCGTAACCCCATGCGCCGTTCATGCCGTAGTCAGTAGCCGCGAGTCCGTCGTAACCCATGAACGGGGTATTGATGCCGGTGGTGTACGCGTTAGAACCAATGCATTGGGTGAAAGCAATCTGGAAAATCACATTGAAATAAGTATCATTGTTGGTAGCTAAGTATTCTGAGGGATTTGAATTTTGCGATGGGCACCAAAGTTATTCCTACAAACGGATAGATACCTTTTGAAGGGATGTAATTTTTTTTGTAGCTATGTAAGATTATTTACAGAGGAAATTAAAGTTACCTGAGCCAACAAGGCTTGGGCGCAGAAGAACAGGATAGTTTTGGCTGCCATCTTTATTGGAGGTTTATTCGAAAGTGAACTTGGGAATGATATAACGACGAGTTATTGGAGGTTATATAGTATTTTGGCTTATCAACTTATTGCTTACATTACCTATTATGTAAATAACAAAGTTGTAACTACTTACATAAGAATTTGGTAAATATTTCCAATTATCATTTAAAATACCTTCCTTATCAGTATTATTACTGACAGACTTTTGAAACTGGCAAATACTTATAAGAAGGTGAAAAACTTACAACTTTTAATCAGTTCTCAGCAACCTTCAATCACCAACATGAACACCTTCGCCGTCCTTTTGTTCTGCGTCCAAGCTTGCTTGGTACAGGTGAGGATTATAATTAAATTGTTATTATTCGTTTGTGTTAAATTAGTACCTATATCTATTTAATTGTAAACCCTATTCTAGACTGTGTTTGGTCAAGTCCTGGGTGGATGCGGTGGACTGGGCTACGGTACTGGACTCGCCGGCGCGGCCATCGCTGACGGCGCTCTCGGCTACGGAGGCTGGAACGGCGCTCTCGGCTACGGAGCCGTGAATGGCGGTCTCGGTTACGGAGCCTTGAACGGCGGACTCGGCTACGGAGCTGGTATCGGTGCTGGTTACGGTGCTGCTGCTTACGGCGGTGAGGGTGTGGGCAACGTGGGCGTCGCTGGTGAGATGGCTGTAGGAGGCACCACCGTGGTCACCGGCCAAGTGCCCATCGTCGGCGCCGTCACTTTCGGTGGCGACGTGCCGGCCGCTGGCGCCGTCTCTATGGCTGGTAGATGCGGCTGCGGGTGCGGTGCTGGTGCCTACTACTGATTATAACATAAGTTTTTAACCTAATAAATGTCTTTAAAATAATTTGCGTATTTTTGCTATTACTGAACTTCAAAATCGCCGCTGAAGTACATAAAAGTAGGACTGATGAATGTTTTTCAATATTGAAGCGTGCTGTGCATCTGTAGCGATGCTTCTCCGTTCTAAACTTAATTTCTTCATGTCGCTCTCACTCTGCTTATAGAAAATATTTACAAAAAATTTCTAGCACTAAATATTCATTAACATAAATTAATAACAATTCGTAATTTTCCTTTTTTTTTAATTTTTTTTTGTCATTATTTGACGCGTTAAAAAACGTTACAGAACCATGTAGGTTTTTTATTAAAAAAAATTTTTTCGTTTATCATTCATGGGGTCCAGGCTTTTTAGGCGTACATTTTTGTCACAGACCTGGGGCCCAACCATGAGCTCTTATTGCAATGATAATTCAGTTGTGCGACAGTGACAGATGTATACACGTCACATACATCTGTCTTATAAATGAGTGAAACTATCATGGCAATAAGAGCTCATGGTAAGGCCCCTGGTGGTATAATAAAAAAAAAATTACACTTATAATTCCTTCCATTTTCCTTGTTGTCCTTGGAATTTCATTTTACACCAAAAATAAGCAATGTCTACTCCATATCATCATCTCCCTGGCCTTATCCCATACATTGTTGGGGTCGGCACTTGATTCAACCCGATGTGGTTGATCACCTGATTTTTATACGAAGCGACTGCCATCTGACCTTCGCAACCACATTTAGGAGGAAAATCTGTGATCTGGGTTAAACCAGTTGTCAGATTATTTTTAGGCCTCCGACTGACCTGTAACGATTGCCAAAGATGTTAAATTGGCAACCGGGACCTCTACTCCACAATGTCTACTCCACATATCATCCAATAAGCACTGAACCTATTACTAAAAACTATATTTTACCACAAATATCAATCTATACATCTATATCTATACAGATAAATAAAATTGAAGTGTCTGTTTGTAATTCCAAAATAACAGCTTTTCACTAAATGCATATGAAACACGCTACTGACACAAAAAAACCAAGTTTTAAAAATTTTCTCTGTCTGTCTGTCTGTTTCTTCCGAGTAATCTCTGAAACGGCTGGATGGATTTTAACGAGACTTTCACTGGTAGGTAGCTGATGTTTCAAGGAGTAACTTAGGCTACTTTTATTTATCTAAAAATATTAGGGTTCCGCGACAATAAGGAAGAAACTAAATCTCAGCTAGGCTCAGCTAGTTAAGTAATAAAAAATATTAGGCTATCTTAGAGTATGTTTTGTAAAGAGGGCGTATTGGTGCAATCAAATAATAGCATGTGCATATGAGTTGGATTCTGGAAACAATTTAATGTGTTGCTTGCAAGAATATTATTTACTCGCGGACGTCACACGGTTTCACCCGCATAGTTCCCGTTCCCGTGGGAGTACGGGGATAAAATATAGCCTATGTTACTCGCTGATGATGTAGCTATCCATTGCTGAAACAATTTTAAAGATCAGTTTAGTAGTTTGGGAGCCTATTCAATACAAACAAACAAAAAAAGAATCAAATCTTTCCTCTTTATAACATTAGTGTAGAAATAGTATCTAGTGGGATAGAGTTAGTGTTAAATCGAAAAAAAAAAATTAAAGTTTCATAATATATTGTTTACTAAAATTAATATAACATGACAATACAACGACACTTTAGTAAACTCAAGGTGACTTATAGTCCGCAGCCGCAGGCAGCGCGTGGTCCGAGGTAGTTGTTATAAGCTCCGGCGGGGAACGCGGCGCCGTACCCCAAGTCTCCGCCCACGTATGCGTTGCCCACAATATCAAGTTCGCTCACGATGCCGATGGTGCCATCACCGCAGCCATACGCTATAGCACCAGACCCAGCGGTAGGCAAAGCTGCCTCCATTGCAACGGCACTCAGGAACGGCAACTGACCGGTCACAGCCAGGATACCTTCAATCTTATTATCAGAGCGGACCATCAGACCAGAAGGCGCGATGGGAGAGGTACTCGCAATGGGTAGACCGCCTCCATTCGCGGCGACTCCGAAAGCGGGAGCAACTGCGCCGTAAGCAGATCCGTAGGCGCCGTAAGGAGCAGTGAAGGCGCCGTCGTAACCCCATGCGCCGTTCATGCCGAAGTCTGTAGCCGCGAGTCCGTCGTAACCCATGAACGGGGTATTGATGCCGGCGGTGTACGCGTTAGGACCAAGGCATTGGGTGAAAGCAATCTGAAACATCACACTGGAATGAGTATCTTTGGTAGGTAGCACGGTACTCTGAGGGATTCCGGGATTCTTTTAAATGTAGTATGGTCACTGAAGCCTAAGTTACTCCTTGAAACATCATCTACCTACCAGTGAAAGTCCCGTTAAAATCCATCCAGCCGTTTCCGAGATTACCCGGAAGAAACAGACAGACAGACAGACAGACAGAGAAAAATTTTAAACTTGGTTTTTTAGTGTCAGTAGCGTGAATACTTTCATATGCATTTAGTGAAAAGCTGTAATTTTGGAATTACAAACCGACACTTCAATTTTATTTATCTGTATAGATAGATAGATGTATAGATTAGGTTTCCGCGACAAAAAGGATGAAACTAAATCTACGCGGGTGAAACCGTAGGTATACACAGCTACACACAGCTAGTGTATAATAAATTGCAGAAGAAAATATGTTACCTGAGCCAACAAGGCCTGGGCGCAGAAGAACAGGATAGTTTTGGCTGCCATCTTTATTGGAGGTTTATTCAAAAGCTAACTTGGGAATGATATAACGATGAGCTACCGGTGGTTATATAGTACAAAGGTTATCAGTTATTTGTCAATTATATTGTTTATCTATACAAAAAACTTTATTTCCAAATTATTTAGAATTATCGACATGTTTCTCTAATAAATTAATACTGTCCCAATACAAAGTCTTACTTCATTTCCAAATGTTAGTTCATCATTAGCATTATTAAATAATATACATTTGGATATTGACATCACATATTACGTAACTTCTACATGTAATTACATACATTACATTACTTTACATACATACATATGCTCACGCCTGTATTCCCCCAAGGGGTAGGCAGATGTGTTGTAATAACAACACCCACTTTTCACACTTGATGATTAAGTACTAACGTGAAAGATAGTGTGTCTATCGCCATCTCTGACACTAAACATACGTCTTTGACTTACTTCTCAGACTAATGCAGGTTTCCTCACGATGGTTTTCTTCACTGTAAAGCACGTGGTGTGAAATCACTGCACATAAGTTTTTAGAAACTCATTGGTACAGGCCCCGCTGGGATTCGAACTTGCGTCGCTTGCGTAGCAGGCGACGGCTCAAACCAAAGGCCACCACTTCTCTCACATGACTTTACATATCTGTATTTCCCCAAAGGGGTAGGTAGAAGTGTACTTATAGTACACCCACATTTCTCCAGTTATGTTTAAGTCCCATGTAATAGAGGGCGAGCCTATTGCCATTAACCGGCCACTAACCCAGACTCCGGACGGCTACTGGGATATTACAGATTGAAAATCCCAATTAAATTTAATTTTATCCTTTAATTTAATGCTTCGTTATAATAATCAAATAATCGTGAGGAAACCTGCATATGTCTGGGAAGTAATTCAAAGACGTATGTATAGTGCCTGAGACGGTGATAGACCCACCATCTGCCACGTTGACACATAATCATCTTGTGTGAAATGTGGGTGTTGTTATTACAACACATCTGCCTACCCCTTCGGGGGATACAGTCGTGAGCATATTTAATTACAGGAGTAGGATACGATATACATTCACGTACAATTGGCATGATCTCTTCCAAACAACCTGGGATGGAACTGTTAAGGATGTATGCGAACCTCTCATCATCTCCCTGGCCTTATCCCATGTACTTGTGGTCAGCACTTGATTCAACCCGATGTGGCTGATCACCTGATTTTTATACGAAGCGACTGCCATCTGACCTTCGTAACCCTTTTTTTGAGGAAAATCGGCAATCTGGGTTAAACCAGTTGTCAGACTTGCTTAGGCCTCTGACTGACTTGTAACGATTGCCAAAGATGTTAAATTGGCAACCGGGACCGACGGTTTATCGTGCTCTCCGAGGCACGGAGGGAACTCGGCCGTTCACCCATCCAACTACTGGCTAGGCGTATGGTTGCTTAACTTTGTTGATCGCATATGCGCAATAGCAACTGTACCACGAGCCCCTCCATGTTATAACTCCTATGTTACAACCTCTATGAACAAGAATAGGATTATCTATGTCATTCTATAATTGAATAAATGACGGCAGTGCGATATTAACAAGCTATTGTTTCACTGTTGATTCCCCGATATTATATTATAACTTCATATTATACAGGAACGATGGTATGGAACATGCGTAAGGTATCTGGTAAGGCGAGATCTAGCTAGACTTTTTAGGTGTATATTTTTGTGACAGAGCTGTGGCTATTAGCGGTTGGATGGGTGACCGCCCGAGTACCCTCCGTGCCTCGGAGAGCACGTTAAGCCGTCGGTCCCGGTTGCCAATTTAACATCTTTGGCAATCGTTACAGGTCAGTCAGAGGCCTAAGCAAGTCTGACAACTGGTTTAACCCAGATTGCCGATTTTCCTCGAAAAAGGGGTTACGAAGGTCAGATGGCAGTCGCTTCGTATAAAAATCAGGTAATCAGCCACATCGAGTTGAATCAAGTGCCGACCCAAATACACGGGATAAGGCCAGGGAGATGATGATGACATCTATACAGATAAATAAAATTGAAGTGTCTGTTTGTAATTCCATAATAACAGCTTTTCACTAAATGCATATGAAAGTATACACGCTACTGACGCAAAAAAACCAAATTTTGTAATTTTTCTCTTTCTGTCTGTCTGTTTGTTACGGGTAATCTCCGAAACGGCTGGACCGATTTTAACGGGACTTTCACTGGCAGGTAGCTGATGTTTCAAGGAGTAACTTAGGCTACTTTTATTTATAAAAAACATTAGGGTTCCGCGACATGAAGCATGAAACTAAATCTACGCGGGTGAGACCGCGGGGCACAGCTAGTAATATATAAAATAATAAATTACCATATTTTTTATAATCTATTCGTCGCTTTTTTATGAATTTTTGAGGCTTTCTAGTTCATAGCATTTCATTTTACAACCGAAATGCTATGTGTAGCGTCTACTTGTCGAACCACTGCACCTTAATGTCAATGTGGGTAGAGGATGATGTCAATGTCAATAGGGCGGCGGTAAGGGATGTCAAATAAACCGATCGATGTCAATGAATGCCTTTAAGGCACTGAAATATAATAACGATACTAACTTAGAATGTAGGTCGCACATGTAAGCGCTTGCAATGATGAAATGTTGTGTGTGCAGTTTTATAATACAATACAAAATGACGGGTCGCTCACTTCCCTCTATAATGGTTGAGGAGGGCGATGGCTGGCATGCTCGTCATACTTGTGAACAGGGGCTGCTTGTGGGGGCTGGTCATCTCAAGCTACGCATTTAGATATAAGTACAACTACTAGACTTTTCTTTATGTTAATTTTTATTGACATTTGTGCATTGGAACTGTGTCCATGGGCTTACATTTCTCAAGTGATTTACTTTGTTTTTAAAAATTGTATAATATTTTTAAAAGAGTAATTACTGAGTTTCTTGCCAGGTTCTTCTCAGTAAAAGCAACCTTCCGAACCTGGCAGTAGCATGGATAATCCATGTCGTTCTGACGATTCGAAAGTACTTTGTAAAAAGTCTAATCGAATAAAGATATTTTTGACTTTGACTTTGAAAATGTACGGCTTTGCCTGTACACTATGAACTAGAAACATATCATCCAATAAACATTGGACATTTATTAATTTCTAACAAAGTCTACACCTTATCACAAAAATGAATAGCGACTATATCATAGTAAATTTTTAAAAGTGAAGGGTGTTTTTTTATTTTTAAATTGGTATGTAGGTAACACCAGCCGATAATCTGTGACAAAAAAAAGTCTCGACTCTGTATATCACAAAATATTAATTTCTCCACGTCTCTTGAAATGAAATATGAAATCTAAAGAGAATGTGTGAATGTATTTAACCGTAACTTTTAAGTAGAAGTTAGTTTTTTTCTTATTGGGTATAGGATAACTAAAAAATATAGCCACAGGTATACATTTTCTTGCTCTTGAAGATAAATACATATTTACCTAATACTACCTAATACTCAGTAGAAATCCAAGATTATTTCCATGTAGTTTTTCTTTATTAGAATAATTCAATATTCTAAGCCTTGAAGAAAGTAAAATACATCATTATCGTACAATATTTTTATTGGGTATAAAACAAATTATTTAGCAATTAACAAATTCATGACACATCAGTACAAAGGACCAGAACCGCAACGGCAGCCGCAGTTACCAGTAATAGAGACGGCGCCGGCGGCTGGCACGTCGCCACCGAAGTTAACGGCGCCGACGATAGGCACTTGGCCGGCGACCACGGTGGTGCCTCCTACAGCCATCTCACCAGCGACGCCCACGTTGCCCACACCCTCACCGCCGTATGTGGCTACTGCGGGGGCAATAGCAGCGGGAGCGATTCCTCCGTAGCCGAGTCCGCTATTCACGGCTCCGTAGCCGAGAGCGCCGTTCCAGCCTCCGTAGCCGAGAGCGCCGTTCCAGCCTCCGTAGCCGAGAGCGCCGTTCCAGCCTCCGTAGCCGAGAGCGCCGTCAGCGATGGCCGCGCCGGCGAGTCCATTACCGTAGCCCAGTCCACCGCAACCGGTTCCACCGAGGTACTGACCGAAAACCTGTACCAAGCAAGCTTGTACGCAGAATAAAACAACGAAGGTGTTCATGTTTGATGTTTGCTTGTGTTCAACGAAGGGCTGAATACTGAATGACTATTAGAGAATTTAATTTCTATTTTATAGACCCTGGTCTACTGATAAGTAACGATTATTTTGTAATTTAATTTCGTGTCTGTAATACATTAATATGATTTCACGGCAATAATCAATAATGACAACACTAAAGCTAATATTAAGTAAGGCATTGATAAGGTATGTAATAATGAACTAATGAACGATATAAAAGCAGTAATCTTTGCAGGTTATACCACACGAACTCACAATAACTGATTAACTTTGACAATGACAGCCAAAGCTATCCTCGTCCTTTGCGCCCAGGCTCTCCTAGCTCAGGTAACTACTACGATTAATTTTGCTTCGTTGATTCTGTTTTGTGAATGTCATTATTGTCTTACTGCTGGAACTTCATTAATAACATTATTTTATTTATCCAGATTGCATTCGGCCAGTGCCTGGGTCGTATGTCCTCTCCTTACGGCTACGACGGTGCCTTCACTCCCGCTGTCGCTGCTGCTCCTTGCGAAGGATTCGGTACTGCATACGATGGCATCGGTGCTGGGTTCGGTGGTTTCGATGCTGGATACGGTGGAATCGGTGCCGGGTACGGTGCGATTGCTCCCCTTGCCGGAGTAGCCCCCGCCAGCGGCGGCGGTCTGCCCATCGCCAGCGCCTCCCCCATCCTCCCCAGCGGTCTGTCCGTGGCCTCTGAGAACGCTATTGAAGGCATCCTGGCTGTAGCTGGAGATATGCCATTCGTGAGCGCCGTGGCTCTGGAGGGCGCTCTGCCCACCGCTGGGGCTGGGTCGGTCGCGTACGGCTGCGGTGATGGTACCATCGGTATCGTGAGTAACAGCCCTACTGCCCCTGTGATGGGTCTGGTTGAGGAAATCTCTTACAGCCCTGGTGTGGTTGTCCCTTACAGTGGTTTACCTGCCCGAGGTTATGGTAACTCTGGTTTTGGGCCCACTTCTTCAGCTTTTGGACGTTGTCGCGGCAACATGTACTAATTTAAATGTAGATTACTTAGTTCTTTTGTGATATTAAAATTATTTTTCTACAAAAACTAGTTTCTCTATTAATTCTGTATCACTTCATACCTATCCCTCATTCTTTAATGGAAGATATAGAAAAAAGGCGCGGTATATGTTTAAGGTGATATCAGATTCTAAGACAAGAACTGCGTCGCTGGTCTAGCGGTCGCAAGCTTTGCTGCACACCTGCTTTGGTTCGACACTTTGACCGACCGTAGGATCGGCGAAAGTATTTGGGATGCTTGGTTTTTCAGCTTGTAATTTCCCAGTCGCAGCCCGGAGTCTGGATTAGGGACCGGTAAGTGGCTTGAAACTCCTATCATAAATAAAATAAATCCTCCTAACCGAGTTTCGGGCACAGCTGCTAATGCCCAACGAGGATTAAACATCTGCGCAGGAAATATAGTGCATAAGTGTAGAAAGATCAGGCGTAGGATCAATGCCAGAGTAGGGTGTAAGCACCGGGCATTCATTGCAAAATTGTGACAGAGAAACCCAATATCTATTTCGGCCCAACCCGCGAAGTAGCCCCCGCCAGCGGCGGCGGTCTGCCCATCGCCAGCGCCTCCCCTATCCCCCCCAGCGGTCTGTCCGTGGCCTCTGAGAACGCTATTGAAGGTATCCTGGCTGTGACTGGAAACCTGCCTTTCGTGAGCACCGTGGCTCTGGAGGGCGCTCTGCCCACCGCTGGGGCTGGGTCTGTCGCGTACGGCTGCGGTGACGGTTCGCGCCCGCCCTTGTTCTGGCTGACGGCCTCGCCTATGGCGCTGGTCTGGCTGCTTCCGCCCTCGGCTTCGGTGCTACCACCCTCGGTCTGGGTGCTCCCGCCCTCGGTCTCGCTACTCCCGCTTACAGAGGCTGCGGCTATGGTGCTCTTTACTGAGACCTCACTTGACTCCTACTAATGGAAAATAAAATCACATGGAAATATTTTCTTTTTTCATTGATAATAATTGATAGAAATCCTTCGTTATGAATTGATTAGTATCCATCTGCAAAATGATTCATCAAACCTCTATTGAAGTCAAGCTTATACCAAGAACAATTTCAATAGTTTTTTATATATTTTACAATGTTTAAAATATGCTGATATACTTCTGTGGGGAGAGCGAGTGATCATGCTCATCTCCAGCAAAGGGAAGATCTTCCAGCCAGGCGGGTGTCATTCCTGGGGAACCGCGGCTGTTCTAGTTGGAAACTTGTATATATACTGCAATGCGCTTGAAAACTCTAATGGCGCGATTTAGGTTCTCGTGTATTTGTACTCAAACTTCGCATTTGTTAGCGAGTAGCGCCATCTATGAGCGAGTGGAGAAACGCTGCTACACTTCCAATGCTGGAATTCCAATAAAATTATTTATTGTGTAACTTATCGTTATAAGTTAGTTATTTGATGCAAATTGTAAGGGAGGAGAAGACCAGCCCCCACAAGCAGTTCACGGGTACGACGTGAATACCAGACATCGTCCTCCACCACTTAACAGGGAACTGAACGGCCCGAGGCGTCACCCGGAGTTTTACGTACTAACATACCTCATGCTCACGTTGTTAGGCAGAGATGTTCTTATAGTAACACCCACATTTCGGCATCATCATCTCCCTGGCCTTAATCCCATGTATTTGGGGTCGGCACTTGATTCAACCTGATGTGGCTAATCACCTGATTTTTATACGAAGCGACTGCCATCTGACCTTCGCAACCCCTTTTTCGAGGAAAATCGACAATCTGGGTTAAACCAGTTGTCAGACTCTCTTAGGCCTCTGACTGACCTGTAACGATTGCCAAAGAAGTTAAATTGGCAACCGGGACCGACAGCTTAACGTGCTCTCTGAGGCACGGAGGGAACTCGGGCGGTTACCCATCAAACTACTGGCTAGGCGTATGGTTGCTTAACTTCGCTGATCGAATGATTTGCGCAATAGCAACTGTGCCACGAGCAGTAACGTTTAAACCGCGTAAAGGGGCGAGTCTGTTGCCATTAACCTGGGCACAGTAGATCTAAAAAGGCCACTTTGGGAGAATCATAATGTGATCCGAATATGATTCATCACCGAAATGACAAAATGGTCACTTAGGTGCAATTCATATTATGTTGTGGTGCGGCACGTGGAGACGGCGAAGAGCTTATGCCTCCTGCCGCGTACGTACTTGTTCAATTAAAGTCAAGTCTGTACCAGCATCATCCTGTACCGGCAAATGGTAGACTACCTTCACGTCATACTTGTGAACAGGTGCTGCTGTATTAAGGCTTATCTCAACGGTCAGCTATCTGCGCAGGAGATATTAAAGTGCACCAGTGTGCGTAAACACAAACAGGTGCACTCTTTATTCTATCACTATCATAGTCCGATAGGACGGCAATCCGACATGAACGGAGAGGGATCAGGCATAGGACCAATGGCTTGGCGAGATATCAGAGGCAAGGGGTAGAAACACCGCCTACTTCTAAACTCCAGCCATTTATTGTGAATTTTTTGACAGAAAAACACAATACCTATTTTTTATCCGAACCAGGACTCGAGCCCGGGACCTCATGATCGGCAGGCGAACTTACTAACCATTAAATCAACGAGGCAGCTGTATTAATAAACTCGCTATGTAAATATATGTTTTACTAGCTGTGCCCCGCGGTTACACCCGCGTAGATTTAGTTTCATCCTTATTGTTGCGGAACTCTAATATTTTTGATAAATAAAAGTAGCCTAAGTTACTCCTTGAAACATCAGCTACCTACCAGTGAAGGTCCCATTAAAATCCGTCCAGCCGTTTCAGAGATTACCCGGAACAAACAGACAGACAGACAGAGAATTTTTTTTAGTGTCAGTAGCTTGTATACTTTCATATCCATTTAGTGAAATGCTGTAATTTTGGAATTACAAACAGACACTTCAATTTTATTTATCTGTATAGATTTAATTGATTTGTAAGCGTGGTCTTGAGTTTAAGGTAGCTTATGCTTTGGACTAGAGCAACAATAAGAAAGATTTTTTTCTCTTTAAGGGGATTGAATTGGAACTTAATTTTCATCACAAACCATGTTCTCTGAACAGGTCTTCATGAAAATCTTCACTAACATATATTCAAAATAAAAAAGTAAATACGTGCAGATTGAAAGGTCTTTTATTTAATTTTCTTTTAGCCATAAAGTGTGTGGTATTCTCATGATATTGCTTAGATGACGTAGGAACCAGCGCCGCAGCCGCAGCCGCATCTGCCAGCAATAGAGACGGCGCCAGCGGCCGGCACGTCACCACCGAAAGTGACGGCGCCGACGATGGGCACTTGGCCGGCGACCACGGTGGTGCCTCCTACAGCCATCTCACCAGCGACGCCCACGTTGCCCACACCCTCACCGCCGTAAGCAGCAACACCGTAACCAGCACCGTAACCAGCACCAATACCAGCTCCGTAGCCGAGTCCGCCGTTCAAGGCTCCGTAGCCGAGTCCGCCATTCCAGCCTCCTAGGCCGAGAGCGCCGTCAGCGATGGCCGCGCCGGCGAGTCCAGTACCGTAGCCCAGTCCACCACATCCGCAGCCGCCAATAGCTTGACCGAATACAGTCTGGAATTATTTTAATACAATATATTTAGGCACATCGCATTCTTAAAAAGCTTGATCTACAATTGATCACATAAGGATAAATATTACAACGTTACAAAATATTTTTGTGCATAGTGAATATATTTAAAATAAACCTACTTATGACATTAGAAAAAATTGTTTTCGTAAAGTAATAAATAGATTCCTCACCTGTACCAAGCAAGCTTGGACGCAGAGCAACAGGACGGCGAAGGTGTTCATGTTTGTGGTTTGTTTGTGTTCAACGAATTGAATGATGTTCTAGTCGAGCTGATGTGGACATTTTATACTACACTAGGGTGTGATAAGGACATATGTTGGGAAAGGCAGACGTGACATACTTTGGTAAAATATTATCATAAAAACTTTAATGCAAGTAAGTATTGCAGAATAAACAATGTTGATAATAACGGTCAGTATAAAACCAGCAAGTTTTCCTTCAAACATCATTCTCGCATCAGCAACTGAATACTACAATGGCAGCCAAAGCTATCCTCGTCCTCTGCGCCCTGGCTCAGGTATGTAATGGTATAATATTGGAATAATATAAGATGGCATCTGTGTGGTTTGAGAAGTCACCCAAAGGACCCCTTTCATCTGAAAGGATGCACTTTTGATACTGAACGTATTTAACCAGCGATTTCAATTTTTAGGTCGCTCTCGGCCAGTACCTTGGAGGTGTTGGCTCCTGCGGCTGCGATGCTGCCTACGGTGCTGGTTTGGGCGCCTACGGTGCTGGATACGGTGCCTTCGGTGCTGGATACGGCGGCATTGGTGCTGGTTACGGTGCTGGATACGGCGGCATTGGTGCCGGGTACGGTGTGATTGCTCCCCTCGCCGGAGTAGCCCCCGCCAGCGGCGGCGGTCTGCCCATCGCCAGCGCCTCCCCCATCCCCCCCAGCGGTCTATCCGTGGCCTCTGAGAACGCTATTGAAGGCATCCTGGCTGTGACTGGAAACCTGCCTTTCGTGAGCGCCGTGGCTCTGGAGGGCGCTCTGCCCACCGTTGGGGCTGGGTCTGTCGCGTACGGCTGCGGCGACGGTGCCATCGGTATGTTGAGCGCTGGTGCCGCGCCCGCCCTTGGTCTGGCTGACGGCCTCGCCTACGGCGCTGGTCTGGCTGCTCCTGCCCTCGGCTTCGGTGCTACCACCTTCGGTCTGGGTGCTCCCGCCCTCGGTCTGGGTGCCCGTGGTTGCGGTTGCGGTGGTATCTACTGAAGATGTTTCAAAGATTTTTAATCGATGACAATGACAAACCCTTAAATAAATGAATACGAAAGCATAATTTTTTATATTTCATTTCACTTCTCCTTACCACTGAGTATAGTGACGTAGAAGCTTATAATACATTTAATGCATAGTCTACAGACCTCATTCAATCGGATATTTTGCTGTAATTTGCCTGTAATCAAGCGGCTGGTATGAGTGTGGATGATTAAGACCTTAGAAACCACAGATAGATTTTGAGAAACATGATATAGCTATAAAGCAAGTGAATACAGTTGGTGGTTGATAGAGAGAAATGGAAGAGAAAAACACATTGCGCCGACCACAACATAGCCTGTTTTAACGACAAAAGGATGATGAGTCTTCCTATAAAGCATTGGTGTACTTGGATTAATAAACAAAACATTATTAGTAATTTATTTTTTTTCGCGGCATTTCATTTTTCTTGGACATAGTCACAATATGAGGAAGGTAAGGAATTAGTTTATAAGGGGAAGTCTGAAAGTTGCTCCAGTGTCTGAGAAGTTGAAGAATAAACATTTGTCGTGCTATGGACATGTTATGCGGAGGGATGAGGATAATGTTGACAAAAAAGTTTTTTTTATGAATGTAGATAGTTACAAGGGGAAAGGAAGACCTAAGAAACGATGGATGGATTGTGTGAAAGATGATATGACTAGAATGGGAGCGAATACAGATATGACGGCTGATAGAGAGAAATGGAAGAGAATAACACATTGCGCCGACCCCAAATAACATGGGATAAGGGCAGGAGGATGATGATAGTCACAATATGAAAAACTTGAATCATCAAGTTATTCACGACTAGTTCCACAGTGGCACCAGCGTCGCAGAAATTGCTCGAAGGATTAATTATTTTTGGATATGTTACTGTAAAAGAAAACACAATCCGTTTTGTTGAGCAATTAGATCAAAATACGTGGACGGTCAGAGGCCTACTTGACAATGATGAAACAAAAGTGATCATCGAATTGGATCCATCGCAAACCTCGTCAGAGTTCACAGAAGCTTCGATGTACGTTATGAAACAAATGTAACTAATTTGGAACAAATAGTGGAAAAGCTGGAAAATTAAGTTCCTCATTTTTCTTTAATTGGCAATCAGGTATGCGATCCACTTGGTAATTGGTTACCGTAGCTTATGTTCGCTCGTTATCATCCATCCACATAACATCCAGGGTAATCACGCGCGGGTTGCTGACTCTACAATTGAGTAACATCAAGAATCAATCGTCAAATGTTACTTTGCATTAGTCAATCATCACATAATGGAGAAATGTTTAATAATATCTGTACGACAATCGAGAATGCTTATAACAAAGGTTGAACCCATGAAATCCTGCCTGAAGCGAAAGCTGATTCAGAATCATACTCGTCATACTTGTTAACAGGAGCTGCTTGTGGGGACTGCTCATCTCATGCTACGCATTTACATATAAGTACAACTACTAGACTTTTCCTTATGTGATGGTTTCCTTTTACTTATATGATGGTGTTATGGTAAAGCCGTTTGTTTCACAATAGCGACGTCTGCGTTATTTGCTACAAAAAAGGGTTTCTCAGCGTCGAACTCGACGACGAGCATTGGTTTCAATCATAGGAAATTGATACATAATACATAGAGGATAAGGTTCAAATTCGTATCTTTAAACACGACACTTGAAGACGAGTGCGACGGTGAGACACCTTAGTGAATAACGCGGCTGGTGAACTATTCAAGGCAGCTGATGATTAAAAACAACGTAACTACTGCACAAGAGACGGTCGCTAAATAAGAGGACAAACCTCCTACAGATTTTATATTTGCCTGTTAATGACTTGCGTGGAGCGCGATGTCAAATCCTACCAACTGTAATCTATAACATCGTAAACGGCGGATATTTATCTATTTATTCCGATAATTTTCATCATAATATGACGTGGTTTATGGTTTTCATAACAAACTGATAAATGAGCTTTATATCCACCAAGTTCAAAAAATAAAAATATTCTACCAATTATTTGCACTGAAATGAACCTCAAGGGTTCTCTTTTCAGAAATAATACTTTAAAAATAAAAGTACGAAATACATGCAGATTGAAAAACTCTTTATTTTATTTGCCAGGTGTATAGGGTATCCGAGATACTTCTCAGTAGAGGTAGGGAGAACCAGCGCCGCAGCCGCAGCCGCATCTGCCAGTAATAGAGACGGCGCCAGCGGCCGGCACGTCGCCACCGAAAGTGACGGCGCCGACGATGGGCACTTGGCCGGCGACCACGGTGGTGCCTCCTACAGCCATCTCACCAGCGACGCCCACGTTGCCCACACCCTCACCGCCGTAGGCAGCAGCACCGTAGCCAGCACCGTAACCAGCACCGATACCAGCTCCGTAGCCGAGTCCGCCGTTCAAGGCTCCGTAGCCGAGTCCGCCATTCACGGCTCCGTAGCCGAGAGCGCCGTTCCAGCCTCCGTAGCCGAGAGCGCCGTTCCAGCCTCCTAGGCCGAGAGCGCCGTCAGCGATGGCCGCGCCGGCGAGTCCAGTACCGTAGCCCAGTCCACCGCATCCGCAGCCGCCAAGAGCTTGGCCGAAAACAGTCTGAAATGATTTTAATAAATTATTTTTAGGCACATCACATTGTTACAAGCCTTGAGATACACTCTTCTCTACCTCTTCAAGTAAGGATTAATATTACAAAACATTTATGCAAGATATTGAGTAGAAAGGAATTATAAAAAAAAGTAAATAGATTCCTTACCTGTACCAAGCAAGCTTGGACGCAGAGCAACAGGACTGCGAAGGTGTTCATGTTTGTTGTTTGTTTGTGTTCAACGAATTGAATGATGTTCTAGTCGAGCTGATGTGGACATTTTATACTACACTAGGGGTGTGATAAGGGCATATGTTGAGAAAGGCAGACGTGACATACTTTTGTAAAATATTATCTTTAAAACTTTAATGCATGTAAGTATTGCAGAATACAATGTTGATAACAGCGGTCAGTATAAAACCAGCAAGTTTTCCTTCAAACAACATTCTCGCATCAGCAACTGAATACTACAATGGCTGCCAAAGCTATCGTCGTCCTCTGCGCCCTGGCTCAGGTATGTAATGGTATCATATTGGAATTATATAAGATGGCGTCTGTGTAGTTAAGAGTCACCTCAAGGACCCATTTCTCCTGAAAGCATGCAACTTTGGCTATGGGAAGGTGTACATAAACATCATACCACTTTGATGATGCTGCATAAAACAAATGAACGTATTTAACTAATGTCATATCAAAATTTTTAGGTCGCTCTCGGCCAATACCTCGGAGGTATTGGCTCCTCTTGCGGCTGCGACGGTGCCTACGGTGCTGGTTTGGGTGGCTACGGTGCTGGATACGGTGCCTTCGGTGCTGGATACGGCGGCATTGGTGCCGGGTACGGTGCTGGGTTCGGCGGAATCGGTGCTGGGTACGGTGGTATCGGTGCCGGGTACGGCGCTCTCGCCGGAGTAGCCCCCGCCAGCGGTGGCGGTCTGCCCATCGCCAGCGCCTCTCCCATCCCCCCCAGCGGTCTGTCCGTGGCTTCTGAGAACGCTATTGAAGGCATCCTGGCTGTGACTGGAAACCTGCCTTTCGTGAGCGCCGTGGCTCTGGAGGGCGCTCTGCCCACCGTTGGGGCTGGGTCTGTCGCGTACGGCTGCGGCGACGGTTCCATCGGTATGTTGAGCGCTGGTGCCGCTCCCGCCCTCGGTCTGGCTGACGGCCTCGCCTACGGCGCTGGTCTGGCTGCTCCCGCCCTCGGCTTCGGTGCTACCACCCTCGGTCTGGGTGCTCCCGCCATCGGTCTCGCTACTCCTGCCTACAGAGGCTGCGGGTGTGGTGGTATTTACTGAAAAAATACTTCAGACTGTTCAGAATGCAAACAATAAATCAATGCATACTAAATTATGTTTTTCTTATTCCATTTATGTCATCCCCTTTTTTTACACTGATTGTACTTTATACTTACAACATCACGAATGGGAGAATGTTCGTCCGTTCCACTATTAAAATTCACAGGACGACGTAGCCATGTATAGGTGTCGTCAAGAGTTTTGAGCGCGTATCTTTAAAACAGAGTTAATATGGAGAACAATCAAAATCGGAGGGGAACGATGATTGGCCATCTCATGCGACATGACAGCTTCTTTAAAAACATAGTAGAAGGAAAGGTAGAAGGGAGGAGAGGAAGAGGAAGACCAAGGCTAACATACATGGGATAAGTTAAAGAAAACGTGTCTGTCATGACGTATAAGGAGGTCAATGTGCTGGCACTGGACAGAGACAAGTGGAAAGAGTCGCATCGGTTACACCGACAAGAATCTCATTACTCTTAAGTTCATGATGATGATCTTTGCCTAATAGTAACTTTATGACTCTTTCTGTATGTATCGCGTGAAGCCAATACAAACATTCGCAGTATTGCTACTATTGCCACAAATTTTGCTGCGCGCAAAAAACTTTACATCGCATCTTATAAAAACTAAAAAAAAAAAAGTAATAAATTGTGTAAGTCCTGTTTTTTTTAAACCAGTTAAGTTTCACTGATTTCGAAGAAAAAATTTATGCGTTCCCTATTTTTTTTAAATAATAATAACTTCAAATCCCATATTAAAAAATGTGAATTGATAATCAATGGATTAAAAGTAGCTCCATGTCTTTATGTGATACGGATTTAGAAAGAAAGAAAGAAAATAAATTTATTCGTAACAACATACACAAAATAGCGAAAAGGATTATAGTAACAGTGTGTTATAGTTGTTACGAATTGGTCCCAACTCAGCATAATCTCGCTGTCACGTTGATGACAACCATCACTGATCTTCCGCTAGGACCAAGGCGTGATTTAAAGATAGTTTTAGTCAGAGTTTGGTCTTTTCTTCGTTCAAACCATGTTTTATTTGACAATATCTATGCCTTTTTACTTACATGAATCATCAAATTGCATTTTGCGCTATTTTTTTGCAGTATTCTTACCTATACATCTATACAGATAAATAAAATTGAAGTGTCTGTTTGTAATTCCAAAATAACAGCTTTTCACTCAATGCATATGAAAGTATACACGCTTCTGAAACTGAAAAACTAAAATAATTTTTTTTCTTTGTCTGTTTGTCTGTTTGTTCCGGGTAATCTCTGAAACGGCTGGGGCTATTTAAACGGGACTTTCACTGGCAGGTAGCTGATGTATCAAGGAATAACTTAGGCTACTTTTATTTATTAAAAATATTAGAGTTCCGTGACAATAAGGATGAAACTAAATCTACGCGGGTGAAACCGCAGGGCACAGCTAGTTTAATACTTTACTATACTTTTTTAATAACTGGAATACGTTTTTAAAATTATGCCTAATATCAAATGTTATTTTGTGTTTATTTTTGTTGTTTTGGTGAAATAAACAAGACACAAGGCTGAGTTTCTTGCCGGTTCTACTCAGTTTCCAAACCAGTAATTTTTCATCCTCAATTGAATAATCATTTTCATTTTCAACGGTTGGAAACCGCGGTTTTCACTTCACGTCTAGATAATTTTAAAGGTATTTTCTTAGTTTAGTTTTTTTTGTGTGTATCCAGGGGCCTTATCATGAGTTCTTATTGCCATGATAGTTTCACTCATTTATGAGACAGATGTATGTGACGTGCATACATCTGTCACCGTCGCACAACTGTATTATCATTACAATAAGAGCTCATGGTTGGGCCCACGTGTGCCTAGTTCTATGTATAATTACTTGCAATTCTTATGTGTAAAATTAATAAACGTAAAATGTCTGAAAGACCTTTAATACGTGATACGATATCCTATTATGTCGATTTTGTTTAGCAGTTCGAAAATTTCAAAATAAATCAGTCAGCACCAAAGCTTGCAATCGGACAATAGGTAAAAAATATATGTAATTACTATGCAATAAAAGTAAAATTACATCACTCCCTACTCAGTGATAAGGACATTTAAAATGAAATATAAAAAATAATGCTTCACCATTCATTTATTTATGGTTCTCTCATTGTTGTCGGTTCATAATCTTTGAAAGCTTTTCAGTAGATACCACCGCAACCGCAACCACGGGCACCCAGACCGAGGGCGGGAGCACCCAGACCGAGGGTGGTAGCACCGAAGCCGAGGGCGGGAGCAGCCAGACCAGCGCCGTAGGCGAGGCCGTCAGCCAGACCAAGGGCGGGCGCGGCACCAGCGCTCAACATACCGATGGCACCGTCGCCGCAGCCGTACGCGACAGACCCAGCCCCAACGGTGGGCAGAGCGCCCTCCAGAGCCACGGCGCTCACGAAAGGCAGGTTTCCAGTCACAGCCAGGATGCCTTCAATAGCGTTCTCAGAGGCCACGGACAGACCGCTGGGGGGGATGGGGGAGGCGCTGGCGATGGGCAGACCGCCACCGCTGGCGGGGGCTACTCCGGCAAGAGCGCCGTACCCGGCACCGATACCACCGTACCCGGCACCGATGCCGCCGAACCCAGCACCGTACCCGGCACCAATGCCGCCGTATCCAGCACCGAAGGCACCGTATCCAGCACCGTAGCCACCCAACCCAGCACCGTAGGCAGCGTCGTAGCCGCAAGAGGAGCCAATACCTCCGAGGTACTGGCCAAGAGCGACCTACAAATTTAGATATGACGTTAGTTAAATACGTTCAGTGTTAAAAGTGCATCCTTTCAGATGAAAGGGGTCTTTTGGGTGACCCCTCAAACCACACAGATGCTATATCTTCTTTTACTATTCCAATATTATAGCATTACATACCTGAGCCAGGGCGCAGAGGACGAGGATAGCTTTGGCTGCCATTGTAGTATTCAGTTGCTGATGAGTGAATGATGTTTGAAGGAAAACTTGCTGGTTTTATACTGACCGCTGTTATCAACATTGTATATTCTGCAATACTCGCTGTACACATGAATAACGATGATAAATAGGTTTTGTGATAATATTTAAAAAACTATGTCACGTCTGCTTTTCCCAACATATGTCCTTATCACACCCCTAGTGTAGTATAAAATGTCCACATCAGCTCGACTAGAACATCATTCAATTCGTTGAACACAAACAAACCACAAACATGAACACCTTCGCCGTCCTGTTGCTCTGCGTCCAAGCTTGCTTGGTACAGGTGAGGAATCTATTTACTACATTAACAAAACAATCATTAGTAGTTTTCTTATAAATGAATCCACCATGTAAAAAAATATTTGTAACGTTGTAGTATTTTATCATTATATGTACAAGAGTATCTCAAACATTTTAATAATATGATTTGCCTAAAAAATATTTATTAAAATAATTCCAGACTGTTTTCGGCCAAGTTCTTGGCGGCTGCGGTTGCGGTGGACTGGGCTACGGTACTGGACTCGCCGGCGCGGCCATCGCTGACGGCGCTCTCGGCCTAGGAGGCTGGAACGGCGCTCTCGGCTACGGAGGCTGGAACGGCGCTCTCGGCTACGGAGCCGTGAATGGCGGACTCGGCTACGGAGCCTTGAACGGCGGACTCGGCTACGGAGCTGGTATCGGTGCTGGTTACGGTGCTGGTTACGGTGCTGGTTACGGTGTTGCTGCTTACGGCGGTGAGGGTGTGGGCAACGTTGGCGTCGCTGGTGAGATGGCTGTAGGAGGCACCACCGTGGTCGCCGGCCAAGTGCCCATCGTCGGCGCCGTCACATTCGGTGGCGACGTGCCGGCCGCTGGCGCCGTCTCTATTGCTGGCAGATGCGGCTGCGGCTGCGGCGCTGGTTCTCCCTACCTCTACTGAGAATTGTCTCCGATACACCACATACTTCACGAAACAAAATAAAGACCTCTGCATGTATTTAGTTTTTTTAATTTCTTTGGTTTTCGTACCAAATAGGAATCCTTACACCTACTTGAAATGTTGTAAATTATAGGTAGAGGACATGGGGCCACTGCAGTGCAAGAAATTGGGAAAATATTGCATCTATAGATAATTTTTGGTCTGGAATTGGGAGGTAACATTTTGTAGTCTAGCAACTTTCCCCCACGCGTTGGGTGTAAACTCTACTTGTAAAATCTTACTCATATAAAAATATTATATTTAAATTCTCTGGTAATACAATTTGGAATAATGTGAACTCAAAGCAAGACTAACGTTGGAGTATTATTTTTTATTTTAAAACCAGCTGTGCCCCGCGGTTTCACCCGCGTAGGTTTAATTTCATCCTTATTGTCGCGGAACCCTTATATTTTTAATAAATAAAAGTAGCCTAATTTACTCCTTGATACATCAGCTACCTGCCAGTGAAAGTCCCGTTTAAATAGCCCCAGCCGTTTCAGAGATTACCCGGAACAAACAGACAGACAGACAGACAGAATCATTTATATCTTGGTTTTTTAGTGTCAGTAGCGTGTATACTTTCACATGCATTTAGTGAAAAACTGTTATTTTGGAATTACAAACAGACACTTCAATTTTATTTATCTGTATGTATATATATGTATGTATGTATGTATAGATAAGAGTAATTACTGAGTTTCTTAACAGGTTCTACTCAGTAAAAGGAACCTTCCGAACCTAGCATGTGTAATCCTGGGTAATTGTGTCGTTCTGACGATTTGAAAGTACTTTGTTAAAAGAAATCAAATATAGATATTTTGAATTTGAATTTGACAATACGAATCTGCCGTAATCATCCAGCCATCTCTTAAGAAACCGAAGTGGATGACACCAGCTCAAATCAACCACACAATCACAAACTTTTTTAAACTCAGTTTTCGCTCCTCTTCTGAAAAAAAATCCTGGGTTCTACTACCTTTCTAATAAGCGTTCGCTACTGTCGTTCAGATTTTTTCATTACAAAGTAACAATGTCATTAAAAATTTCCTCGTTATGGGATGATTGAATAATGCAATGTAACATTTGACGGTTATATGTTGAAGTGCCTCACTCAATTTTAAGAAGGCACTATTAAGGCACTATTTTTTGGCAGTAAAAGCATCATCCTAGTGCAAGCCGATATCAAGATCCAGGATGTGTACGCTAGCTTGACGTAAAGCTAGCGCACCAAAAACAAAGCCCTATATTTTCGTAAATATAGTTGCATTATTTTTTAAAATACGGCACTAATTAGGCACTATTTTTTAAGGCTTCTCCCGACCCTGAATTCCACCATGTGTACGCTAGCTATACGGACACGGCAACACGCGCATGGTGCCTAGTAGTGTAAACGAGCGACCATAAGCTGCGGTAACCGTCATCCCCATTAAGTCTCTTTCCAGCCATATGATCTTACACGCAATCCATCCATCGTTTCTTATGTCTCTATCGTCCACATTCATACCAGCTTGCTTGCTTGCAGTCAAATTATTGGGAACATACCTATCCCGAATGTGGAATGTAAGGTATATAATATAAGCTTGTACTACACTATGAAAATGAAAATGAAAATGAAAATGAAAATGAAAAATATTTATTCAGTTTAGGCCCTGGTAAGGCACTTATGAAAGTCGAGAATTTACCACCGGTTCGGAAACTAGCCTTCTGAGAAGAACCGGCAAGAAACTCAGCCAGGCATCATGTACATAACATCGAAACAATATAAATCATAATGAAATCATAATACAAAATCAAATTTGATAATAGGTATAAATATTCACAATAGTGACAAATTGTATTAGCATGCAAGTCATTATAAAACAAAATCAAAGAGATAAAAAAAATAACAATACCAGATAGATTTACAAGTGTTTGCATACCATGTATTTGCCAGGAGCTACTTGTGCAGAGTGATTTACCTAGTTCCATATATCCTTGTCATTTATATAATCCGAAATTTTATAATATGCTTTCTTCATCAAAACAGTTTTGACATGTGTTTTAAATTTATCATAATTTAACGCGATTATTGATTGTGGGATTTTATTGTAGAAGCGAACACAGTTCCCCATGAATGATTTATTTACTTTAACTAATCTGAATCTAGGAGCCATAATTTTGTGTTTATTTCGCGTACAAATCGAATGAACATCACAGTTTAAATTAAAGAGATGAATGTTTTTTTTCATGTACAATAAATTCTCATAAATGTAAAGTGAGGGTAAAGTGAGTATATTAATTTCTTTAAATTTATCCCTCAAGCATTCACGGGGTTCCAACGAGTATATTGCCCTGATGGCTCTTTTTTGAAGTATAAATATAGAATCTAGGTCTGCCGCGGAACCCCATAACAATAAGCCATATGACATAAGACTATGAAAGTATGCGTAGTAAACTAATCTAGCAGTATCGACATCCGTCATTTGTTTGATTTTCCTAACAGCAAATGCTGCTGAGCTAAGTTTTCTTGACAATGTTTCAATATGAGAGCCCCATTGTAATTTTGAATCTACTGTTAGCCCTAAGAATACCGTACTATCAACCAAATCCAGTTTATCACCATCTAGTGATATATTTGTAGCTATTTGCGATGTATTAGGTGGTGAAAATCGAATACATTTAGTTTTTTTAGAATTTAAAACGAGGTTATTGGCGTTAAACCAATTTGAAACAGATGTTAGTGTTTCATTCAGAGTATTAAGCTCCTTATCTTTCCTGCTCACTTTAAAAACTAAAGATGTATCATCTGCAAACAGAACAATATCACAGATACCTTCTACAACAAGTGGTAGGTCATTTATGTACGCTAGAAATAGGAATGGACCTAATATGGAGCCTTGCGGCACGCCTGTTTTAATTAATGACCCTTTAGATGTTATACCACTGACGCCAACTTTCTGATGACGATTGGACAGGTAAGAGGACACAAGATCGAGGGCGGTTCCGCGAATACCATAATATTTAAGCTTCAGAATTAGCGTACGATGGTCGACGCAATCAAATGCTTTTGAGAGATCACAGAAGACTCCTAAGGCGTCATAGGCGCCCTCCCATGCCTCAAATATATGTTTTATTAATTTTGCCGCCGCGTCCGTTGTGGATCTACCTTTAGTGAAACCAAACTGGTGATCGTGCAATATGTTATTTATGTTAAAGTGGGCTAACATCTGATTTAGCATTATTTTCTCAAATATCTTACTAAGGGCAGGAAGAATTGATATAGGCCTATAATCAGAAGGATTTTCTCTGGAACCTGCCTTAAAGATTGGAATTATTTTACTATATTTCATAAGATCCGGAAAGACACCCTGATCAATACACGAATTAAAAATAGTGGCTAATGCAGGAGCGATCGTTGTTATAATCGATTGAATAACTTTAATTGAAAGTCCCCATAAATCCTCCGTATTTTTCATGTTAAGTGACTTAAAAGCTTTAATTATATCACTAGCAAGTACATGTTGAAAACTAAAATCTGGGACAATCGTATGAAATGATTGTTTAAGTAATCTTTCAGCTTTATTCGGACATGAGTTTAGGTGTTTAGTAGTTTCCGCTGGTATTTGAGCAAAGAATTTCTCAAATGCGGTCGCGACATCTAACTTGTCTGAGACAATATCATCATTAATTTTAAGTTCACTAACCTGCTCTTTATTTTTATTTTTTCCCGTCTCCCTATTTATAACTTTCCATACAGTTTTTATTTTATTATCAGAACGGCTTATTTCGCTACTTATGTGTCTCGATTTAGCTACATGGCAAACTTTTTTGAATAATTTGGAATACGTCCTAACATGGTTGTGAAAAGCGGCATTGGTTGTTTGGGCTTTCTTGTGGTATAGTTCATACAGGGTATCCCTACTTTTCCTAATGCCCCTAGTTGCCCAGTTACTAAACTGTAATTTATTATTTACTTTACTTTGTTGCTTAGGACATGCCTTGTTAAATTCTTTACATATGACATTATGTAACTGATTAAAGTATTTATTTGGCTCGCTAGACTCTGTTTTTTTTATTTTCGACTCAACATTATTTTTAAACTTAAGCAATCTATGGTTAGTCAAAGCTCTAGATTCTCTAAAAGAGTTACAAGATTGCCTTCTGCACTGCAACTCAACTAGTTGTGCCATATGGTCAGATCTAATGCCACTTATCTGTGAGTGTTTTATGATATTTGCATTTGTTATTATATTATCAATGCAAGTAGAAGAAGTGGCCGTTATTCGTGTGGGCTCATTAAATATAAAGTCTAAGTTGAATGTTTTAAAAAGAGATATAAATAAACGCGCCTCAGAAGTATTTTTCAAAATGTCTACATTAAAATCACCACATATCAAAAGTTGTTTATTTGTCCTAAAGAGCTTCTTAAGAATAGCCTCCATTGTTAAACAAAATGAGTGAAAGTCAGAGGACGGAGGTCTATATACACATACAATTATATAGTTGTCTAACTCTGCACAAGCCGCTTCACAGACCCGTTCCACAGACAGGCTGGTAATATCCTTCCTGTCTTTGGACTTGATGTTACTATTCAGTAAAATAATAGCACCACCACCCTCGGCTGAGAGTCTGTTATAAAAACTGGCAATGGTGTAATTACTAATATTAAATATCATGGTATCTGGTTTTAACCAGGTTTCAGTTAAACAAATTAAATCAATTGGTATTCTGTCTAATAATAATTCTAAATCAAGAATTTTGCCAGAGAAGCGGTTGATATTCTGGTGTAGCAGTCGCATAATACATGCAACTGACTTCTCTGTTGTCTTACTTAAAGGTTTAAAGTATCAATAGGATCAATCACAGTGCTAGTAGAACATCTATCTATCACTGGTTCGTCACTTAATCTAAGCTGTGTTATATTCACTATAACAGGGTTATTAATATTATAAGCTAACAATGTAGCGAGCTTCTGTCTAGTTTTCTGGGGAATAAAAAGTGATCCCCGCGTTGCCTTAACATTATTAATAAAATTGTTTAAATCGAAGAGCACAAACTTGTCATTATGGGAAGTCATGTTATGTAATAAGCTATTTATGTAATATAAATGCTTGTTTTGTACTTCAGTGTAGCTTATGCTATACGGTATGGTACATAATATAACCCTACCTACATGCAGGTCTGTCAACTGTCCAAAACTATTTATTATTTCCCCTTTACTAATGTTTGGAGTTTGTCCGACTAATAAAATAACTGTGGTGTGACTGTCATGGTTGTTACTAACAATTTTTTCAACTATTTGCCTGTATGAGGCCCCTGGCATACAATAATTTATTACTGAATGAGTTATACTTTTATTTAAAAGGCTACTAAAGTTCCTACCAATTTTATCTGAATACACAATTGTTTTTTGTCCAGGTGGACATAGGTTTATTTGTTCCACAGTTTCACTCAACTCAGCAACCTGTAACTTACAGGGCAGTGGCAGAGGCTCACCATCTGATGCTGTTGATAGTGAGATCACACAGTCACAAGAGTGCTTGTTAGTTAATGAGTCAAAGCGCTCCACATTATAATTACATAGGTCTACCAACTCTGTGGTAGCCAAGATGTGTTCGCTAATCTGTTTCTGGGCACTTGTATATTTATTTGTTAAGTCAATTAAATATTGCTCCTTGCATTGTACTTGCACTATACTCAGTGATAAGGACAGGTGAAATAATATATAAAAAATAATGCTTCCATATTCATTTATTTATAGCTTTGTCATAGTTATTGATTTAAAATCATTAAGATCTTCAGTAGAAACCACCGCAACCGCAACCACGGGCACCCAGACCGAGGGCGGGAGCACCCAGACCGAGGGTGGTAGCACCGAAGCCGAGGGCGGGAGCAGCCAGACCAGCGCCGTAGGCGAGGCCGTCAGCCAGACCAAGGGCGGGCGCGGCACCAGCGCTCAACATACCGATGGCACCGTCGCCGCAGCCGTACGCGACAGACCCAGCCCCAACGGTGGGCAGAGCGCCCTCTAGAGCCACGGCGCTCACGAAAGGCAGGTTTCCAGTCACAGCCAGGATGCCTTCAATAGCGTTCTCAGAGGCCACGGACAGACCGCTGGGGGGGATGGGGGAGGCGCTGGCGATGGGCAGACCGCCGCCGCTGGCGGGGGCTACTCCGGCGAGTCCACCGTACCCGGCACCGATACCACCGTACCCGGCACCGATTCCACCGAATCCAGCACCGTACCCGGCACCAATGCCGCCGTAACCAGCACCGAAGGCACCGTATCCAGCACCGTAGCCACCCAACCCAGCACCGTAGGCAGCATCATAGCCGCAAGAGGAGCCAATACCTCCGAGGTACTGGCCAAAAGCGACCTAAAAACACAGATATCATTAAAGTGGTGATATGTTTATATGCTACACCTTCCTAAAACTAAATGTGCATGCATTAGAGTGAAATGGGTTCTTATCGACTTCCAACTCAAACCACACAGATGTCATCTTATACTATAACATTACATACCTGAGCCAGGGCGCAGAGGACGAGGATAGCTTTGGCTGCCATTGTAGTATTCAGTTGCTGATGAGAGAATGATGTTTGAAGGAAATCTTTCTGGTTTTATACTGACCGCTGTTATCAACATTGTATGTTCTGCAATACTCGCTGTACACATGAACAACGATGATAAATAGGTTTTGTGATAATATTTAAAAAACTATGTCACGTCTACCTTTCCCAACATATGTCCTTATCACACCCCTAGTGTAGTATAAAATGTCCACATCAGCTCGACTAGAACATCATTCAATTCGTTGAACACAAACAAACAACAAACATGAACACCTTCGCAGTCCTGTTGCTCTGCGTCCAAGCTTGCTTGGTACAGGTGAGGAATCTATTTATTACTTTACCAAAACAATATTTTCTAATGCCATAAGTAGATTTATTTTAAATGTATTTACTATGCTCAAAAATATTTTGTCACGTTGTAATATTTATCCCTACATGATCAATTGTAGTTCAAGCTTTTTAAAAATGCAATGTGCCTAAATATAATGTATTAAAATCATTCCAGAGTGTTTTCGGCCAAGCTCTTGGCGGCTGCGGATGCGGTGGACTGGGCTACGGTACTGGACTCGCCGGCGCTGCCATCGCTGACGGCGCTCTCGGCCTAGGAGGCTGGAACGGCGCTCTCGGCTACGGAGGCTGGAACAACGCTCTCGGCTACGGAGCCGTGAATGGCGGACTCGGCTACGGAGCCTTGAACGGCGGACTCGGCTACGGAGCCTTGAACGGCGGACTCGGCTACGGAGCTGGTATCGGTGCCGGTTACGGTGCTGCTGCTTACGGCGGTGAGGGTGTGGGCAACGTGGGCGTCGCTGGTGAGATGGCTGTAGGAGGCACCACCGTGGTCGCCGGCCAAGTGCCCATCGTCGGCGCCGTCACTTTCGGTGGCGACGTGCCGGCCGCTGGCGCCGTCTCTATTGCTGGCAGATGCGGCTGCGGCTGCGGCGCTGGTTCTCCCTACCTCTACTGAGAAATATCTCCGACACACTACCCACATGGCAAAATAAAATAAAGAGCTTTTCAATCTGCATGTATTTCGTACTTTTATTCTTTAAGCATTATTTCCAAAAAGATTATCCTTGAAGGTCCGTGCAAATTATTATTAGAATGTTTTAATTATTTTAAGAATGTGTTCAGAAGTTGGCATTTTTAGTTTTGACGGAATTAAAGCTCATTAATCACTTTTTTAAATTCATAACCACGTCATACTATGATAAATTTACCATCAGATGGGTCGCATGGCTGTTTGCCACCTCAACGTGTAAAATTTAATTGAATAATGAAAATTATTTAATTAGAGCTTTCCCACTGCCACGATATCGTCCTCCGATATCGGGACGATACCGTCCGCCGATATCAGTATTAGAGCGTTTCTCTTCTTTTTGCCACGCTTTTTAAAGTTAACAAAAATATATTCTAAATCGTTTTCTCAACATTTTCTAAACTCGTCTCAATTTTCTGTACGTCATTTGATATTAAAGTTGCAATTTTACTCCCCAAATAGTTTACTCAGTGGAGGTGAGGAAACAACTGTTATATAAAAGTGTTATATAAAAGGTGCCTCGAGATCTACCTTGAGCAAGTTTTCAACGAATATTTTATTGTCACAACGCGTACGTGTATTATCCGATTTCAATTTGTCTACTACTAGTCCGATGGTATTGTGTCGTACCCATTATCGTCCACTGTGAAAGCGCCCATTCAGTTTTAGACCCTGGTAAGGCACTTATAAATGTAGAAAATTTACCAACGGTTCGGAAACTAGCCTTCTGAGAATAAACGCGGTACCCATTTTACCGGCTTTTCCTATAGAAATTTAAATAATATTTATACATATGAAATATGGTATAAAAAGCCCAAAAACAGAGTTGATGGGACATGTGAAGCGGCTGAAAAAACCAAAGCCTGCAAATACAGAGGTCTAGGCACCGAATATGATTTTGTCCCATTCGGTGTCGAGACCCTTGGTCCGTGAGGTCCTAGCGCTATTAGACTTTTTAAAGAAATCACAAATAGGTTAGTCGATATCACCGGAGACCGAAGAGCTGGCAGCTACCTCGGACAAAGAATTAATCTAGCCATCCAAAGGGGAAATGCTGCCAGTATCTTCGGAACCTTGCCTGTCCTTTAATGATATATTTTAAATTTATGGTTTTTAGTGTCAGTACTATATTTTTTAAACTGTTAGTCATATTTTTTAATAGGCCTTATTGTTTAGTACCGAGCTGGTACTGGTTGTACTAAGAATGTGAAATACTATGGGTATGAAATAAAACAAATAGTATTCCCGATCTGCTGGTATTATAATAATAAAACAAGCGCCACACACCTAACCAATCAATGCGACACTTTTAATAGCGCGATGTAATTTACTAGTGGGGCCATCTTGTGACAAGGAGTAGAACTAACTTGATGTTATTGATTTGAAATTGGGGATGGTTCGTGAACACTTATTAAGGTCACAAGAATCACATATCTCACCCAATTTTAGGGCATATAAATATCAGCTTAATTACCTACTTAGTGAATTGAAATTGTTTTACATCTGACTGAATCCTGTCGCTAAAAGAAACGTGGGTTGCAACGGATTCATTTCAACAATCACGTCAATTCTACATTGTCAAGTAGCTCGACCGTCCAAGAGGTTTTGACTAGGTCAGTATTTCTAAAACGTAGAGACCAAAAACGTACTGCGTTTTCTTTTACAGTAACTTGACCACAGCTAATTAATCTATCAAACAATTCCTGCGGCGCTGGTGCAACGGTGGAACTAGTGATCGTAATTCACGTTATTTCAAGTTTTATATACTGTGAATAGAACTATATCCAAGAAAAATCAGGTGCCACAAAGAAATAAATTACAAATAATCCATTGTTCTGTAACCCAAGTGTACCAAGGCTTTGTAGGCAGACTCATCATCATCTTGTCCTTATCCTTATCCTATGTTATTTTTGGTCGGCGCAACGAGTTCTTCTCTTCCATTTCTCTCTATCAGGCGTCGTATCTGTATTCACTCCCTTTAGCCATATAATCATCCCCCTGCCCTTATCCCATGTTATTTGTGGTCGGCGCAATGTTTTCCTCCATTTCTCTCTATCAACCGCCATCTGTATTCACTCACTTTCTAGCCTATCATCTTTGCCGCAATCCATCCATCGTTTCATATATCTCAATCATCCACATTCATACCAGCTTGCTTGCTTGCAGGCAGATTATTGGAAAAATACCTATCCCGAATGTGGAATGAAAGGTATATAATATAAGCTTTCACTACACTATACTCAGTGATAAGGACAGGTGAAATAATATATGAAAAATAATGCTTCCATATTCATTTATTTATAGCTTTGTCATAGTTATTGATTTAAAATCATTAAGATCTTCAGTAGAAACCACCGCAACCGCAACCACGGGCACCCAGACCGAGGGCGGGAGCACCCAGACCGAAGGTGGTAGCACCGAAGCCGAGGGCGGGAGTAGCCAGACCAGCGCCGTAGGCGAGGCCGTCAGCCAGACCAAGGGCGGGCGCGACACCAGCGCTCAACATACCAATGGCACCGTCGCCGCAGCCGTACGCGACAGACCCAGCCCCAGCGGTGGGCAGAGCGCCCTCCAGAGCTACGGCACTCACGAAAGGCAGGTTTCCAGTCACAGCCAGGATGCCTTCAATAGCGTTCTCAGAGGCCACGGACAGACCGCTGGGGGGGATGGGGGAGGCGCTGGCGATGGGCAGACCGCCACCGCTGGCGGGGGCTACTCCGGCGAGTCCGCCGTACCCGGCACCAATACCACCGTACCCGGCACCGATTCCGCCGAATCCAGCACCATACCCGGCACCAATGCCGCCGTATCCAGCACCGAAGGCACCGTATCCAGCACCGTAGCCACCCAAACCAGCACCGTAGGCGGCGTCATAGCCGCAAGAGGAGCCAATACCTCCGAGGTACTGGCCAAAAGCGACCTAAAAACGCAGATATCATCAAAGTGGTATTATGTTTCTATACGCCTTCCCAAAACCAACGGTGCATGCTTTCAAGAGAAATAAGGTCATAGTCTTCCACCTTAAATCATACAGATGCCATCTTCTATTATTCCAATATTATACCATTACATACCTGAGCCAGGGCGCAGAGGACGACGATAGCTTTGGCTGCCATTGTAGTATTCAGTTGCTGATGAGTGAATGATGTTTGAAGGAAAACTTGCTGGTTTTATACTGACCGCTGTTATCAACATTGTATATTCTGCAATACTCGCTGTACACATGAATAACGATGATAAATAGGTTTTGTGATAATATTTAAAAAACTATGTCACGTCTGCCTTTCCCAACATATGTCCTTATCACACCCCTAGTGTAGTATAAAATGTCCACATCAGCTCGACTAGAACATCATTCAATTCGTTGAACACAAACAAACCACAAACATGAACACCTTCGCCGTCCTGTTGCTCTGCGTCCAAGCTTGCTTGGTACAGGTGAGGAATCTATTTACTACATTTACAAAAAAAAAAAAATTTCTACTCAATATATTCTCAAACTTTAAATGATATTCTTTTAAATGTTTACACTATGAACAAAAATATTATGTAACGACTTAATTTGTATCCTTACATCAGCACGTGTAGTAACACAAGCTTTTTAATAATGTGATGTGCCTAAAAATAGTATACTATAATCATTCCAGACTGTTTTCGGCCAAGCTCTTGGCGGCTGGGGATGCGGTGGACTGGGCTACGGTACTGGACTCGCCGGCGCGGCCATCGCTGACGGCGCTCTCGGCCTAGGAGGCTGGAACGGCGCTCTCGGCTACGGAGGCTGGAACAACGCTCTCGGCTACGGAGCCGTGAATGGCGGACTCGGCTACGGAGCCTTGAACGGCGGACTCGGCTACGGAGCTGGTATCGGTGCTGGTTACGGTGCTGGCTACGGTGCTGCTGCCTACGGCGGTGAGGGTGTGGGCAACGTGGGCGTCGCTGGTGAGATGGCTGTAGGAGGCACCACCGTGGTCGCCGGCCAAGTGCCCATCGTCGGCGCCGTCACTTTCGGTGGCGACGTGCCGGCCGCTGGCGCCGTCTCTATTGCTGGCAGATGCGGCTGCGGCTGCGGCGCTGGTTCTCCCTACCTCTACTGAAAATTATCCCGGATATACCACGCACTTGGAACAATAAAATAAAGAGCATTTCATTCTGCATCTACTTAGTTCTTTAATTTCTTCTTAATCTTTACAAAATTCAAGATTCCCTCATTATTTATTAATGAAACACAACACTTCATTGTTTGTTGTTCGCTATTGTCATTGAATTGTTGAGGTACCTTCTTTTGTAACTACTTCACCTTACCTATTTGTTATTGTTTTCACATGCACTGTACCCTGTCGCTAATACTGACGTGGCGTACAATAGATTCATTTCGACGATCACTTTAATTCTTTAATATCAAGTAGGGTATTTGGACCCCCCCCCCGGAATTTGAACTATTGGTCAACATTTCCAAAACCGTAGGAATGAAAACTTCATTTTCTTCGCTGTAGAATGAAATTTGTCAATAACCCGGTCGTATAAAGTTTATTAAATGACGCAAATTTTTTTTTTTTTTTTTTTTCGATTAGACTTCATACAAAGTACTTTAATATATATATAAACTAATTAATAACTTAATTTGAAATACAAATATACAATAACGACGAACCGTGGTGGCCTTGGGCTTAGAGCAGTTCGCCTGCTACGCAAGCGACGCAAGTTTTAATCCCAGGCGGGGCCTGTACCAATGAGTTTCTCTAAAAACTTATGTACAGTGATTTCACACCGTGCTTTACGGCGAAGAAAAATATCGTGAGGAAACCTGGATATGTCTGAGAAGTAATCCAAACACGTATTTATAGTGCCTGAGACGGCGATAGATTCACCATCTGGCACGTTGACACTTAATGATGTTCGGTGAAATGTTAGTGTTGTTACTATAACACCTCTGCCTACCCCTTCGGGGAATACAGGCGTGAGCATATGCTATGTTATGTAAATATACAATGTGAATGTGAAAATATACAGATTGCTAAAATTTAAGTGTCTGTTTTTTTTCCAACTAACAGATTTTCACTAAACATATATATGTAAGTATATTACGGTATATTACTATTTATATTCAAAAGAATTATGTGGATATTTCACAAATTGTCTTCAATACCTAAAAATTCAAAATATCTTTATTTGATTAGACTTTTTACAAAGTACTTTCAAATCGTCGGAAGGACACAAAAAATACATTATACAGGATTATAAATGTTACCACCGGGTTCGGAAGGTTGCTTTTGTTGAGAAGAATCCGGCAAGAAACTGAACAGTTACTCATTTCAAAAATATTTCACAATGTTGAGTTACAGTATTCTATAATATAAAAATGAATCGCTGAATGTGTTGCTAAGCCTCGAGAGCAGCTGAACCGATTTGCTAATTGTTTTTTTAGTATATTCCTTGAAGTAGGAAGATGGTTCTCACGAAATCAAAATTTTAAAAATACAAACGATTATTAAAAAAAAATTAGTGAAACCCTAATGATAGATTGTCGTACTGTAACCAGGGCCCAGGCTCCGTGCCATACCCAATGCTCAATGCCTTCCTAGGTGCCAGCCCTGAATGTGATCTGTTTTGCGAAAGCATGGAACTATAAGTAGTCTCATGGACACTGTACTTATGCTACAATTCTTTTTAATATTACTTTTGATCTTTGTTTTGACTGGCTTGAGTTGTCATGCTCACTAAAATGCCTTTGCTTGCGGCGGCGTCAGGATGACGGGTCGCTCACTTCCCTCTATAATGGTTGAGGAGGGCGATGGCTGGCATTCTCGTCAAACTTGTGAACAGGTGCTGCTTGTGGGGGCTGGTCATCTCAAGCTACGCATTTAGATATAAATAGAACTACTAGACTTTTCTTTATGTTAATTTTTATCGACATTTGTACACTGGAACTGTGTCCATGGGCTTACATTTCTCAAATGATTTATTTTGTTTTTTTTTTTAAATTGTATAATATTTTTGAAAAGAGTAATTACCGAGTTTCTTGCCAGGTTCTTCTCAGTAAAAGCAACCTTCCGAACCTGGCGGTAGCATGTATAATCCTGTAAATTGTGTCATTCTGACGATTTGAAAGTGCTTTGTATAAAGTCTAATCGAATAAAGATATTTTTGACTTTGACTTTGACTATATTTTGTATGAATGTTTGAGATTCTGAGAGGTTGAGTGTATTTTATAAGGCATAAGATAAGGCACTGTTTTAAAATGTCATTGTTAATTATTATATTTCTCTTTTTGAAGGCGGTTGCCCTTTTTTATATATTTTTTTGCCCATACAAAGTAAATAACTCAGTATCCAGACAATTAGGGTTCATAGTAATAAAATAGTAAGGGTCAGATTGTCAAAAAAAAAATTGAAATTAATTTTATCTAAGTACAAGAAAGCTAATAGACAGAATCAATAATCCCATGTTATTTGAGGTGGGAGCAATGTGTTTTACTCTTCTCTCTGTCAGCAGTTTTATCTCATTAGATCCTTGCCGGTTCCTCTCAGTTAATTCTTCGACGTCCATAAGTGCCTTACCAGGGCTAAAATGAATAAATAACTTTAATTTTCATTCTCATATCGGTACACTCTCCCTTTTTAGTCATATGATCTTTCACACAATCCATCCATCGTTTCTTAGGATTTCCTCTCCCCTTGTAACCATTCACGGTCATACTAGCTTGCTTGCAGACATACAATATGACAAAACCTTCAATGATTGAGCAATATTAATATCATAATTCAAGCTTCCGCCACCCAATACCCAGTGATAAGGACTGTTGAAATGAAATATAAAAAGTAATGCTTCAATACTCATTTATTTATAGCTTTGTCATCGATTTTTATCGATTTAAAATCTTTGAAAGATCCTCAGTAGATACCACCGCAACCGCAACCACGGGCACCCAGACCGAGGGCGGGAGCACCCAGACCGAAGGTGGTAGCACCGAAGCCGAGGGCAGGAGCAGCCAGACCAGCGCCGTAGGCGAGGCCGTCAGCCAGACCAAGGGCGGGCGCGGCACCAGCGCTCAACATACCGATGGCACCGTCGCCGCAACCGTACGCGACAGAACCAGCCCCAGCGGTGGGCAGAGCGCCCTCCAGAGCCACGGCGCTCACGAAAGGCAGGTTTCCAGTCACAGCTAGGATGCCTTCAATATCGTTCTCTGAGGCCACGGACAGGCCGCTGGGAGGGATGGGGGAGGCGCTGGCGATGGGCAGACCGCCGCCGCTGGCGGGGGCTACTCCGGCGAGAGCGCCGTACCCGGCACCGATACCACCGTACCCGGCACCGATTCCGCCGAATCCAGCACCGTACCCGGCACCAATACCGCCGTATCCAGCACCGAAGGCACCGTATCCAGCACCGTAGCCACCCAACCCAGCACCGTAGGCAGCGTCGCAGCCGCAAGAGCCAATACCTCCGAGGTACTGACCGAGAGCGACCTAAAAATGTGACGTTAGTTAAATACATTCACTGATTTTATGCAGCATCATCAAAGTAGTATAATGCTTCTTTTCACCTTCCCACAACCCAGGTTTCAAGAGAAAGTGGTCCTTTGGGTGACTCCACAAACCACACAGATGTCATATTGTACTATAACATTACATACCTGAGCCAGGGCGCAGAGGACGACGATAGCTTTGGCTGCCATTGTAGTATTCAGTTGCTGATGCGAGAATGATGTTTGAAGGAAAACTTGCTGGTTTTATACTGACCGCTGTTATCAACAAGTTTTGTTTTGCAATACTTGCTAGCATTAAAGTTTTTATGATAATATTTTACAAAACTATGTCACGTCTGCCTTTCCCAACATATGTCCTTATCACACCCTAGTGTAGTATAAAATGTCCACATCAGCTCGACTAGAACATCATTCAATTCGTTGAACACAAACAAACCACAAACATGAACACCTTCGCCGTCCTGTTGCTCTGCGTCCAAGCTTGCTTGGTACAGGTGAGGAATCTATTTATTTAATTATTTTAGAAATAACGTTCTTCCTACGTGATGTTTTTTACTCGTTTCTTTTCAATAATGAACATTATGTACAACATATTATAATGTTACAATATTTATTTTAATATGTAAAATCTTTAGCAAAAGGATTTTAAGAGCGTTATGTGACTTGAAATTTATTCATTTTCTCAGACTGTTTTCGGCCAAGCTCTTGGCGGCTGCGGATGCGGTGGACTGGGCTACGGTACTGGACTCGCCGGCGCGGCCATCGCTGACGGCGCTATCGGCCTAGGAGGCTGGAACGGCGCTCTCGGCTACGGAGGCTGGAACAACGCTCTCGGTTACGGAGCCGTGAATGGCGGACTCGGCTACGGAGCACTGAACGGCGGACTCGGCTACGGAGCTGGTATCGGTGCTGGTTACGGTGCTGGCTACGGTGCTGCTGCCTACGGCGGTGAGGGTGTGGGCAACGTGGGCGTCGCTGGTGAGATGGCTGTAGGAGGCACCACCGTGGTCGCCGGCCAAGTGCCCATCGTCGGCGCCGTCACTTTCGGTGGCGACGTGCCGGCCGCTGGCGCCGTCTCTATTGCTGGCAGATGCGGCTGCGGCTGCGGCGCTGGTGCTCCCTACGTCATCTGAGTTATATCTCAGACACAATGCACATTTGGAAAATAAAATAAAGAGCCTATCGATCTACATTTTTTTTTTGTATCTCTCGCTTTTAATGCTAGGAAATCTAATAATTGGTTGTTTGATTTGAAATAGACAAATTGTCACCAGATAGGTAGCAATATTAAGATTACGAAACATTGTAGCATTTATCTTGCAATTTAAATTGATGTAAGTAAGTATTTTTTACCAAACTTTTTAAGCTGGCATTTGAATTAGCACCTACCAACTGCAATATTAATGATATTTTTATACTGTTTTGACTGCTGAAGCTGTCTCATACACGTGCTTTACGGTGAAGTATAATATCGTGAGGAAACTTGCATATGTCTGAGGAGCAATTCAATGACGTATGTATAGTGTCTGAGACGGCGATGGACTCACCCTCTGACACGTTGGCTTAATCGTATTCGGTGAAATGTGGGTTATTACACCGCGTCTGCTTACCCCTTCTAGGATGGAATGAGTATATTTTATCATACTAGTAATGCTACGTTTAAGTAGTATTGTGTTCTTGCGGTGATAAAGGTCATCAAAGAGGAGCAGTAGTGTAGGGCAATATCTACCCTGTTTCCTGCGGATCCCTGCTGCCTGTTTCCTTTCAATATCACTATCGCATTTACCATCTCTTGTAAACACGCTTCCCAAATATACGAATTCATTCACTTGTTCAACTTTTGTCTCTTCTATCATAATACATATTACATTCCGTAATCACGTCCTCTCCTTCTATTACCATAACTTTCGTCTTACTTGCATTTATTTTCATTGATGATTTCATATGATTTATATTGTTTCGATGATATGTACATGATGCCTGTCTGAGTTTCTTGCCGGTTCTTCTCAGAAGGCTAGTTTCCAAACCGGTGGTAAATTCTCGACTTTCATAAGTGCCTTACCAGGGCCTAAACTGAATAAATATTTTTCATTTTCATTTTCATTTTCATTCCTTTCTTCTTAAAAGCCTCATTCATCATCAGCCTCATTCTATTTTGCAACTTAACACGTATTTCATCCATTCTAAGTCCACACTCCATATCTTTCAAATTTGTCAAACAGCTGTCCATAAAGAGGTTGAAAAGCCATAGGGACGCTACACATCCCTGTCTTACTCCCTTCGAGATGTGGAACTATTTTGAGAGCAGCAGGGTGAATGGCACCCTGCTGCAGACTGTAGAGTTTACATAGAGGGACTCTAAAGTCGGACCAAGCGGCCGTTAATCTCTAATGCAGACAGCGTCGACCACAATTCAACCCCTGGCACTCGATCATATGCCTTCTCCAGGTCAACGAAGGCGCAGTACACTTTTTCGGCTTTCGCAAAGTGCTTCTCAGATATGCACCTTAAGGAGAAGATTTGAGCCATGCCCCCATTCCTCTTCTGAATCCTGCTTCGACATCCCACAATCGTTCATCTGTTTCATTTGTCACTCTTTCAATCAAACCTTTGCATATAATTTACCGACGACGCTCAGAAGACTTATGCCACGGTAGTTCTTGCATTCCTGGTGTGACCCTTTACTCTCATAGAGTGGCACAATGACGGCTTTGCACCAGTCGTCTGGCAATCTCTTAAATATAATGGTTGCAGTAGTCGGTTAAGTAATTCCTTCTAAAAATAACTAATACATGAGTGTGGACACTATTTCTATAATTAATAAGGTATTGTTGGATACTTGTCGGGGAGCGACAGGGAGAGAGATGCGTCAATCAAACCCGCTAGATGGTTGCACACTCATTTATTGTTGCAATGCAATATTACGCGCGGGGCGGTGCGGGGGAGGCGGGATGCAGCCCGTCCCGTACCCTTGCGCCTAGGCAGGACGCAGCCTGTTTGAATACATATATAACAGGTATCATAATTTTTCCTTTGGAAGTCAGTTCCCAGGCCACTTCGTAAAAGGAGGTAAGTAAATAATAATGCCACATTGAGTATTGAGTAATGAACATACATGACAATTAAACCAAGAAATATAAGGTAAAAAAATCTTTATTGTTTCATATCATCATTACATTGATAACATAGTAAAGTTTCTACTACTCAAATGTAGTAGGGAGCACCAGCGCCGCAACCGCAGCCGCATCTGCCAGCCATAGAGACGGCGCCAGCGGCCGGCACGTCGCCACCGAAAGTGACGGCGCCGACGATGGGCACTTGGCCGGCGACCACGGTGGTGCCTCCTACAGCCATCTCACCAGCGACGCCCACGTTGCCCACACCCTCACCGCCGTAAGCGGCTACTGCGGGGGCAATAGCGGGACCGAATGCTCCATACCCGTAAGTGGGAGCAATTGCCGGAGCAAAGGCGCCGTAACCATAAGCGCCGTCAGCAATGCCGGCACCGCAGGGGCCTCTCAGACCACCCATGTATTGACCAAATACGGTCTGAAACAAAAAAAAAAATAATTAGTACCAGTAATCTAATGTGGTCTTCTAAATGTTGGTGGAAACCCAAAATGTGAGATCTTTTGCAACCTTTGAATGAATTTGATTTTTATGACACAAGAGCAGCTGGAGATGTGATTGAGGACCTATTCCTACTTTAGGGACAGTGATGGGAAATATATCAATAAATAAATGGAAGTATCCAAAGATTTAAAAACTCTTAGAATAGAGTAAAAACGATAATTCCTCACCTGTACCAAGCAAGCTTGGACGCAGAGCAACAGGACTGCGAAGGTGTTCATGTTTGTTGTTTGTTTGTGTTCAACGAATTGAATGATGGTCGAAGGTGCCCGAGTGCTTTTTATACCAATACATATCCTTGCAATAAGTATTACGTAAATGTAATACTAGGTATACAATCTAGTTACTATTGTTACGATTCGTTGCTATAACTTTTTCCAGGTACTAGATAACGTTAATGTTACTTTTTAACATTCGACTGATAAAAGTGTAGTATAAAATGTACGGTTTAGTTTAGAAAAGCATTCTCTACCCAGCTATTGAATACTACAATGGCAGCCAATGCTATCCTCGTCCTCTGCGCCCAGGCTTTCCTGGCTCAGGTAAGTCACTTTACAAATAATTACATTCCAAAATAATTTCTTAAAAGCAACGTGTTTTCTAATAACCACCATATTTGATTTTCAGTGTGCCTATAGCCAATACTGTGGACGTATTGCATCTTCCTGTGGCAATTCCCGCTTTGACTGGCCTTATGAAAACGCTTTCATTACACCCTCATACGGTGCAGTGGCTCCCCTTGCCGGAGTAGCCCCCGCCAGCGGCGGTGGTCTGCCCATCGCCAGCGCCTCCCCCATCCCCCCCAGCGGTCTGTCCGTGGCCTCTGAGAACGCCATTGATGGCATCTTGGCTGTAGCTGGAGATCTGCCTTTTGTGAGCGCCGTGGCTCTGGAGGGGCCTCTGCCCACCGCTGGGGCTGGGTCTGTCGCGTACAGCTGCGGTGATGGGTCCATCGGTATGTTCAGCGTTGGAGCAGCGCCCGCCTTTGGTCTGGCTGACGGCCTTGGCTTTGCTGCTGCCCGTGATGTGAGTATACACTTGATGCTCTTACCATTTTGTTTTCATTTTCTTTTATAATTATCATGTCATTAAGAGTATGATTCAGAAGTTTAAAAATAACAGGGTATGAACCAAAACGTTTGTCCACTATCCATTTTAAATTGTAATTAGAGGGTGTTTTTGTTAAATTCATTTTCACTGTTTCAGATGACTTTTGGCACTGCAATCAATAGACCAGGCTTCGCTGCTCCATTTGGCATTACCCGTGACGCTCTAGGTGTCTCTGGTCTTCCTCTGGCTGGTAAAACTTGTGGCCTTGAAACTCCTGCTGTAGAAGTAGTCCCCTCCAGCGGTGGAGCTCTGCCCATTGCCAGCGCTTCTCCCATCACACCCAGTGGAGTAGCCGTGGCTTCTGAGAACGCCATTGACGGTATCCTGGCTGTATCTGGAAATCTACCTTTCGTGAGCGCAGTTGCTCTGGAGGGCCCTCTGCCCACAGCTGGTGCTGGGTCTGTCGCGTACGGCTGCGGCGACGGTTCCATCGGTATGTTGAGCGCTGGTGCCGCGCCCGCCCTTGGTCTGGCTGACGGCCTCGCCTACGGCGCTGGTCTGGCTGCTCCCTACAGAGGTCTTGGCCTCACTGCCCCCATCCGCAGTTTTGATGCCCGCACTTTCGGACGCGGTTGCAATACTTTGTACTAAGGGAAATGTTTTATGTTATAAAAATTTTCAAAAATAAAGAAAATGTTTCGGTAACTTACTTTTTTCTTTTGTCATAAAACCCGTGTGTATAATATACGAGCGTTATCATATGCACACGCATGTTTTCCCCGAATAGTAGTCACGGATAGAAGGGGATAGCCTCGTTGTCAGACTTGGTAATTATCATAAGATCCATAGAGAGAGAGAAAATATTGAAAAGTATGCAATACAAGAGACGCCAGTTCAATTAGTTATGGAATTTGGAGTACCATTAGGGTTTTCCGGAACTTCAAACTTAACATCGAGGCAAAATTTGCGTTTGTCTAATATTTAATCGTATACGCCCTAGATGGCGTCACTTGTAATAATTACATCGCACTATGGTTACGTCTTTCTATATATGTAAATACTCTCTTATGACAGCCGCTTGTAGTGACTCAGTCAGTGGTTTCAATATACGTCACAAGTGTACAGTAAGTCAAGTGCTTTCCTTCCACGCGAGTTCCTGGTTTTCCAAAGAAATTGCTCAATGTATGCGTCACACCTCTGCCAATCCTTCAGGAACATGACATTGCGCGAAGCCATGAAGGTCCTTTAGTCTGCAGGCGTCTATCGCCGCTAGATCTTCTCTCAACAAACCTCTAAGTGTATCTACAAAAATGCCATAAAAATCAATTTTTTTCCCCTTAAATATTATTTTTTTCTGTTTTTAAGTATTTCATGTCATAACGTCCACAAAAATACATCATCTGTGAAAATGTCTTATGTTTAACTATCACGGTTCATGAGGCACAGCCTGGACGGACGGACGGACAGCTGAGTTTACAACAAATGGGAACTTTTCTTCTTGTTGTTGTTGGAAAATCAGTAGAAGATTAGCAGTGTTGTGTGTTGTGTGTTTCATTGACATCGCCGTAACCTTATCCAATATATTGCTGAGGTAGGCACCTTTTTTCTCGAATCATCATCTCGAACCACACTCACTACGAGATCCTATGCCTACTCATCTGGGCATATTCATTCGATCAAAGAATTTAAGCAGTTCCAGTACTTAAATGGGTGACTATTGTTGTCTTCTTACTTAAAATTATTTTAAAACCGTTACTTTGGAAAGCACATTAAACGGTAAGTTCCGGTTGCCAACCGATCAGTCAAAATGTGTGTCTGTTTGTCCGGCAGTTGTAATCCAAGTTACTGATTATTCCCGTAAATTGCGAAGATTGGCTGGTAGTTGCATATGGTAACAGTCTAATAAAAACCTCAGCAATACATAAGGCCAGAGTGACGATAACACATTGCTTTATGTATGTTCGTGCTTTAAAATAAGACCAAATCCTCCAATAATAGGCTCACAACAGGATTAAGGAGGATCTTTAGTTGTTTTTTGTATACTTAAATATACAAAAAGGTTTCAAACCTCAGAACATCACAATAGATAGACTGGAGACCCAATAATTTTCAATACTCATGCAATTAAAAACCAAATAACCATATTTAATGTATGCTACCAACACTCTATACTCAGTGATACGGTCTGGTGAAATGAAATATAAAAAATAGTGCTTCATTACTCTTTTATTTATGATTTGTCATTATATCGATTAGAATTTGTTGAAAAATCTTCAGTAGATACCACCGCAACCGCAACCACGGGCACCCAGACCGAGAGCGGGAGCACCCAGACCGAAGGTGTTAGCACCGAAGCCGAGGGCGGGAGCAGCCAGACCAGCGCCGTAGGCGAGGCCGTCAGCCAGACCAAGGGCGGGCGCGGCACCAGCGCTCAACATACCGATGGCACCGTCGCCGCAGCCGTACGCGACAGACCCAGCCCCAACGGTGGGCAGAGCGCCCTCCAGAGCCACGGCGCTCACGAAAGGCAGGTTTCCAGTCACAGCCAGGATGCCTTCAATAGCGTTCTCAGAGGCCACGGACAGACCGCTGGGGGGGATGGGGGAGGCGCTGGCGATGGGCAGACCACCACCGCTGGCGGGGGCTACTCCGGCGAGTCCGCCGTACCCGGCACCGATACCACCGTATCCAGCACCGTACCCGGCACCAATGCCTCCGTATCCAGCACCGAAGGCACCGTATCCAGCACCGTAGCCACCCAAACCAGCACCGTAGGCAGCATCATAGCCGCAAGAGGAGCCAATACCTCCGAGGTACTGGCCGAGAGCGACCTGAAGAAGTAGGAAAGAGGTTAGACACAATATAATGAAAAAAGTCACAAGTGGACTGGGGTTTTTTTCACTCAGAGAATAAGCATTACAATTAAGCATGGCGATGCTGGCCTTCTTGGCACAATACCGAGAGACACAGTCTTGAGTTAAGTAAATAATTGTATTTTAAGTAAGAACTGCCGTTTATTGACTAACATATAACTAAGTTTTTGTCCAATACAAAGGCATCAGTTACAAAAATGTAATCATTAAAATTTTAAATACATACCTGAGCCAGGGCGCAGAGGACGACGATAGCTTTGGCTGCCATTGTAGTATTCAGTTGCTGATGCGAGAATGATGTTTGAAGGAAAACTTGCTGGTTTTATACTGACCGCTGTTATCAATAATGCCTATTCCGAAATACGATGATAATTAGGTTTTCATGATGGAATGTAGTTCATAAATAAACACAACTATATCACGTTTGTATTTCGTAAGACTTGTCCTTATCACACCCTAGTGTAGTATAAAATGTCCACATCAGCTCGACTAGAACATCATTCAATTCGTTGAACACAAACAAACCACAAACATGAACACCTTCGCCGTCCTGTTGCTCTGCGTCCAAGCTTGCTTGGTACAGGTGAGGAATCTATTTCTGTATTTCACACATGTTGAGGCCTTGCCTATATAGTTACTGCGGTTGCGTTCACAGTTTTTGTCATTTGTATAAAATAATCATGTGCTTTCTTGAATATTTATCATAATGTGAAACACATGAAGCCAAATCTTTGTAAGAATGTGATGTGCCTTAATGTAATTTTTAACATCTATACAGACTGTATTCGGCCAAGCTCTTGGCGGCTGGGGATGCGGTGGACTGGGCTACGGTACTGGACTCGCCGGCGCGGCCATCGCTGACGGCGCTCTCGGCCTAGGAGGCTGGAACGGCGCTCTCGGCTACGGAGCCTTGAACGGCGGACTCGGCTACGGAGCCTTGAACGGCGGACTCGGCTACGGAGCCTTGAACGGCGGTCTCGGCTACGGAGCCTTGAACGGCGGACTCGGCTACGGAGCTGGTATCGGTGCTGGTTACGGTGCTGCTGCTTACGGCGGTGAGGGTGTGGGCAACGTGGGCGTCGCTGGTGAGATGGCTGTAGGAGGCACCACCGTGGTCGCCGGCCAAGTGCCCATCGTCGGCGCCGTCACTTTCGGTGGCGACGTGCCGGCCGCTGGCGCCGTCTCTATTGCTGGCAGATGCGGCTGCGGCTGCGGCGCTGGTGCTCCCTACGTCATCTAAGAAATACTATAGTATTTTTTGAACTCACCCACTTCTCAATCTGATCAAACGTAAAATAAAATAATCAAGCAAAGTATTTTGTTGTTTTTCTGAATTTTTATTACACCATAATCTTTTCACCATTGGTACTTGAAAATTGATAGCTTTTCACTAATTGCATTTGAAAGTATGTATACAACAGTATTTTTTAATTTTTTTCTGTTTGTCCGTCTGTCTGTTCGTTTGTTCTACCTTATATCTGAAACAGATGGACAGATTCAAACGAGACTTTTACTGACAGATAGCTGGGGCCCAACCATGAGCTCTTATTGCAATGTTAATTCAGTTGTGCGACAGTGACAGATGTATACACGTCACATACAAATGTCTCATAAATGAGTGAAACTATCATGGCAATAAGAGCTCATGGTAAGGCCCCTGGTGTCAATTACACTACATTCATTCTTGAAAGAAATGTAAAGACAGCTTAAAGCTGTACCCCGCGGTTTTACCTGCATAGGATTACCAATAATAACTATGTTATTTAGAGGTTTTTTTTAAATAGCCTAAGATGCTCCTTATAACATCAACTACAGCAGACTGTGCAAACATTTGAAATTGTCATTTTATGTAATTACCGTATACATATGTATACTTTCCTAATTAAGTAAAAATCACTTTACTACCTTTAATTAGTTTTAAGTACTGTTACTTGTATATATAATTAAGTTATATTAAATAAAAATTAAAATCACTTAATTTGGAATTACAAACATACATTTCTTTTATTTATCTTTATAGATAAAATTAGGGGTTCGTGATTAAAGCCTCCTAAAGGTAGGAATGGCGTGAGGCGTGACGCAGACGCATTGCAAATCATACAAGTCACTTATAATAACTCCTTTACTTTCTGCACTAATTAATTTGGATAAAGTCTGTAAGTCTTAAGCAATATAAGTCTACCGACGTGACTCTCGCGATGCTGTAAGCATGGTGGTAAATTAGTCATTTATGGAAAAGAGTTCCTTAAGACAGGCGGAGCTTAACAGAATCTGCTAGTGAAGAGTGTTGTGTGTAGAGTGAAGAGCATAGCTGGAACTGGATTCGGTTATCAGAGCCTCCTGACTGGAGAAAGCATACCTTACTAAAGCTTATACGTTACTCGTACATTCTAAATACATACATACATAATGGACATTTTATTATTTATCATATCAAGTATTATATCTATACATCTATACAGATAAATAAAATTAAAGTGTCTGTTTGTAATTCCAAAATAACAGCTTTTCACTAAATGCACATAAAAGTATACACGCTACTGACACTAAAAAACCAAGTTTTAAAATTTTTCTCTGTCTGTTTGTTCCGGGTAATCTCTTAAACGGCTGGACCGATTTTAACGGGCCTTTCACTGGCAGATAGCTGATGTTTCAAGGAGTAACTTAGGCTACTTTTATTTATTAAAAATATTAGCGTTCCGCAACATGAAGCATGAAACTAAATCTACGCGGGTGTAACCGCAGGGCACAGCTAGTAGTAACTAAAATATATTATTGAATGGAGTCCCTGTAGGCAAGGTTCCGAAGATACTGGCAGCATTCCCCTTTGAATAGCTAAACTAATTCTTTGTCCGAGGTCTTCGGTCTCCTGTGATGTCAACTAGCCTATTTGTTATTTCTTTAAAAAATGAAAATGAAAATGAAAATTATTTATTCAGATTAGGCCCTGTGTTAATCCTCTGACGAGTATTATGGGTATAAAATAAAAGTGGACTGTATTTAGTATGCAACTGGTTCTATTTCGCCAAACAAAATTATAAGGGAGAGGTGTCGCTCGTCGCGGGCGGAGTCCGAAAGCGAGTGTCGGTGGTGGGGCCCGCTGCGCCGGCGCCGGTCTCTCTGCAAGTCTCATGCGCATTATGAATGTCGAGAAATCTACCATCTCTACCAACTCTTATTCTTCTGAGAAGAACCGACAAGAAACTCAGCTGGCATCATTATCAGCCTTATTGCGCTAGGACCCCACGGACCAAGGGTCTCGACAGCGAATGGGACACAATTATGCTCACGCCTGTATCCCAAGGCACAGGCAGATTCGAGTTTGCATCACATGCGTAGCAGACGACTACTCAAACCCCACATCCACCGCGGCTCTTAAGCGTGACATGAGTTTAAGTTTTTCAATTTCAAAAAGAGCATTGACGACGTCCATAAGAGTTTCTTTCGTAAAGAATAAGGCATTGAAATTCAGATTCTCTCTTGCTTTCCAGCACAGGCCACCCCCCAATAACTTCCCAAAATCACCGTGTAACCAAAAAAGATTTAACAGTTGATGAAATATGAGCAATAAAAGATGAAGATTAAAAGAAATTGAATTTATTCAAGTCATCAATTTAAGCTCAGTAGTATGCACCAGCACCGCAGCCGCAGCCGCATCTGCCAGCAATAGAGACGGCGCCAGCGGCCGGCACGTCGCCACCGAAAGTGACGGCGCCGACGATGGGCACTTGGCCGGCGACCACGGTGGTGCCTCCTACAGCCATCTCACCAGCGACGCCCACGTTGCCCACACCCTCACCGCCGTAAGCAGCTACAGCTGGGGCAATAGCAGCGGGAGCGATGGCTCCGTAGCCTAGTCCGCCATTCACGGCTCCGTAGCCGAGAGCGCCGTTCCAGCCTCCGTAGCCGAGAGCGCCGTTCCAGCCTCCTAGGCCGAGAGCGCCGTCAGCGATGGCCGCGCCGGCGAGTCCAGTACCGTAGCCGAGTCCACCGCATCCACAGCCGCCAAGAGCTTGACCGAATACAGTCTGAAATAATGAAGGAAAATTATTTATACACATCAAGTTCTTGAATGTTTTTTTATTTTACAAATACAAAGAGACTGGAATAGGGTTTAGGTTGAACTGACATGTAAATAAAGTACTTATTCCATAATAAAGAAATTTACAAAACAAGTTAATTCTTCACCTGTACCAAGCAAGCTTGGACGCAGAGCAACAGGACGGCGAAGGTGTTCATGTTTGTGGTTTGTTTGTGTTCAACGAAGGGCTGAATACTGAATGGTGGTCGGTAGGGGCCGTGACCCTTATATAGTTCAACGACACTACTACGTGCGTCATGTGTCATTTGTGCATCGTCAACGGAATGCAACGTTTCACGATCAAGGTCGTACGTGCTGTTGTGTTGATCCACGTTTGTTACAGAAACGTGTATGTCACACTTATTATGTAATAGTTTCATTTACCCAATTAATATTACGATTCGAAGAACCAGGATTGTATAAAAGCGGTTACACTAATGAAGGCCATCATTCATTTACTACACAAAGTAAATATCAACAACAATGGCAGTCAAAGCTATCCTCGTCCTCTGCGCCCAGGCTCTCCTGGCTCAGGTACCTAATACTTGTTTGATTTCTTTCTTTCTTATCCTTTGTCTAGCATCGTATATTTACTTATAGAAATCAGAATCAATAATATTAACCTAGTATTTCTTTGTTCATCCAGATTGCATTCGGCCAGTGCGTGGGTCGTATGGCCGCTCCTTACGGCTACGACGCTGCCTTCACTCCCGCTGTCGCTGCAGCTCCTTGCGGAGGATTCGGTGCTGCATACGATAGCATCGGTGCTGGGTTCGGTGGTTTCGGTGCTGGATACGGTGGAATCGGTGCCGGGTACGGTGCAGTAGCTCCCCTCACTGGAGTAGCACCCGCCAGCGGCGGCGGTCTGCCCATCGCTAGCGCTTCCCCCATCCCTCCCAGCGGTTTGTCCGTGGCCTCTGAGAACGCTATTGAAGGCATCCTGTCTGTAGTTGGAGATATACCTTTCGTGAGCGCCGTAACTCTGGAGGGTCCTCTGCCCACCGCTGGGGCTGGGTCTGTCGCGTACGGCTGCGGCGATGGTTCCATCGGCATTGTGCGTGCTGACGTCGCGCCCGCCCTTGATGTGGCTGACGGCCTCGCCTACGGCGCTGGTCTGGCTGCTCCCTACAGAGGTTTCGCTACTTCCACCCTCGGCCTCAACGCTCCCGCCTTCGGTCTGGGTGCTCCCACGCTCGGCCTAGCTGCTCCCGCTCGCCGTGGTTGTGGATGCGGAGCTGGTTACTAAAAACTACATCACTATAGTATTATTTAATAAAAATAACTGTCTCATATTTTTGCCTTTGAATTAGCCATTCCTCACATACTCTTCAATACCGCCATATACGCTGATGATAAAACTACTAAAAACATTTTTTATTTAGGTAGTATTTTGAGGTCGTGACTATTACGAGTTATGAGGGTACTAATGTCTTTAAAAATCGTGATATCATGGTTATCTTGATATTTTTTCAACGATGGAATATTTGTACAGGGAGCGAGTGACCATGCGCTACCCAAGCGATGGGAAAAACTTCCAGTCAGGCGGATGTCATGCCTATATAAGTACCTGGTTGACCGAGCTGTGCTCGGTTTCTTTTCTCACAAAAAACTAAACTTTTTCCCACAAAAGAAAAAAACCTGACTTTTTGTCAAAAAAGCTAGTAGAAAAAAAAAGAAACCAAAAGAAAAAAATCGAACCAGTGAACGTCAGTCTCGAACCGGGGTACTCTAGTTTCGTTATCACCTCGTAAGCTGACAGCCTCACCTCTGAGCTATCATAACTTGTCAGTTGTCGGCGAAATTTACTGTCGTATTGTGTTGATATTTAATGAGTTTTTCAGTGCATGAAAACATGATCAAAACGATGTTTTCTGAAAGTGAATCATAGCTAGATCTATGTTTTTCCCCCGAAACCCCCTATATACAAAATTTCATGAAAATCGTTGCAGCCTTTCCCGAGATCCAGATTATATATACATATACAAAAGTGAAAGGGAGGCCTTTGCCCAGCAGTGGGACACTACAGGCTAATAATAATAATAATAATACCTCAACACCCTCCAAATGCCCAAGTACACTCTCTCTCTCCTACAAAAGGCTGCTATCCTCAACACATGCCGTCTCATCCGGAAATTCCTTTCATCCTCATCTTCATCAAACTAACATCAACTATATAACTATATATTATAATAAAAATCTGTCACACTTGGCTCAGTACGGTGTGTCAGCAATTTTACCCCTCAAAAATGGGAGATCATGGTACGATAGAAATATAAATAATAATAATACAAGAATTGCTCGTTTGAAGGTATAAGATAAGATTATATATGAGTTTCTCCAATGTGCTCAAAAACACTCATAGCACGATTCAGGTGATCGTCGATTTGAACTGAAACTTGCGATTGTAAGCGAGTAGCGCTATCTACTCGTAGTGAATGAATTCAATGAAAATGCTCCTTGTTACAAAACATGGTTTAAACCAAGACTAGACCAAACTCGGACTAAATTTATGTCCTATCCGTATCACAGAAAGAGTTGGAGCCAATCGGTGTTGACATTTAAACGAAAAGCTCGTGGTGTTAAATCACAGCAATTAAGTTCTTAGAAAAAAACATTGGTTGTGACAGACTACTGGGATTCGAACATGCGTTCCTTACGCAGGTGATCACCGCTCTTCAGGGCCTGTAAACAAAAAACCTTATCCTCACGCTTCGCTTATAGAAACAATACAAAATGTACGGGAATGACATATGTCATGTGCCTGATTTATGTCATTTCCATACATTTTGTATCGTTTCTATTAGCGCAAGCGCGAGAGAATGTTACTTTGTCTAAGCCTACAGATGAGATTCGCAAGAATGTGATAGGAATTACAGTTCAAACATCGGTACCCGACTGGGTACTCTACTCCAAATTACAAAGGAATTAAAATTATTACTACAAAAATATTTTCTTTCGTTTTCGAGTAATTGATGTTCAAAGTTGACCAAATCAATACCTTATTTTCGCATAAAAATCAGCTGTAACTGAGTTATTCACGTGAAATCTAACTACGTTTGTATTTAATTTTTCTCCCACTAATAAATCCTGAAATAATCCCATAAAACCATTTTTCGAAACCAATAACCTTCCCCTTAATTTAAAAAGTTGAATGACCGCGTACGGAATGTAGGTAAACGCGGCCGCGCGTTCATTCAATCGCTTAAGGCCTCGAGCTCTACGGCCATAGCTTATAACTGCGTTATCGTTGGAGCTAGATATTTTACGATTTCAATATAGTGATATATTCATAAAGCCCTACAACTTCTAAAAGACTACTGTTCCTTTTTCTCCGACACCCTGTATAATACCTTAGAACAATGTAAAGAGTTCATAAAGTGAAAAAATGACAACGATATAAAATTAAAACAAAAGAAAACCGAAATTATGCCGCGCTTCCCCAGGTATGATACCCGGGCTGGAAGATCTTCCCTTTGCTGGGAAAGAGCACGATCTCTCGCTCATACAACAGCTGAAAGCGTATATTAATCCTTGTAACTACCCATTTATTTTATAATGAAGCGTCAGACGATGTAGTTGTGTTACTTGCGATCCGAATTTTTACGATCACAAGATCACGTTCTTAGGCTGCAGTAGCTGCTTACCATCAGTCGGACTGTATTGTTTGTCAACTTTGCACATGGATTGACGTAATGGAACATTCAGTCAAACCTCCCGGTTTTATGCTGGGACATCCACTTTACTGTCTTAAAGAAAAGTAAACTATTTAATTAATTATTGATTCAAAATCTCGTCTGCAGAACACGACATCTTGGATGTGATCACCAGGTCGGGCAAAGTTTATTGGGTCGCACCCTCTGAGTTTTAAATTTAATTGGTGAAATTTAGGTACTATATGTAAACGTCTGCCTACCCCTTCAGAGAATATAGACATGAAGATATGTTAAATTTAATTTTAATTAAATAGTTTTATATTTCGGTGGTATTCCCACTGAAGATTTGTTTCGGATTTTTTAAGACTATTGATAGAATAATATACAAGAAATGGAATACTTCATGAAATAAAAGATGAAGAGTACAAGCAACAGAATTTATTAAAGTCGTTATTTAAGCTTAGTAGTAGGCACCAGCGCCGCAGCCGCAGCCGCATCTGCCAGTAATAGAGACGGCGCCAGCGGCCGGCACGTCGCCACCGAAAGTGACGGCGCCGACGATGGGCACTTGGCCGGCGACCACGGTGGTGCCTCCTACAGCCATCTCACCAGCGACGCCCACGTTGCCCACACCCTCACCGCCGTAAGCGGCTACAGCGGGGGCAATAGCAGCGGGAGCGATTGCTCCGTAGCCGAGTCCGCCATTCACGGCTCCGTAGCCGAGAGCGCCGTTCCAGCCTCCGTAGCCGAGAGCACCGTTCCAGCCTCCGTAGCCGAGAGCGCCGTCAGCGATGGCCGCGCCGGCGAGTCCATTTCCGTAGCCCAGTCCACCGCATCCGCAGCCACCAAGAGCTTGACCGAAGACAGTCTGGAATAATAATTATAAATAAGATTAAGAAATCCCTAATAGTCAAAATAACGAATAGGGATTTCCAGGTTGTGCATTCCCTCTTACCTGTACCAAGCAAGCTTGGACGCAGAGCAACAGGACGGCGAAGGTGTTCATGTTTGTTGTTTGTTTGTGTTCAACGAAGGGCTGAATACTGAATGGTGGTTGGTAGGGACCGTGACCCTTATATAGTTCATCCACTCATCAATATCATAAACGTGTCGTATGTATTTCACGATCAAGGTCGTACGTGCTGACATGTCATCACTGTCACAAACACGTAATACCTATGTCGTAGTTTGTTTATCATTTATTGCTTCATTCTTGTTATTATGCACTTATTGGTAAGAAAGTTAATCGATAAAGCGTATTATAAATACTACAGTTAAATCATAAACGATCATTCTCGCATCAGCAACTGAATACTACAATGGCAGCCAAAGCTATCCTCGTCCTCTGCGCCCTGGCCCAGGTATGTAACTATGAAATAACAATTTTAATGATTTCTCTATTCTGATTTAAGCTTTAATTGGAGAAAAACTTGATTATATTCTAGAAACAGTAAGTCCCTAAGCGAAGAAAATACCAGCCCACTTGTCGTTTTGATTTATTATATTGTGTCTAACATCTTTTCTACTTCTTCAGGTCGCTTTTGGCCAGTACCTCGGAGGTATTGGTTCCTCTTGCGGCTGCGACGCTGCCTACGGTGCTGGGTTGGGTGGTTACGGTGCTGGATACGGTGCCTTCGGTGCTGGATACGGCGGCATTGGTGCCGGGTACGGTGCTGGATTCAGCGGAATCGGTGCCGGGTACGGTGCGATTGCTCCCCTCGCCGGAGTAGCCCCCGCCAGCGGTGGCGGTCTGCCCATCGCCAGCGCCTCCCCCATCCCCCCCAGCGGTCTCTCCGTGGCCTCTGAGAACGCTATTGAAGGCATCCTGGCTGTAGCTGGAGATATGCCTTTCGTGAGCGCCGTGGCTCTGGAGGGCGCTCTGCCCACCGCTGGGGCTGGGTCTGTCGTGTACGGCTGCGGCGACGGTTCCATCGGCATTGTGCGTGCTGACGTCGCGCCCGCCCTTGATGTGGCTGACGGCTTCGCCTACGGCGCTGGTCTGGCTGCTCCCGCCCTCGGTCTGGCTACTCCTGCCCTCGGTCTGGCTGCTCCCGCCCTCGGTCTGGGAGGTGCCGGCTTCGGACTAGCTGCCCCTGCCCGTGGTTTTGCTGCTCCTGCCTACAGAGGTTGCGGTTGTGGAGCTGTCTACTAATAACTTTTATAGATTTAACGGAATAAAAATGGTTGCGTGAATAACTTTGCTTTTCATAAAGTATATTATTACCCTTCGTAGTACACTGCATAGGTTGATTTGAACATCAAAAATTATTGGCATACCCGCCTGCCTTCCTACCTAATCCTTAAAACCTAGCTATTCTTGTACTGTGTACGTTTAACTACTTAAAATTTGAGTCTAATATTTATTACTGTTCAACGTATAATGACTTTTACTATCAAGATGTTGTACATCTCGTGGGACGGTATAGGTCCTACTGGCTGAAGCGTAGACGAATGCAAATATCTGCAAACTGTTGCTAACTAATCTGACTTGTTTGTAGATTAATAACATAGATAAAATGAATAATAAGAGAATAATTAAATAAAACATGTAACAATACTTAAGGCTAATCACTACTCAGTAGAAAACTCGCCTCAAATCGGTGTCTCTCGGGATCGTGCCAAGAAGGCTGGCAGCATTGCCACGTTGAATAGCAATGCTTCTTCTCTGAGCGAGAAAAGCCCCAGCCCGCTAGTCACGAGAGGCTTCTACTAGACAACGTACAATGTCTTGGAGAATAATCTATACAGATAAATACAATTGAAGTGTCTGTTTGTAATTCCAAAATAACAGCATTTCACTAAATGCATATGAAAGTATACACGGTACTGACATTGAAAAGCCATTTTTTTATTTTTTCTCTCTGTCTGTTTGTTCCGGATAATCTCTGAAGCGACTGAACCGATTTTAACGAGACTGTCAGAGACAGATAACTAATGGTACAAGAAGTAACTTAGGCTCCTTTTATTAAAAAACTAGCTGTGCCCAGCGGTTTCACCCGCGTAGATTTAGTTTCATCCTAAATATCGCGGTACCCTAATATTTTTGAAGTTACTCCTTGGAACATAAGCTACCTGCCAATGAAAGTCCCGTTAAAATCAGTCCAGCCGTTTCAGAGATTACCCGGAACAAACAGACAGACAGACATACTGACTGCGAAAAAATCTAAAACTAGGTTTTTTAGTGTCAGTAGCGTGTATACTTTCATATGCCTTAAGTGAAAAGCTGTTATTTTGGAATTACAAACAGACACTTCAATTTTATTTATCTGTATAGAAGACAAGCATAAGGGTTCCGCAGGACATCCGTGAAATTGACACTACGCAGGTGAAACTGCATGACACAGGCCAAACATAATAAATGTTTGAAAGAAATTCAAATCCGTTTATCTGGAACACGTTTGAATACTTAAGACTATTGCTATAAATATAATAAAGTCTAAAGTAAAGTTAATAAATATCAGAAAACGTGTTGATCAGCGTATCATCCGTGCCGTGACGTCACCCACGCCCTGGTTTCAAGGCAAGACCAGCGCTGGCTTGTGGCCAGCATTATGCTGATTTGAAGCCTTTTTGTGGCATTTTGGCATTTTTATCATTTTTTTGTTATATTTCAACTTGTATTTTTATAACTGTAAGCCTTAAGTCACAAATAAACAAATATTCTATTCTATTCTATTCTATTCTAAAGTTTTAAGCATATTATGTGAAAGGAAAATTTGACGATGTCAATAGCTATGACGGCGATATGCATTGCACCGAATGTCAATTGGAAAAATATGCTGTCAATGACATTTTATTGTATGTAACAGAGGGTAAAAAGCTAATAGTGAAAATCATGACGTTCCTGACAATTTTAGGTGCGGCATTTCTTATACTGAACCAGTACCAGAATTTCTTATAGCCTTAGTCACTTGATGCAACCCGAACTTATATTACATAATTAACTAGCTGTGCCCCGCGGTTTCACTGTTTTTTTTAAATAAAATTTGCCTAAAACACTCCTTGAAACTTCAGTTATCTGCCAGTAAAAGTCCCGGTAGAATCGGTCCAGCCGTTTACACTTACACTTACACTTGACAGCTAATTTTGCCAATTAACACATAAGCCAAGTAACATTTTGCGCTTTTGCTTTGCCAAATATTACTGTACAACCCACTATAAAAAATATGGATATGATATCAACAACAATATAACCTCTATTTTGAAATATTGCAAACCAATATTTATAGAATTAGACTCGTTACAGTTTAAGTACATTATGTTTGCTTGGATGCCAGCATTGCGGACAAAAATAATATACAATTACATCTTAAATTTTCGCATTACTAAACGATTCTTGAGTTTAAATCTTTAAATTTCTACGTTTTTAAATAATTGCGTAAGGAAATGAATATAATAATATAAGTAAGTCGGAATAGATGCAAAAACAAACGAAATATATGTTTTAAAGTGTTTTTTTATTATATTAAATAAACTTCTTAGATGATGTAGTTATCAGCGCCGCAGCCGCATCCACATCTGCCAGAAATAGAGACGGCGCCAGCGGCCGGCACGTCGCCACCGAAATTGACGGCGCCGACGATGGGCACTTGGCCGGCGACCACGGTGGTGCCTCCTACAGCCATCTCACCAGCGACGCCCACGTTGCCCACACCCTCACCGCCGTAAGCGGCTACAGCGGGGGCAATAGCAGCGGGAGCGATGGCTCCGTAGCCGAGAGCGCCGTTCCAGCCTCCGTAGCCGAGAGCGCCGTCAGTGATGGCCGCGCCGGCGAGTCCATTTCCGTAGCCCAGTCCACCGCACCCGGTCCCACCGAGGTACTGACCGAAAACTTGTACCAAGCAAGCTTGGACGCAGAACAAGACAACGAAGGTGTTCATGTTTGTTGTTTGTTTGTGTTCAATGAAGGGCTGAATACTGAATGGTGGTTGGTAGCGGCCGTGACCCTTATATAGTTCATCCAAAAATGTAATCACTATCGTATATATGTATCGTATTGAAATATATCTCACGATCAAGGCTGTACGTGCGCTCATGTCATTACGAATTGTTACAGAAACACAATTACAATATCGTAATGGCTTACTTAATACTTTTGATTATGTATGTTGTTTTGTTATTGAGTAAATTCATTGATAAGCCACCGTATATAAAAGTCAAGGTACGATTTGAAAATATCATTATCTGAAAAGGAATTGAATACTACAATGGCATCCAAAGCTATCCTCGTCCTCTGCGCCCAGGCTCTCCTGGCTCAGGTATGTAACAGCAATATACCAATAGGTGCATTTATAAAGTTATAAGGTAGTTTGACCAAATAACCAACCTATTTTTATTCCCCAGGTATCCTTGAGCCAGTGTATCGGAGACATCGCCGGTCCCTACGGCATGGCCCGCGGCGGCTGGGGGTACGACGGTCTGGCCACAGACATCGGTTACGCCGGTGCCTATGGTGCTGGATTCGGTGCCTACGGTGCCGGGTACGGTGGGATTGCTCCCCTCGCCGGAGTAGCCCCCGCCAGCGGCGGCGGTCTGCCCATCGCCAGCGCCTCCCCCATCCCCCCCAGAGGTCTGTCCGTGGCCTCTGAGAACGCTATTGAAGGCATCCTGGCTGTAGCTGGAGATATGCCTTTCGTGAGCGCCGTGGCTCTGGAGGGCGCTCTGCCCACCGCTGGGGCTGGGTCTGTCGCGTACGGCTGCGGTGATGGTTCCATCGGCATTGTGCGTGCTGACGTCGCGCCCGCCCTTGATGTGGCTGACGGCCTCGCCTACGGCGCTGGTCTGGCTGCTCCCGCCCTCGGTGTGACTGCTCCCTACAGAGGTTTCGGTACCCCCGCCCTCGGTATGGCTGCACCCGCCTTCGGTGTGGGTGCTCCCGCCTTCGGTCTCGCTGGTCCCGCTCGCCGTGGTTGCGGCTGTGGTGCTATTTACTAAACTTAACTAAAATATTATATTATATTCCCTAAGGGTTGGCAGAGTTGTACTTATAGAAAGAACACACACTTTTCGCCAGTTATATTTAAGTCCCATACAACGAGGGGCGAGCCTACTGCCATTAACCGGCCACTAATCCAGACTCCGGTCTGCTAATGGGAAATCAATAGTGAAAGGCCCAATAACACTTTGCGTGACCCGGGGTTCCAACCCAGGACTTTGTTCCTACATTTGCTAGCACTAGTCCAATGAAGCAGTCAACTAAAATAATGTATCAACTATTTATCTATAATAAATATTATTTGCTAAATAATCCTTTGGTTTAATTTTTTTTATCCTTTTATATATTCTTGTGCTATTGAATTAAAGTAATTGAATCAAACTCATAAACATGTTTATTCGACTAGACCTTCTACAAAGTACTTTCAAATCGTCAGAATGACATCATATTCTTTCTTAATATATAACAAGCGCTTATTGCCATGATTTATGTACGCGACGTATATACATCTGTCACTGTCGCACAACTGAATTATCATTGCAATAAGAGCTTATGGTTGGGCCCCTGTAGTTTATTTTGTAATGTAGGTAAAAATATATTTTAACATGTGTTATTGGGATCGTCTAGTTAAGCACTTAATTTTTTTTGTAATGTCTATGTTTATTCAACTACGTCTCAAAAAGGCAGGCATTAATTAGTCTGTAATTAGTCTTATCCGATGAATGAAATGTCAACAGACAAAAAAGTACAGTTTTAAGTTTCAAACAAAGTTTATTAAAATCGGGATTTCGACTTCTTAGATGACGTAGGGAGCACCAGCGCCGCAGCCGCAGCCGCATCTGCCAGTAATAGAGACGGCGCCAGCGGCCGGCACGTCGCCACCGAAAGTGACGGCGCCGACGATGGGCACTTGGCCGGCGACCACGGTGGTGCCTCCTACAGCCATCTCACCAACGACGCCCACGTTGCCCACACCCTCACCGCCGTAAGCAGCAGCACCGTAACCAGCACCGATACCAGCTCCGTAGCCGAGTCCGCCGTTCAAGGCTCCGTAGCCGAGACCGCCGTTCAAGGCTCCGTAGCCGAGAGCGCCGTTCCAGCCTCCGTAGCCGAGAGCGCCGTCAGCGATGGCCGCGCCGGCAAGTCCAGTACCGTAGCCCAGTCCACCACATCCACAGCCACCAAGAGCTTGGCCGAATACAGTCTGAAATGACAGTAATATAAAGCTTTAGTTAAACATGCGAACGCATCGAAACCAGGCAGGCAAAAACCTTCTTAAATAGAAAAAATCCTTACCTGTACCAAGCAAGCTTGGACGCAGAGCAACAGGACGGCGAAGGTGTTCATGTTTGTGGTTTGTTTGTGTTCAACGAATTGAATGATGTTCTAGTCGAGCTGATGTGGACATTTTATACTACACTAGGGGTGTGATAAGGACATAAGTTGGGAAAGGCAGACGTGACATACTTTTGTAAAATATTATCTTTAAAACTTTAATGCATGTAAGTATTGCTGAATATACAATGTCGATAACAGCGGTCAGTATAAAACCAGCAAATTTTCCTACAAACATCATTCTCGCATCAGCAACTGAATACTACAATGGCAGCCAAAGCTATCGTCGTCCTCTGCGCCCTGGCTCAGGTATGTAATGGTATTATGTTGGGATAAAATAAAATGGCATCTGTGTGGTTTGAGGAGTCATCTAAGAACCTCTTTCTAGACCCCTGAAAGGATGCATGCACCTTTGATTATGGGAAGGTATAATGAAACAGTATATCTTTAATTATGTTGCTTAAATGGACTTATTCAAATATCTGTATTTTTAGGTCGCTCTCGGCCAGTACCTCGGAGGTATTGGCTCCTCCTGCGGCTGCGACGCTGCCTACGGTGCTGGTTTGGGTGGCTACGGTGCCTTCGGTGCTGGATACGGCGGCATTGGTGCCGGTTACGGTGCTGGATACGGCGGAATCGGTGCCGGGTACGGTGCGATTGCTCCCCTCGCCGGAGTAGCCCCCGCCAGCGGCGGCGGTCTGCCCATCGCCAGCGCCTCCCCCATCCCCCCCAGCGGTCTGTCCGTGGCCTCTGAGAACGCCATTGAAGGCATCCTGGCTGTGACTGGAAACCTGCCTTTCGTGAGCGCCGTGGCTCTAGAGGGCGTTCTGCCCACCGTTGGGGCTGGGTCTGTCGCGTACGGCTGCGGCGATGGTTCCATCGGTATGTTGAGCGCTGGTGCCGCGCCCGCCCTTGGTCTGGCTGACGGCCTCGCCTACGGCGCTGGTCTGGCTGCTCCCGCCCTCGGCTTCGGTGCTACCACCCTCGGTCTGGGTGCTCCCGCCCTCGGTTTCGGTAACCGTGGATGCGGTTGTGGAGGCATCTACTGAAATGTATCAACCAACGTACCTATCCATTGATTTACTGAAATAAACGTAATTGCGTGTACTTTTTGTTTTTGTTCTTTAATATTAAATTTATTACCAATGCGTTGGTTCAAATTTTGGGCAATTTGTGGGAGAGGTATTTTAGTATTCGCTATCCGACATCATGAGTTTTTGTGTGTTTTAAAGTATCCTGTCACTTGACAGATGAGGAGAGATTTCAGGAAAACATAATCATGTACGATTTGATTCCACGCTGTGTGATGACGAAGACGTCGAACCCACGACCTCTGTAAACCCGGCTCTGCCAATTGAGCTACTCGTGATCCTACCTCATTCGTCGAATGTTTCCTTTCTCAGGGGCCGCCTTGCATGTGTGGGGAGAGCGAGTGATCATGCTCATCCCCAGCAAAGGGAAGATCTTCCAGCCAGGCGGGTGTCATGCCTGGGGAACCGCGGCTCCAACTGTTCTAGTTGGAAACTTGTATATATACTGCAATGCGCTTGAAAACTCTTCTGACCTCGATTTAGATTCTCGTGTATTTGTATCTAAACTTCGCATTTGTTAGCGAGTAGCGCCATCTATGAGCGAGTGGAGAAACGCTGCTACACATGGATGCACCAACTAACAGTTCGTGTTCGTATTTTCCTGACCATTCTTAAGAAATCCTTTGAAGTTACCAAGATGACACCGTAACTGACGTGTGAAGCCTCTTGTGGGTTTATAAAGGTACCTTTTCACGGTGCGTGATATTGCTGACGCAAGCATCAAACACTTGTAGTGCTGATATCTTCCGCGGCGAGTCGCATAGCAGTCGTGAGAACATTATCCTCACTAGTAGAAACGTTACAAAATATATGAAAATTACATAAATCAGTCACGTGATATATTTCATACCCGTACATTTTGTATAGTTGCAATTAGTGAAGCGTGAGGGTAATGTAACATTGTCTACAGGCACTGTCACCTCATTGCGTGGTGCGTGACATTCCTTATAGTAGGGAAGGCCGGACCGCTAAATCTGTTGTTACTGAAGCATTATGAAGACCTATTGAACGTATTCCTTCACCGGGCCAGTCCTCTCACCACGATGAAAAACAATTATTTAATCCAGTCCTAGAGCCGGTACTGTGTATTGCCTCCATTAAAAAAAATCAGCAATACTCAATGAGCGCTTAGTGCGAGTTCTCTTAAAATCGCCGTCACACGTCACCACGTTGACGTAAACGCAGATGTGTATGGGCTCACAATAGTGTCATGTTTAGGCCGACAGAGCCGCCACGTCGACGCGGTGACTTGTGACGGGGATTTTAAGAGAGCTCTGCGCTACGCGCTGCGTCATCCTGTGTGTTCAACAAACCCGTAGCGACGAATCTCTGTGCCACCCACATGTAGCTGGACTCACCAAGGCTTACTAATTTACGAGAGCCGTGGTGGCCGTGGGGTTTGAGCAGTCGCCTGCTACGCATGCGACGCAAGTTCGAATCCCAGCGGGGCACTTATGTGCACTGATTTCGCACCACGAACTTTTTAGTGAAGGGAAACATCGAGAGGAAACCTGCATGAGTCTGAGAAGTAATTCGTGTATGTATAGTGCCTGAGACGGCGATGGACGCATCCTCAGTCACGTTGACACTTCATAATATGCGGTGAAATGGTATTGTTTTTACAACACCTCTGCTTACCCCTTCGGGGACCCTTCTGGGATGGCCTTCTGTCTGTTTGTTTGTTGCGGTTAATCTCTGAAACGACTGGGCTTTTAACGGAACTTTCACTGTCAGATAGCTAATATTACAAGTACTTATATTTAAAAAAAAAGTATGAGGGTTCCGCGGGACACCCATGAAATTATCTCTACGCGGGTGAAACCACGGAGCACAGCTAGTATTAAACAAAAAGTAAAGTGATTTTGTATATAACAAGTGGCGCAATTACGATACTCTTTCCATAGGTGACATCGACGGTGAAAACCGTTATTTCTCCATAATTTGGAATCATAAGTCAAAGACAAAAACAAAAAGTACATGCAGTAACGTTTATTTCAGTAAATCAATGGATAGGTACGTTGGTTGATACATTTCAGTAGATGCCTCCACAACCGCATCCACGGTTACCGAAACCGAGGGCGGGAGCACCCAGACCGAGGGTGGTAGCACCGAAGCCGAGGGCGGGAGCAGCCAGACCAGCGCCGTAGGCGAGGCCGTCAGCCAGACCAAGGGCGGGCGCGGCACCAGCGCTCAACATACCGATGGAACCATCGCCGCAGCCGTACGCGACAGACCCAGCCCCAACGGTGGGCAGAACGCCCTCTAGAGCCACGGCGCTCACGAAAGGCAGGTTTCCAGTCACAGCCAGGATGCCTTCAATAGCGTTCTCAGAGGCCACGGAGAGACCGCTGGGGGGGATGGGGGAGGCGCTGGCGATGGGCAGACCGCCGCCGCTGGCGGGGGCTACTCCGGCGAGGGGAGCAATCGCACCGATTCCGCCGTATCCAGCACCGTACCCGGCACCAATGCCGCCGTATCCAGCACCGAAGGCACCGTATCCAGCGCCGTAGCCACCCAACCCAGCACCGTAGGCAGCGTCGCAGCCGCAAGAGGAGCCGATACCTCCGAGGTACTGGCCGAGAGCGACCTAAAAATACAGATATTTTAATAAGTAAATTTAAGGAACATTATTAAAGATATGCAGTTCCATTACACCTTCCCATAATCAAAGGTGCATGCATCCTTTCAGGGGTCTTGAAACAGGTTCTTAGATGACTTTTCAAACTAAACAGATGCTATTTTATATTAGTCCAATATTATAGCATTACATACCTGAGCCAGGGCGCAGAGGACGACGATAGCTTTGGCTGCCATTGTAGTATTCAGTTGCTGATGCGAGAATGATGTTTTGAAAATGCACTATGGCATTTTTATAATAGCTCTTATCAATACTACTTAGTTCCCCAACGACTCGTATTGTTTAAAAACATGTATATGTTTCAATATTTGATGATATGAATTACAATCATGTGCAAGTATTCTGAAAGGAAAATTACTTATCATATTGTGAGCTTGTTTAACTAAAGCCTTTTTAATAAAATCATTCCAGTCTGTTTTCGGCCAAGCTCTTGGCGGCTGCGGATGCGGTGGACTGGGCTACGGTACTGGACTCGCCGGCGCGGCCATCGCTGACGGCGCTCTCGGCTACGGAGGCTGGAACGGCGCTCTCGGCTACGGAGGCTGGAACGGCGCTCTCGGCTACGGAGGCTGGAACGGCGCTCTCGGCTACGGAGGCTGGAACGGCGCTCTCGGCTACGGAGCCGTGAATGGCGGACTCGGGTACGGAGCCTTGAACGGTGGACTCGGCTACGGAGCTGGTATCGGTGCTGGCTACGGTGCTGCTGCCTACGGCGGTGAGGGTGTGGGCAACGTGGGCGTCGCTGGTGAGATGGCTGTAGGAGGCACCACGGTGGTCGCTGGCCAAGTGCCCATCGTCGGCGCCGTCACTTTCGGTGGCGACGTGCCGGCCGCTGGCGCCGTCTCTATTACTGGCAGATGCGGCTGCGGCTGCGGCGCTGGTGCTCCCTACGTCATCTAAGAAGTTGAAGTCCCGAATTTACTTTAATTCCCGAATAAACTTTATTTGCAAATCACAACTATACTTTACTTTTCTTCTCCACATGACTAGATGAGTACAATTTGTGCCTAACTAAAAAGCGTTCGTATAAATAACACACATTACAGATCATTTTGCCTCCTGTCTCTTTGAGAAAAAATTATACGCCAGATATCTCTCCGGTCGTATCTGGTTGCCGTCCCATGGGACTATGTGAGTGAGGGAATGAAATGTGCACATGTATTTGCGTACACACTTGTGCATTATAAGGAGATCTTATAATGCACGTGCATAGATGTCGAATAAAATAAACCAATGTGGTCGACATTCATTGAGATCATCATTATCAACACCTAAGCCACTAAGTAGCTTAGTGGCTTAAGGTTTAAGGTCTGCATGCATGTAATGCATTACATTTATGAAACGCTCATAATTTTCTTTGATCTAGTGGTCGCAAGTGCAAGTCGAGGGGGTAGGCAGAGGTGTACGTATAGTACACCCACATTTAGGGAGTTATGTTTAAGTCCCACGTAAGTAAAGCGAGCCTAATGCCATTTACCGGGCACTAATCCAGACTCTGGGCTGCTACTACGAAAACCAAAATCTTACTTTGCCTGATCGTCGGACCCCAAGGCCCGGGTTCCAAATGCTAGCAACCACTCACACATTTAATTTTGATCATGATCCTCCTGCCCTTTTCCCATGTTATTTGTGGTCGGCGCAATGTGTTCTTCTCTTCCATTTCTCTCTATCAGCCGTCATATCTGTATTCACTCCCATTCTAGTCATATCATCTTTCACACAATCCATCCATCGTTTCTTCTTCTTAGGTCTTCCTTTCCCCTTGTAACCATCCACATTCATAAACAAAACTTTTTTGGCAACATTATCCTCATCCCTCCGCATAACATGTCCATACCACGACAAACGTTTATTCTTCACATTTAATTTTGATGTTTACCATTTTAAAGCCGTTGTGGCCTTGGGTTTGAGCAGTCGCCTGCTACGCAAGTTCGAATTCCAGCGGGGCCTGTGAAAAACTTATGTGCAATGATTTCACACCACCTGCTTTACGGTGAAGGAAAACATCGTAAAAACGTATGCATAGTTCCTGAGGCGGCGATAGTCTAACCATTACCAGGTTGGCACTTAATCATCTTCGATGAAAAGTGGGTGTTGGTATTACAACACCTAAGGGGTAGGTCCTTTGGGGACATTATTGAGGTAGCGTGAGCATATTTATATCGTTTTACGCACATATTGGTACAAGCCGTTGCGATTTGAACTTGCATCGCTTACGAAGCAAGCGACTGCTCAAACTCCACAGCCACCGTGGCTCTTATTATATTGAACAAACCATAATATTTGTGTAGCAGCGTTTCTCCACTCGCTCATAGATGGCGCTACTCGCTAACAAATGCGAAGTTTGAGTACAAATACACGAGAACCTAAATCGGGCCATAAGAGTTTTCAAGCGCATTGCAGTATATATACAAGTTTCCAACTAGAACAGTTGGAGCCGCGGTTCCCCAGGCATGACACCCGCCTGGCTGGAAGATCTTCCCTTTGCTGGGGATGAGCATGATCACTCGCTCTCCCCACATATGCATTCGTTTTTCAGACTGATGGACCACCTAAAATCCTTCGCGAAGTCCAAACGAGAACTGTGAATCAAGAATATTGTAGAAATATATACGCGAATACTAGAACAGCTGTTACTGACAACGTGCTCTGTGCTGAGTCCCTTGACATCGGTAGCAAGTGCCTGATTGGCGGCGATCTGCTTTTTCATAATGGATTCTTTGTCTGAATCCTTTCGGGAGGAAGCTGCAATCAAAATAACCCTAGTGTCTACTCCAGGGTCTGTCGTTCCACTGATTGGATTCACGCTAAGATGCAAATGTGATATTCTCAAAAAAAATCTGGATTTCATTAACAATTCCGAGCTATTAATTTACAATTTTTAGGTCGCTCTTTGTTTTTATGTCTGGTAATTGCTTTTCGAAATTTCATTATTGATATGTGGCTGCTTTTTGTTATAATGAAATTAATTGAACTTTCTTTGTGTAAATACTTTTTTTGTGTTTTAGTCACTTTACTGTCTCAATTACCAACTGGACGAAATGTATGCAATTATACGGTTTGTAAAAAGAAGGTACTTCTTACATCTTATTCATAGATAACCAAGTTAAACAGGAGATTGGAGACGCAAACTCAATGTTGCCTTTGAGCTAGTAACTATGAAAAGCAAACATACACAACAATACGCAGAGGACATTAAAAAAACTTAAGAAATATCTTTCATTTACTTTTATTTCTGATACCTAGTAGTAATATTAATTTAGTAAATAGCACCACAGCCGCAACCACGGCGGGCAGGACCAGCGAGACCGAAGGCGGGAGCACCCACACCGAGGGCGGGGGCAGCCATGCCGAGGGCGGGAGTAGCGAAACCTCTGTAGGGAGCAGCCAGACCAGCGCCGTAGGCGAGCCCGTCAGCCACATCAAGGGCGGGCGCTACGTCAGCACGCACAATGCCGATGGAACCGTCACCGCAGCCGTACGCGACAGACCCAGCCCCAGCGGTGGGCAGAGGACCCTCCAAAGTTACGGCGCTCACGAAAGGCATATCTCCAGCTACAGCCAGGATGCCTTCAATAGCGTTCTCAGAGGCCACGGACAGGCCGCTGGGGGGGATGGGGGAGGCGCTGGCGATGGGCAGACCGCCGCCGCTGGCGGGGGCTACTCCGGCGAGGGGAGCAATCGCACCGTACCCAGCACCGTAGGCGCCAGTGTAACCGATGTCTGTGGCCAGACCGTTGTACCCCCAGCCGCCGCGGGTCATGCCGTAGGGACCGGCGATGTCTCCGATACACTGGCTCAAGGATACCTGGGGAATTAAAATAGGTTGATTATTTGGTCATACTACCTTACAACTTTATTCAAAAGACTATTGGTATATTGCTGTTACATACCTGAGCCAGGAGAGTCTGGGCGCAGAGGACGAGGATAGCTTTGGATGCCATTGTAGTATTCAATTCCTTTTCAGAGAATGATATTTTCAAAACGCACCTTGACTTTTATATACGGTGGCTTATCAATGAATTTACTCAATAACAAAACAACATACATAATCAAAAGTATTAAGTAAGCCATTACGATATTGTAATTGTGTTTCTGTAACAATTCGTAATGACATGACAGCACGTACAGCCTTGATCGTGAGATATATTTCAATACGGTGGTAGTAATTACATTTTTGGATGAACTATATAAGGGTCACGGTCCCTACCAACCACCATTCAGTATTCAGCTCTTCGTTGAACACAAACAAACAACAAACATGAACACCTTCGCTGTCCTGTTACTCTGCGTCCAAGCTTGCTTGGTACAGGTGAGAGGGAAAACCTGGAAATCCATTTTCTTCTCATTGATCTAATACGATTGTATAATATAATTTATTATTATAATTCCAGACTGTCTTCGGTCAAGCTCTTGGTGGCTGCGGATGCGGTGGACTGGGCTACGGTACTGGACTCGCCGGCGCGGCCATCGCTGACGGCGCTCTCGGCTACGGAGCCTGGAACGGCGCTCTCGGCTACGGAGGCTGGAACGGCGCTCTCGGCTACGGAGCCGTGAATGGCGGACTCGGCTACGGAGCCTTGAACGGCGGACTCGGCTACGGAGCTGGTATCGGTGCTGGTTACGGTGCTGCTGCTTACGGTGGTGAGGGTGTGGGCAACGTGGGCGTCGCTGGTGAAATGGCTGTAGGAGGCACCACCGTGGTCGCCGGCCAAGTGCCCATCGTCGGCGCCGTCACTTTCGGTGGCGACGTGCCGGCCGCTGGCGCCGTCTCTATTGCTGGCAGATGCGGCTGCGGCTGCGGCGCGGGTGCTTCCTACGTCATCTAAGTTACATCTTGATGTATCCTAATTATGGCGATATAATTTTATCAAAAATAAATTCATACATAAAGCGAATAATTTGTCGTTTCCCTTATTAGTCCCGCAATTACTGTGTTCCCTTTGGAGTTCTGACGACCGTTTGACTAAAAAATGTTCCGAGTAGCTGAAATCAACGCACAACAAACCGCTGGTCCTAGAGACATGAAATTTGAAGGGTGTGTACTTGATACGGTGTAGATACATAGATGGCGCTACTCGCTAACAAATGTGAAGTTTGAGTACAAATTCACGAGAACCCAAAATCGCGCAATAAGAGTTTTCAAGCGCATTGCAGTTCATATAGAAGTTTCCAACTAGAACATTTGGAGCCGCGGTTCCCCAGACATGACACCCGCCTGGCTGGAAGATCTTCCATTTGATGGGGATGAGCATGATCACTCGCTCTCTCTTTCCCATAAAGGAATCTAGGGCTATTAGTATAAATGAGAACGTTTGCTTCATCGAGCGTGAGGGTTGTCATACCTAAAAATTTCAAAAAATTACTTAACTTTTTTTTTTTTTTACCTACTTCACTTTAATTCAATTTACTTAGCTTTTGTTTACTGTAAAAATAATGTAGATTAGTAGTTTTAAAATTTTCTGGCCAACCCTCGGAAGATACATCCAGCAGCTACGCGTTGCGTAAATGAAGGTGTTGCGATAGATGTGTGGCGTTACTCGACTTGGCCGTATTCGAAACGAATACATCCGTGGCAGCCTGAAATAGAAGAAGTAGTTTTAAAATTTTAAAAAATGTCGTATAAATACGTGACACCTTCTACTGTCATTACGCGTACCGCTAATTTTCTCATAGATGCGCGCGTCTGTTTGTGTGTGTCATCTCGAATGATTGGTTCCTAGATTCCTATCCGCTTGTAAAGCTTTTTAAACTGTTTAAACTGTGTCCATGGTTCCATTGAGTTGTAAAAAAAAACATCTGTTACGTCACCTCACTATTTACCGTGAACAGAGTGCCTAGTGCCAGTTTTTCACTGACGCTGTCGCAAGTCATCGCGTTGACTTAAACGAAGTATGGAATCGGAACAGCGCCATCTGTCGGCCTACAGATATCATTATTTCGCGTCAAGCCAATGACTTGTGGTGGCTATTTTAAGAAAACTCGCACTAGGCACTAGTGGGTGTGGTGACACCTCTGTCTACCCTTAAAGGACTCGATATTTCACTTTTTAAAACTCGACAACTGGAATTGAAAACAGATATTTCGCAGACAAACCTACACTACCGTGTTCGTAATGAAATAATCTTAATTTGAACTGAAATTTAGTTCATTAAACAGACCAGTGCAAATCACTGGAATCGATTTTCCAGATTTCACCTGCTTTCATAAGAGTTTTAGCTTTGCCTACTCACGAGTATTGATCACTGATAGTTAGGACCGCAGAATTTCAAAGCGTAGCGTCTTTTATCTATGGTTAGGACCTAAATAATGTAGAAATTACAAAAAGTTTTTTATTAATGGCAGTGCTGCAATATGGCGTGACTTGTGTGAGGAATCGATAATACAAAGATAATAATATAATAAAATAAATTTTATTCAATATAATATTGTGATGTGTTTTCAGTAGATTGCGCCACAGCCGCAACCACGGCGAGCGGGAGCAGCTAGACCGAGGGCGGGAGCACCCAGACCGAAGGCGTTAAGGCCGAGGGCGGGAGTAGCGAAACCTCTGTAGGGAGCAGCCAGACCAGCGCCGCAGGCGAGGCCGTCAGCCACATCAAGGGCGGGCGCGACGTCAGCACGCACAATGCCGATGGAACCATCACCGCAGCCATACGCGACAGACCCAGCCCCAGCGGTGGGCAGAGCGCCCTCCAGAGCCACGGCGCTCACGAAAGGCATATCTCCAGCTACAGCCAGGATGCCTTCAATAGCGTTCTCAGAGGCCACGGACAGACCGCTGGGGGGAATGGGGGAGGCGCTGGCGATAGGTAGACCGCCGCCGCTGGCGGGGGCTACTCCGGCGAGGGGAGCCACTGCGCCGTACCCAGCACCGATGCCATCGTATGCAGCATTGAATCCTCCGCAAGGAGAAGCAGCGACAGCGGGAGTGAAGGCAGCGTCGTATCCGTAGGGAGCGGACATACGACCCAGGCACTGGCCGAAAGCAATCTGGGTGAACAAAGAAATACTAGGTTAATATGATTGTTTTCTAATTTCTTTAAGTTACTCTAGATGTTCGATAAAGGATATGAAAATCAAGCAAGTATTAGATACCTGAGCCAGGAGAGCCTGGGCGCAGAGGACGAGGATAGCCTTGACTGCCATTGTTGTTGATATTTACTTTGTGTAGTAAATGAATGATGTTCTTCATTAGTGTAACCGCTTTTATACAATCCTGGTTCTTCGAATATCGTAATATTAATTGGGTAAATGAAACTATTACATAATAAGTGTGACATACACGTTTCTGTAACAAACGTGGATCAACACAACAGCACGTACGACCTTGATCGTGAAACGTTGCATTCCGTTGACGATGCACAAATGACACATGGCGCACGTAGTAGTGTCGTTGAACTATATAAGGGTCACGGTCCCTACCGACCACCATTCAGTATTCAGCCCTTCGTTGAACACAAACAAACCACAAACATGAACACCTTCGCCGTCCTGTTGCTCTGCGTCCAAGCTTGCTTGGTACAGGTGAGAAGAAATGCATAACCCGGAAATTCCTATTCTTCATTTTGATTATTTGGGATTTCTTAATCTTAATCATGATTATTATTCCAGACTGTCTTCGGTCAAGCTCTTGGCGGGTGCGGATGCGGTGGACTGGGCTACGGAGGCTGGAACGGCGCTCTCGGCTACGGAGCCGTGAATGGCGGACTCGGCTACGGAGCCTTGAACGGCGGACTCGGTTACGGAGCTGGTATCGGCGCTGGTTACGGTGCTGCTGCTTACGGCGGTGAGGGTGTAGGCAACGTGGGCGTCGCTGGTGAGATGGCTGTAGGAGGCACCACCGTGGTCGCCGGCCAAGTGCCCATCGTCGGCGCCGTCACTTTCGGTGGCGACGTGCCGGCCGCTGGCGCCGTCTCTATTACTGGCAGATGCGGCTGCGGCTGCGGCGCTGGTGCTCCCTACTACTGAGCTTACATTTATGAATTGAATACATTCTTTTGATTTTACGCCTCATTTTTTATTCCCGGTATTTGTTACACTGATTTAAAACAACTATACATTTTGAAAAAAAATCTTGAAAAAAGCGACCGCCATCTCCGACCTTCGAAACGCGTCGGTACTTCTGCAAGTGTCAGAATTACTTGGGCTTTCGAATGACCTGTAACGATTGATATTGTTAATTGGCAACCGACGCCGACAGCTTAAAGTGCTCTCCGAGGCACGGAGGGAGCTCGGACGGTCACTCTATTACATGGAACTTAATAAGAACTGAAATATAAGTGCACTTCTGCCTACCCTTTCAGGGAATACAGTTTCTTAATAATATGTTATATATAAATTGAAAATATCGTATAGATATACAGCGTGGCACATTTATAGACGTCTAAAAAGGCAAATCAACGTAAACACAGATTTGTATGGGCTCACAATAGTGTCATGTTTAGGCCGACAGAGGCGCTGTTCCGGTCCTATACAAATATGCGTTTACGTCGACGCGGTGACTTGTGACGGCGGCAGTGAAAAACTCGCACTATAGCACGGAATCTACGAACAAACCGTTCGAAATGACACACACATACGCACGCATACGCATGATAATTAGCGGCATCGGCGTAATGTCAGTAGGTAGAGGGTGTCACGTCGTCGACGATTGCGTATCGTCATTTACGTGTTATACAGATGTTTTCTAAACGTCAAATTGACAAATCAACATTACCACGGATTAAATATATATATGCTTTATAATAAGTTTAGAAACTAGGTCATATTTTTGTAAAAAGAAAGATTGTTCTTTAGGCGTGAGGGTTGTCAAACTTAAAGATTTGAAAAAATATTCTATTTACCGTCAAAATAAATTATTTTGTCGTGTTGGTGTTTTGAAAAACAACTTATTGACACCCCTTGTTGCCGCTACAACTATTCTGCTTACAATGTCGTAGATGTGTGCGCGTCTGTGTTTGTGTGTGTGTAATTTTTAAGGATTTTTTCCTAGGTTCCTTACTGCTTCTAAAGCTTAAGTGACGCAAGTTCGAACCAATGAGTTTTTCTAAAAAATTATGTGCAACGGTGAAGGGAAACATCGTGAGGAAACCTGCATAAGTATGTCTGAGAAGAAATTCAAAGTCGTATATAGCCTGAGACGGCGATAGACTCACCATCTGTCACGTTGGCACTTAATCATCTTCGGTGAATAGTGGGGTTGTTATTACAACACCTCTGCATACCCCTTCGGGGAATAGGTATTTACCAACTGAACAGATGATAGCGATAAGAAAAATTTCATATATTATCTAAGTATGTACCTACTTATCTATAAATCAAGTTACAAAACTATGACTTAACTGATTACAATCAATTTCTAAACGTGAACAAATCATGATTAAGTTTAAGTATAAAAGATAAGAAAACCTTATTCTAGATATCATAATAAAACCATCTTTCTTCGAACAAAGTACTGAAAATGGAGGGAAAAATGTGCTTGGTACTTTGTCTTCAATATTTATTTATTCAGGTAAGCGAATTTATTTTAATTCAGGCTTAAATTAACCTCTTTTATAGCTATGTAGTACGGGTGGAAATCCACATTCGTTTTACATAGCTTTAAGGGGTAATAATGAGTTGTAGTTCGATATTCTGAACTGCCAGACTGGGGACTGGGGCCCAACCATGAGCTCTTATTGCAATGATAGTTCAGCAGTGCGACATTGACAGATGTATGCTCACATACATCTGTCTCATAAATGAGTGAAACTATCATGGCAATAAGAGCTCATAGTAAGGCCCCTGTACCTTACAGAAGATACAAATAATGGCGTTCACGAGGTGAGTAAGGTTGCTAGTTTTCCATGGAGGTGGCAGGGTTTAAGGTACTGTGCTAGCTCGAGTGAGGTAGTTCTTTATTATTTACTAGCTGTGCCTCGCAGTTTCACCTGCGTAGATTTAGTTTCATCTTTATTGTCGCGGAACCCCTAATATTTTTAGTAAATAAAAGTAGCCTAAATTACTCCTTGAAACATCAGCTACCTACCAGTGAAAGTCCCGTTAAAATCCATCCAGCCGTTTCAGAGATTATCTGGAACAAACAGACAGACAGAGAAAAAATTTAAGACTTGGTTTTTTAGTGTCAGTACCGTGTATACTTTCATATGCATTTAGGAAAAAGCTGTTATTTTGGAATTACAAACAGGCACTGTATAGATGTATAGATTCAATTAAACAGTAATCCATTCTTTATAGCATGCTAGATAATATTTTGACACTTTACCAATGTGAACATGATGTACTGGAATGAAAATTTGTGTTATTTTTTCCTTTAAACCTGAAGAACATTACGTTACAGAAACAAAACAACATTATCTAACAATTTTCCTCACTATGTTATTTTTTTACAGACCTCCTTATCCCAATCGATATTTGGGTCACCTGGCATGGTTGGAATAAACAAACCCCCTCTACGAGCTGATATGGGACCTATACGGGGTGATATGGGACCTATGCGGGGTGAAATGGGAATGGCAGGGCCTATGTGGGGTGAAATGGGACCTATGCGGGGTGAAATGGGGTCTATGCGGGGTGATATTGGACCTATACGGGGCGATATGGTACTGGCAGGTCCTATGCGGGCTGATTTGGGATTAGCTGGTCCTATGCGGGGTGATATGGCACTAGCAGGACTTCGGGGTGACATGGGACTTACAGGATATCGAGGCGATATGGGTCTAGCAGGACCAATAAGGGGTGATATGGGAGTGACAGGACCTCTACGGGGTGATATGGCACTAAACAGAGGCAGAAGCCGCGCTGTACCAACGGAACAACTCTATGGTGGGACTGGGGAAGGTGCAATTTCAGTTGTAGGTAATCTTCCCGTCGCAGGAACTACAGTCGTGGCTGGTAATGTGCCAATAACTGGCGCAGTCAGGTTCCAAGGTGACTTGCCTGCCGCGGGAACTGTAACTATTACCGGGGCTTGTATGTGTTCCAAAATGCCTTATTGATTTTATATAAATTTAATTAAGAATGTTTAATTTATTGTTTAAAATTAATTATTGATGATTTTTAAATAATATTAATAATAAATGGTTGTTATTCTTCCTTATTTGTTGTATTAAATAATTTATCTGATTAAATAACATATACATGACATTGAAACCCAAACCCAAACTCAAAGATATTGATTAGACTTTTATTCAAATCGTTCAGAAGGTTGCTTTTACTGAAAAGAACATGGCAAGAAACTCAGTAAATAAAATTATTACTCCAAGAATATTCATCAAATTTATTTAAATAAAATCGATCAAATGATTCTGAAGTCTGAAATGATGAAGGTTTACACCTGAATGCCCCGAAGAAGCAGGCATAGTGTATTTTTATACACCCATATTTCTCCAGTAATGTTTAAGTCCCATGTAATAGAGGGCGAGCCTATTTGCCATTAACCGGCCACTAATCGAGACTCTGGGCTGCTACTGGGGAAATACAGACGGAAAAAGCTTAACTTGTGATAGATAGCTGATGTTGCAAAGAGTAACATAGACTACTTTTATTTAAAACTAGCTGTGCCCTGCGGTTTCACCCGCGTGGATTTAGTTTCATCCTTATTGTTGCGGAACCCTAATATTTTTAATAAATAAAAGTAGCCTAAGTTACTCCTTGAAACATCAGCTACCTGCCAGTGAAAGTCCCGGTAAAATCGGTTCAGCGGCTTCAGAGATTACCAGGAACAAACAGACAGACAGACAGACAGACGGACAGACAGACGGACAGACAGACAGAGACAATTTTTTAAACTTGGTTTTTAAATGTCAGTTAGTTACAAACAGACACTTCAATTTTATTTATCTGTATAGACAAAATAACTGTTCCGCGAAATAAATTCACCCGAATAAAGGGCACAGCTTTGAAAAATAAAATAAATGAATGCTGATGATGGAATTACATAGATGTGTAGGCACACCTTCCCAGGACAGAGGTGCTAAAAAGCCCACTTTTCAACGAAGATAATTAAATTCCAACTGACACGTCTTTGAATTACTTCTCAGACATATGCAGGTTTTCTCACGATTTTTTCCTTCACCGTAAAGCACGTGGTGTGACACAAAGCTTTTTAGAAGAACTCATTAGTGCAGACAAATGAGAATTGAGTGCCTAGTGCGAGTTTTTCACTGCCGCCGTCACAAGACACCGCGTCGACGTACACTCAGATTTGTATAGGATCGGAACAGCGCCCCTGTCGGCGTAAAGATGACACTATTGTGAGCCCATACAAATCTGCGTTTACGTCGACGCGATGACTTGTGACGGGGATTTTAAGAAAACTCGCACTAGGCACTCAGATGATTGTGCTACCTTTGATTAGTATTATGTTCACAAGGTGAGTAAGGTCGCCAGTGCTCCATGGAGGGGAGGAGTAGGAGTGGAGGCGCTGTGCTAGCAATAGTTGTCATTATGTTAGCACAGGGATTTCATTGTTTATAAGGTAGTCAACGCGCGAGTGTCACTTAGTGTTACAAGCATTTATAGGCGCAGTAACTGCTTACCGTCAGGCCTAGCTTGTTAAATCTAGAATCTATACCAATTATATATCTATACAGATAAATAAAATTTAAGTGTCTGTTTGTAATTCCAAAATAACAGGATTTCACTAAATGCATATTCTGAAAGTATATACGGTACTCACAAAGTAAAAGCAATCTATATCTATACAGATAAATAAAATTGAATTGTCTGTTTGTAATTCCAAAATTATAGTTTTCACTAAATGCGTGTGAAAGTATACACGCTACTGACACTAAAAAACCAAGTTTAATTTTTTTTCTTTGTCTGTCTGTCTGTTTGTTCCGGGTAATCTCTGAAACGGCTGGACCGATTTTAACGGGACTTTCACTGGTAGGTAGCTGATGTTTCAAGGAGTAACATAGGCTACTTTAATTTATTAAAAATATTAGGGTTCCGCGACAATAAGGAAGAACAGGACAGGAGGATGATGATGCTATGGCTAGAATGGGAGTGAATACAGATATGACGGCTGATAGAGAGAGATGGAAGAGAAGAACACATTGCGCCGACCACAAATAACATGGGATAAGGGCAGGGGGATGACGATGATATGGCTAGAATGGGAGTGAATACAGATATGACGGCTGATAGAGAGGAATGGAAGGGAAGAACACATTGCGCTGACCACAGATAACATGGGATAAGGGCAGGAGGATGATGATGATATGACTAGAATGGGAGTGAATACAGATATGACGGCTGATAGAGAGGTATGGAAGGGAAGAACACATTGCGCTGACCATAGATAACATGGGATAAAGGCAGGAGGATGATGATGATATGGCTAGAATGGGAGTGAATACAGATATGACGGCTGAAAGAGAGGTATGGAAGGGAAGAACACATTGCGCCGACCACAAATAACATGGGATAAGGGCAGGAGGGTGATGATGATATGGCTAGAATGGGAGTGAATACAGATATGACGGCTGATAGAGCGGAATGGAAGAGAAGAACACATTGCGCTGACCATAGATAACATGGGATAAAGGTACTACGGGTTTGTAGGTCTTCTTAAGATCTACAAAAAAGTCCGCGAGAGCATATATCTAACTATCATAGTTTAGTCACAATAACCGCTTTTATGTTCATAAAAAATATTAAATCGTCTGAAGAAAAAAACTACGTTAAATGTGTATCTTAATATTAATTCATATGCAAATTAAGCATTATGCTATCAAGGGTATTAATGTAGAAGTAAAATACCGTTTGTTTTATTCCAATAGGACATTGCGTTTAAAAATTATCACGAGTATAAAAACGCAAAGAATTGGTACCTAATAATGAGTTATTTGCCAAAGAGTAATCTCTGAAACGGCTAGACCGATTTTAACGGGACTTTCACTGGCAGATAGCTTATGTTACAGGGAGTACCATGGGCTATTTTTTTTATGCATATGCTATGCATTTTATTTATAATAGAATATTTAGGGTTCCGCGGTAATCAAATGAAATCTACGCGGGTGAAACCGCAGGGCACAGCTAGTAGAGGATAAACTTCTATTTCGTATCTTTAAAACCGACACTCGACGACGAGTGCGACGCTGAGAGGCTTTGGTGACTAACGCGGCAGAAATAGTTCAAAATATAGTTTTTTTATGTCAGTATCTACCGTATATGCATTTAGATAAAAGCTGTTAATTTGAAATTACAATCAGACACTTTAAATTTATTTATCTCTACTATAGATAGGTATTTACATAACCCGGCTTTTCCCCCTAAAACTTTCAGGGTATTAAGAACGTCTGTAGGCCTACAAAGTAACATTCTCTCGCGCTTGCGCTAATAGAAACGATACAAAATGTATGGAAATGACATAAATCAGTCTCGTGACATATGTCATTCCCGTACATTTGGTATCGTTTCTACTAGCGAAGCGTGAGGATAATGTTACTTTGTCTACGGGCCCAGAGCTTTGACCTTTTATTTTGGTACCGTAAAAATTAACGTCAAAGCTAAGATCTTAATACGCACTGCTTAAACGATCATAGTTGGCCCTCTGTACTTAATTATTTCGTGGTATTAAAGGCCCTTTCGTATGGCACTGCGCAAGTCCTGACTGCTTGATATCAGCTTCCAACCACTGGTCCAACAGGCATGACATTTTAAGGATGTGATCTTGGAATGGTTTTTTGTAATTCTACCCACGAAATGTTTGCATGTAAAATTTTACTGCCACGAAGGCGAAGGCGGTGAGGATAATGTTACTTTGTCTACGGGCCCAGAGCTTAGACCTTTCATTTTGGCCCCGAAGTTACAATTGAAAGTACCTATAACACAATTATTTCCGTCACCTAATATTACAAATAAATTCCGGAGTAATTATGATAATTATTTTGTAATAATTTTCTTAACTTTTTGCGTAAAGGCAGCTGATAACGCGAGTATTTGTATAAAATGATTGATATTTTGTAAGAAGTTTGATAAGGTTTGTAGAAACTATAGTATAAAAGACCAAAGCTATCCGTATGACACCATTATTCTACAAACTTTAGACAAAATGTATTTTGCTTCGTGCTTTTTCGTACTAAACGCTGTTTTGTTTGGGGTAAGTTGAAAATATTAATTTAATTAGATCTTCATTTAATCAATTTTACTTTTTATATTACCGAGTTTCTCTTCAGAATTATGTTTAACTAGCTGTATTTTATAAACAAGTAACTACATAGCCTATGTAGCAGCGTTTCTCCACTCGCTCATAGATGGCGCTACTCGCTAACAAATGCGAAGTTTGAGTACAAATACACGAGAACCTAAATCGCGCCATAAGAGTTTTCAAGCGCATTGCAGTATATATACAAGTTTCCAACTAGAACAGTTGGAGCCGCGGTTCCCCAGATGACACCCGCCTGGCTGGAAGATCTTCCCTTTGCTGGGGATGAGCATGATCACTCGCTCCCCCCACACCTATATTACTCCTTGTTACATCTGCCATCAAGAGTTCATTAAAATCGGTGAAGCCGTTTCAGAGATTACCTGGAACAAACAGACAGACAAACAAACTTACTCATATGGAACACAATTCTCTATGTTAACTATTTTGACTGCGACCATCTGTAATGTGAAGGTACAGTCCCCAGTCGGGCAGCCGCGTTATTGACTAAGGTTCCTCAGCGTCGAACTCGACGACGAGTTTCAATCATAGGAAATCTAAATATATATAACTCAAAGCTGACTGACATAGTGATCTATCAACGCACAGCCCAAACCACTGGATGGATCGGGCTGAAATTTGGCTTGCAGGTAGATTTTATGACGTAGGCATCCGTTAAGAAAGGATTTTGATTAATCTACCCCCAAGGGGATAAAATAGGAGATGAAAGCTAGTTGATACATAAAACATAGAGTACAAGGTTCTATTGCGTATCTTTAAAACTGTCACGCTGAGAAACCTTAGTGAATATAGCGGCAACTCCGAATAAACGAGAAATTAACTTTAAATATTTTTTCTCACAGGTGACCCTCGCCCTGCCAGTAGGGTGTGGTGGTCCACTCCTCAACTCTGGCGCATTACTCTCCGGAGGCTCTATAGCATCAGCTCCAAGTGTCATCACTGGTAACATCATGACCAACGTTGGCCCAATAGGAGCGCCAATCACCAACCCGCAAACATCTCCCTTGATTACCGAAATTGTACCAGCTTTGCAATTCGGGGATATCAATCTAGCTGGGGATTTGCCTGTAGGTGGTACTATTAAGATCTGTGGTACCTTCCCTGTTTACGGTACTGTTGCGGTAGATGGCGTGGTACCGTCTTATGGTACCGCTGTGGTGAATACCGGGGAGGGATTGGTCACGCAAGTCATTGAACCTTGCAAGTGTTTCTAACGTGTTAATTTGTTTTTAAATAAATTGTAAATGTATTTTGGTATTTCATTTATTATTTTCGTCTCGATGAACAACTTACATACATATGATACATACATATATGCCCACGCCTGTATTCCCCGAAAGGGTAGGCATAACAACACCCACTTTTCACCGAAATGATTAAGTGCCAAAGTGACAGATGGTGAGTCTATTTCCGTCTCAGGCACTATACATACGTCTTTGAATTACTTGGATGTCACTCGCACATTACTTATCGCATAAAAAACTAGCTTCTACTCGCAGCTTCGCCTACGTGGCAGTAAAATTTCACATGCAAACATTTCTTGGGTAGATTTACAAAAAACCATTCCAAGAACACATCCTTAAAATGTCATGCCTGTAGGACCAGTGGTTGGAGGATATCAAGCAGTCAGGACTTTCGCATACGAATTCGCATACGAAAGGGCCTTTAATACCACGAAATAATTAAGTACAAGGGGCCAACTATGATCGTTTAAGCAGTGCGTATTATATCTTAGCTTGGACGTTAATTTTACTGTACCAAAATGAAACGTCAAAGTCTGGGCCTGTAGACAAAACTTGCGCTAATAGAAACGATACAAAATGTATGGGAATGACATATGTCACGTAGCTGATTTATGTCATTTCCATACATTTGTTTCGTTTCTATTAGCGCAAGCGTGAGAGACGCGAGTACTTTTGAATGCACAGTAGTAATTTTTTGAGTCTGTCTCTGACTATACATATAATATGTATGACGCGAGGCGAATAAAAACATGCTCAATATCCCCATTAATTTCACTGTGCGCTCATAACTCGCGACAGCACCTGTAATAACAAGTATAGGGCTCTATGAGTGTTTAGTACGAGTTTTTTTTAAATCACCGTCACAAGGCATCGTCGACGTTAACGCAGATTTGTATGGGCTTACACTAGTGTCATCTTTAGGCCGATAGAGGCTCTGTCCCGATCCTATACAAATCTGTGTTTACGTCGACACGATGACTTGTGACGGTGGCAGTGAAAAACTCGCACTAGGCCCTCAGAACGCGATGACTTGGGACGACGATTTTAAGTAAACTCGCACAAGCCTCTTTCATAGTTATAACTAGCTGTGCCCCGCGGTTTCAACCATATATTTTTAATTAATAAAAGTAGCCTAAGTTACTCCTTGAAACATCAGCTACCTACTAGTGAAAGTCCCGTTAAAATCCGTCCGGCCGTTTCGGAGATTACCCGGAATAAACAGACAGACAGAGAAAATTTTTAAAACTTGATTATTTTGTGTCAGTAGCGTGTATACTTTCATATGCATTTAGTGAATAGCTGTATTTTGGAATGACAAACAGACTTTATTTCATAGGTGGTCAATTCTTCGACACCCATAAGGGCCTTACCAGGGCCTAAACTGAATAAGTCATTTTCATTTTCATATAGCAGTGTCGTTTAATTTTGGTATTACAAAATGAAATGTCAAAGCTAAGACCTTACTTAAACGGATGATCGAAGCTCCCTGTTTGCGATCTAATGGTGAAAACTTGAAGTGTTACCGGCGTTGAGGTATTAATGGTATTATATACGAGTATACTAGCTGTGTCTATATATGATCAAAAATCAATCAATCAAAAATATCTTTATTCGATTAGACTTTTTACAAAGTACTTTCAAATCGTCAGAACGACATGGATTATACATGCTACTGCCAGGTTCGGAAGGTTGCTTTTACTGAGAAGAACCTGGCAAGAAACTCAGTAATTACTCCTTTAGAAATATTATACAATTTTTAAAAACAAAGTAAATCACTTGAGAAATGTAAGCCCATGGACACAGTTCCAATGCACAAATGTCAATAAAAATTAACATAAAGAAAAGTCTAGTAGTTGTACTTATATCTAAATGCGTAGCTTGAGATGACCATTTATTACAATTAGCCATAGAACATTATGTGAATTACAATTAGCCGTGGTAGCCTTGGGGTCAGAGCAATCGCCTGCTACGCTAGCGACGCGAGTCCGAATCCCAGCGGGGCCTGTATCAATGAGTTTTTCTAAAAACTTATGTACAGTGATTTCACACCACGTGCTTTACGGTGAAGGAAAACGTCGTGAGGAAACCTGAATATGTCTGAGAAGTAATCCAAAGACGTATGTATAGTGCTATCTGTCACTTTGGTAATCATCTTCGTTGTCATATTTACTGAGACTTTTATTGAGTTTTGACAGCTTTGTAGGATAGACAAAGTAACATAACCTCACGCTTCGCTAGTAGAAACGATACAAAATGTACGGGAATGTCATGTTACCCGACGGATTTATAATATCATTTTTGTATCGTTTCTTTTAGCCCAGCAAATTACTTTGTCTAGACGTACTGGCTGTGAAAACAAGATGGCAATCGTTTTGTGTGAAAATCAGGTGATCAGCCTTGAGTGCCGACCAATAATGTAGGTATGGGATAAAGTGGAAAAAGTGATTACGTCATGAATTGGTTTCAAAATATTTCTTTATTAAAAAACATTATCAGGAAATCAAATTATTGTAAAATACATGAGGTAACACAGAGTTATCACGAAAAGTTATGAAATTAGATTACATTACTATTTGTAGGTACATTTTTTATTAATAAGTATTGCAACACAGTCAATTAATACGTCAAAATTCTAAATTTGTTGCAGCGTTTCGCCGCTTGTTACATAGATGGCGCTACTTGACAAATTTTTTTTTATTGTTTTTTATAACTGAACCTAAAAAACCTCACAATTGTTCTAAAATTTAAAGATAATAAGAATTGATACCGTTGTATCCATATCCGCATCCACATCCACATCCACCAATCACAGGCGAGATAGCCGATGTGATGGCGGGAATAGTTGGCGCGCAAGCGGGCGCAAAGGCGGGCATGGTGGCAATGACATTAGGTGTCATAGGCAGAGTTTCTGACAGGAGGCTGCTGACAGTTAGAAGAGATAGAGTGTCAGCGAGGGTGTTGCCTACGGTGTTGGTCTGGATGACAGCTGGGGCAGAAATGACAGGAGAATAGCCAGATGACAGACCGTAGGGCAGGCATTGGGCGTTGGCGTTCTGGAATAGAAGAAAAATACATTTCGTAAATTCATAAGAATATAAAGAACGAAAGCTTTTAAATACACAAAGAGATTTTAAAAATAAATATGACATACAAAATAACTCTGATGTTAGCTAGAAATGAAAAAAAAAAATGAGAATGAATATGCTTTATTCAGTTTAGGCCCTGGTAAGGCACTTATGAATGTCGAGGAATTTACCACCTTAATTGGTGTTAATTTAGTGAATTTTATAAACAAATTAAATTCTAATTTATTTCGAAAAGTTATAAACATACGTAGGTATAATTCTGTACATAATATCTTAAGCAATTTTTTTTTAATATAAAAAAACTTACTTGGTAGAATACAGCCAAAAGCACAGCGACGAAAGCGAAGGATTTCATTTTTAGTTTTTTTTTTGTTTTTTTTACTAACACAAAAAAGTTGTGAATGCTACCTTTGAATATTGGTGGACTATTTATACTGGGGCTATGTAGAAATATTCCTTATCTGTGAAATTATTTCTGTAGCGTAACCTTTTTTTAAAAGAAAAGCAATGACAAAACGTTCTTAGAATATTCTATTGCAGGTTAATAAGATAACGCGGGCTTAAATTTCGCAATAAATGTTATTTTTTATGTCATCATGCATCTCAAAGAAACCAACCACCTTTAACGAATTAGGATGTATAGCATGAATTATAGAACTAGCATGTATAATCCTGTAAATTGTGTCATTCTGACCATTTGAAAGTGCTTTGTATAAAGTCTAATCGAATAAAGATGTTTTTGACTTTGACTTTGACTTTGACTAGGTACATGTTTGCCATCAATTTCGTAAATAATCTTACATAGGTAATAATAAGTCGCTCGATACACGGGATAAAAAGCAATTCGCAGGCCCATGGAGTACTGTCATCTATATGTCAAAAACGTCAAAATATTATTGGATTCACTGAATATTAAGAACGGGGAAGAAACATTTTCCTATTTAATAAATGTATTTTCTACTAGCTGTGCCCGCGGTTTCAACCGCGTAGATTTAGTTTCACCCTTATTGTCCCGGAACCCTAATATTTTTAATAAATAAAAGTAACCTAAGTTACTCCTTGAAACATCAGCTACCTGCCAATGAAAGTCCCGTTAAAATTGGTCCAGCCGTTTCAGAGATTACCCGGGACAAACAGACAGACAGACAGACAGACAGAGAAACATTTAAAAACTTGGTTTTTCAGTGTCAGTTGCGTGTATACTTTCATAATATGCAATTAGTGGAAAGCTGGTATTTTGGAATTACAAACAGACACTTAAATTTTATTTATCTGTATAGAAGACAAGCATAGATATAGATTTAACTATGGCAATAGCAAGAAAATTGAGGGCGCCACATTTTAATGAAATATAATTCATTTATTAAAATTGAATGAATAATGTTTTTAGTTGCGTTTCAAAACAACAAACTATGAAAGGGTTGAAATATTACGTAACATCCGCAATGTTATCTAGAGATGCGAAACGCTAACTGATTATCGATAATCGATAAATGCAACAATTATTTAGCAATCGATTGAAACTTACAAATACCTGTTGATTATAATCGGTTGGTTTAATGATATTTTTTTAGTAGAGTACACTTGTTGTGTTAAATTATAATGTTTGGGAGTATTATATTTATAAGCGTTTGTGTTTCGAGCGTAAGTATTAATTTGTCTAAACAATAAATAACAGCTCTCGCATTTTATTATCTTCTTCGCATTTAAGTTCAGCACTCAAAGCTCGTGGCGGCACCTGTGCCTCACAATTTTATTTCACCGTAAAGCTTGTGATGTGTCATCACTGTAATAAGGTTTTTAAATGTAATATTCATTGGTAGATTACCAGGTTAGCACAAGTTGATAAAGTTGGGCCTGTAGAAATAGTAACATCATCCTAACGTTTCGCATATAGAAACGATGCAAAATGTATGGGAATAACATGTAACTTCCATACATTTTGTATCGTTTCTATTAGCGCAAGCGCGAGATAATGTTAAATTTGTGTAGGCCTATTGGTAGGATTCCAACATGCATGTTTATGTAGCAGGTTCAAACTCAAACCTCTCGACATATACGATATTAGATTATAAGATATTATAATATATAAAAAAAATAACTTCAAGATAATTTAAAATATGTGATTGTGTGCGTAAATAATCTTCTGTTTTTTTACAGACAACATCTTTAGAAATGCCTTGCGGATATGGCTTAGAAAATGTTTACTTAACGCCACCGGATTGGAAAGACATAGCGACGTCATTGGACCAATATACAAAATCAACGAATGCAAAAGACGGACAATTTTCATCACTAATAAACTTATTAAAAACACTCCTTGCTGAGGAAATAGAAAAGGCTAACTGTTGCGTTATTGAAGAAAATCGAAATAATGAAATCAGCAGAAGTTATATAGAAAATTATACTGCTACTGATACGGTTATTGATTGTACTAGACAATGTCAAACTGATGAAAATAGGGGATTAAAGGAAGTGTTGACAAACTTTGGGACAACATCAAATAAATCTAACGTAAAGAATACCAATGGAGCCAATGTTCAAGTTCCATCAATGATTCCGATTTTCAGACCAAATAGTAATGCTAAAAATGAACAACCGACTCCTCAAAAGAAATCGAGGAAGACTTCAGAAACATGCGAAAGAAATTCAAATGTAAACTTTAATCCTAACACTGCTGGCTTTCAAATCCCTTGTCAGCGAACATCGGATATTCTAGACTCAACGTACTTGATACCTAAAGAAGGGTGCGAAAAATGCAGTTTGAAAAAGAGCTCAACAGATCGAAATATACAGTCTACTTTGCAGCAATCGATGCCGAGTACCAGTGTCAGTTGCGTTGAATCCGATGACTTAATCGCAATGCTGTTTAAGCCAAAATCGATAACTTTAATGCAAGTTTACGGTAACTTGCTTAAGAAGATTACTATAACCGTTCTAGTGCCGTTATATGTATCGAAACTAACTCGCTGATTTGTATACCACGAGAGTAGGCCTAACATGTTTTATCGTTGACTATATCAACTGTGTATTTCCACATATTCTACCCTTATTACGAGTTAATCTATACTCGCTAGCGTCACCAGCAAGATTTGTATGACACATTTTAGTTCTTCGCGCTTGAAAGCGCTGAACAATTTCTCATACAAATATTCGGCGGAGTCGCTAGCGAGTATAGATTATTAAAAAGGTGACAAACACGTGATAGAAGTACTGTATAAGAAAAGTAAAAGCGCCCCGTGAGTTGCCATAATTGTAAGAAGTTTTAATTCCCATACAAAATGAGGAAAATACGATATCGATATAGTCAACTTTAAAACATGCTAAAACCTAACTCGGGGCACAGAATAATATTATCGCCAATGTACGGTTGATTTCTGTGAAAATGTAAAAATAAGCGTATGTTAATCTTATTCATAAACTAAGGGAATCTTAGAGAGTCATTATATTTATTATCAATCTAATTTATTTTAAAATTAAATATAAACCATAAACTATGTTGTTGTTATTGTGCAGGTTCCGAATTCTGATGTCCTATTAGTTTTACCAATATTTCAGTTAATATTAGAATTACAAATGAGAGCTTGCATATTACATCACGAAAGTTAACACACACTTCTCAAAGGTACAAAAATATTCATAGGTTAACATTCATAACCAAAATTTTGCATATGGATAAAATATTTTTTGAAATAATTTAAGTACTTTCGAAGATTATATTATTATCCTTTACAAGTCCATTACATACAAACTTTGCCTCTTTGTAATATATAGTCCAGAATTAATTCGATTATGTCCCAAGTAAATCGAACGCCATATAGAGACGACAAACAGCTTACAAAGTAACAACTTACTAATTAAAAGTTTTATTAAAGGGACGTGTACAAAGGTAAACCAGTAACCTGATTAAATCAGTTTGTTAGACTTTCTCAGGCTTCCTTGTTTACTAAAACGATTTACCCGAACAAAGCTTGTGCTTTCATCTGATTCCTTTACCCCGATATATTATTGGGGCCGCATTTGATTCTACATTTAGTGGACAATCACCTGATTTAAACAAAGCGACTGCCATCGACCTTCGCAACTCCTGTTACTAGGAAAAAAAATTATTGGGACACTCATTGAATCTATACTATAATATTATAAAGACAAAGGATTTGTTTGTATGTTTGTAACGAAATGGCACGAAAAATAATGTACCTATTTTAAAAATTATTTCACGTTTTGAATGCTACATTATCACTAATTAATATAGGCTATATTTTATCCACGTGCTTCCACGGAAACGGGAACTACGCTGGTGAACCGCGTGACGTCCGCTAGTGTCATATATATCACTAACTTAATGTACTACCGTTTCCAAATAAAAACCTGACAGGAGAAGTAACGGCGGAAAAAATTAAGACCTCGGTTTTTTTATCAAATTCAATCATAAATTATAGAGAGAGCAACTGATTGCCAAGCTTGGCTATCATCTATGTACTCGGATATAGTATACAGTGAAACCTGGTTAAGTGAGACATCAAGGGACCTGCAATGTCGTTTCACTTATAGAGGTATTCCACTTACCCAGTGTCTCAGATATACAGGTATAAATAAATATCTGTCTCATTTACAGAGGGTTCCATTAATAGATTACGTGTGGAATTTATGGGTAGAATAAGAATGAGTAAACAATGTTATCTCAGTTACAGAGGTTTATGCATATAAAATTTACTCGCTGTCTCAGTTATAGAGATAACTATGATGACTTATCCAGGTCCCACTTAGGCTTTCTTGCTTAAGTTTTTGTTTGATGATAGCCTTAAAACTAGGAAAATTTTTAAAATAGGAGAATCCCTAGTCTGTGTTAAACCAGTTATCAAGCCTTTTTTGGACTCACGAAGTGAACTAGGACTATCCCATAGTAGTTAATAACTATAACTACTGGGTTAAATTGGAGTTTAATTACGTTGCTTTTTCTTCTTACTTTTGATTTGCAGAATAGGATATTAGCTACGAATAATTTTCGAGGTACGAAATGGATTTCAGTGTAGGATTCTGTCTATCATTATCATAACGAACTGTGGGCTGTGGAAAAAATGGGCTTACATTTCTCAAGTGATTTACTTTGTTTTTAAAAGTTGTATAATATTTTTAAAAGAGTAATTACTGAGTTTCTTGCCAGGTTCTTCTCAGTAAAAGCAACCTTCCGAACCTGGCAGTAGCATGTATAATCCATGTCGTTCTGACGATTTGAAAGTACTTTGTAAAAAGTCTAATCGAATAAAGATATTTTTGACTTTGACTTTGACTTTGACTTTGAACAGTTTCTATTATAAAAAAATATGTGCCTATGGAACTTTACTAGTTAATTCAACTACAAACCTTAATCAAGGTTATTGATTGATCGATGCTACCGAGAATCGTCATGTTTACTTAAGTAGGTACCTAGTTACCTATGTGCAGGTGCCGCCACGAGCTATGAGCGTTCAGCGAAAATAGTGGGGGTAACTGCGGATGTATTTTATTCCCGTTGGTAACATTTATAATCCTGTATAATGTTTTTTTGTGCCCTTCTGACGAATTTCGAGTACTTTGTCTAATCAAATAAAGATATTTTTAATTTTTAATTCTCGTCACGTCGTCACGCAGACAGACTTATAAAATTACTATTGCATTCAAGGCCAGCGCTCTTAAGTCGTGACGCACCTGTACCAGCATAAATTTCACAACCGTAGCTAAGTAGGTAGGTATATTGAAAATAGACATAATTCTCTGAGAAGTTACGTATCAAAGTATTTTTACCGGCAATGTCTATTGACGCAAAACAAGTGAAATCGAATATTGGAAGAGTGTGGGGTGTAAACACAACGTGACGTCATTCAATTAGGCGCGTAAAGCGCTTGCGCGGTTGTTAGCCACGATACACACTAACGAGACTTGATCATTTTATTTTTCAGGCGTTTTTATTCCTACAAGTAGAAGTAGGTTTTGGTAAGGTTATTGTACAGGAACAATTTAGTAAATTACATACTAACGGCAATCATTGGTACATCATAAGACAGAGTTATTTTACTAAAACCGTATAATTTTCAAATTACCTGTAATATTCTAGTTATTCTCATATTATGCAAAAGCACAAGCTTATTTCAGTACTGCTAGATACAGAATAAGAAATCACATAGACATGTGGGATTGAAATATTAATAAGTATAAAGGTTTTAATGAATCTTCTTTACTATTTAACTTCTTCAAACGTTCTTCACGTCATCCACCATCGTTCTGTCATCCGTCACTTCTTACTTCTTCCTCTTCTTATCTTTCCGCTCACACGTTGTATATCATTTACACATACATTATATTATATTGTTTCGATGAAATGTACATGATGCCTGGCTGAGTTTCTTTTTGGTTCTTCTCAGAAGGCTAGTTTCCGAACCGGTGGTTAATTCTCGACCTTCATAATTGCCTTACCAGGGCCTAAACTGAATAAATATTTTTCATTTTCACAGTCTCTTTACCACAGACATAATTTACCTTTTTTGTACAAAGCATTCACCATAATAATATTTTTCCCAAAGACCCATCCATGTACAACATCCCTAAATCTCCCTAAAAATAGAGGGGAGTTCTACCCCACATAAATAGCCATTATACGGACACCCCCGTTTGCCTGTTAGTCGAGCACGCGCCTCTGTGCCTGAATGTCGTTAAAAAAGCTTATAAATCATTCCAAAAGTTACCAAAATAGTGCAACGTTTTTTAATGTACAACAAAGTGAACAAACTAAAAATTTTAGTGTAAAAGAGTGTTCCGTGGAGTGGCAACTCAAAGTGGAGTAATGACGTTACATGCCTTGCCCAGATCAAATTATATGTTACAGGAACAAAGATTTAAAAGTATTGATTCTGAAACGAGTAGTATGCCTTCGTTAATTTTTCGTAATCGGTAAGTTGAATCGATATTTTTATTTATACGCATTGACTACGTAACTATTGAACGATCGATAGTCGCGCTGCTCACTTCACTGCGGTTCTTTGTTGCTAATGTCAATGTCATAGAATGGAACGTTTTTCTAGAACATTTTGATATTTTAATTCACAGATTACGTTATTTAGAAACAATATTTCTGAAAAAAACTATTGTTAATCGTTTGTTTTCATTATAACGATACTGTTTTAAGTAATTAAATAGAAATAGCCATAATATTTCTTAAAAGTAAATTTGCTAGAATGTGGAACGAAACTCGTTGAGCGATACGAGACGTCACATTTCCGGTAGCCATTACGGAAAAATTCTATTATGCGACCAATTTCAGACGTTACCTCGCCACGTGTCTTTTGTATGTAAATAAGTGTAAAGTTCAATCAGTCAAGTAAAACCTTTCGTTCGCACTTCAAGTTGATTATTCAGCATAGAATTCATTCAATTCAAGTGATTTGGTTTGGTTACCATATTGTTGAAGTGCGCTACGCTACGCAATTACCTAAAACCTTACGGTCTGACCGTGTTTTTGTTTCAAAGTTATATCAAGGCTTAACTACGATTTGCCAAGATGACGAAGTTATTACAACAGTTAAATTTTAGTAGTATTAGTAGTAGTTACTACGATGGAGCGGGTATCGCGCCTAATCCCGCTAAGGAGAAAATGTACTCGTAAGTATTTAGATTTTAATTTGTACTCAATATTTTCATTTCAATCGTGAAAGTACGACATTCTTTTATACCTAAAGCTTCTCAAATCCCTCTGACGCATAAGTTTTTCGATAAATATTCAATTATGTTTTTCTGCATTGTCCTCGAACGTACGTCACCAAAAGATTACCTACCTCCGTTTCGCAACTCGACAATCGTTCGATGTTATGCAGTCGTAAGTATATTTCTTTCGTTAGTGACTCAATGTCATTATGATAGATCCATTTTGTTTTTCTTTCTAGACGGCGATAGAAAATTCTTCCTTGATATTTTTTTTTATTTAGTGGGATGACACATGGGTGTTTTTTTGACATAGTTTTATTAGCTTTGTAATTTAATAAGCAATATCTTTTGTCTTTGGGCATCATTGAAATAGCCATTGTCAACTTGTTAAAAAAAGATAATGTTCTGAATTTGAAATCCTTGTAAGCGGCCAGTGTTGACAGTCATTAATATTCTTTCTTTTCTTTTATTGAGGCCTTGGAGCCGAGTCATTTGATTTACTAGACATTTGATGTATTAGAGTATTGTTATGTATTTAGGTGGGTACTTAGAATGTTAGAAAAGCTGTGGTGGCCTTGGGGTTTGAGCAGTCGCCTGCTATGCAAGCATTGCAAGTTTGAATCCCAGCAGGGCCTGTTGTCATTTCAGTTTAATTTCAGTCATGTCAGTTTTCTAAAAATGTATTTGCAGTGATTTCACACCACATGCTTTATGGTGAAGGAAATCTGCATGTGTCTGAGAAGTAATTCAAAGATGTATGTACAGTGCCATAGTTTACAAATATTATAGACACTGACAGACGTCACGCAGTTTCACCTGTATAGTTTTTGTTCCAGTGGGAGTACAGGGATAAAATAGCCTAAATTAATCTGTGATACTGTAGCATTCAAATGGTGAAAGAATTTTTTAAATCGGTCCAGTATATTTTGAGTCAATTCGTTACAAACATACTTACATACAAATCTTTCCACTTTATAATATTAATCTATCTTTACATCTATACCGATAAATAAAATTGAAGTGTCTGTTTGTAACTGAAAAATATCAGTTTTTCACTAAATGCATATGAAAGTATACACGCTACTGACACTAAAAACCAAGTTTTAATATTTTTCTCTGTCTGTCTGTCTGTTTGTTCCGGGTAATCTCTGAAACGGCTGGACGGATTTTAACGGGACTTTCACTGGTAGGTAGCTGATGTTTCAAGGAGTAACTTAGGCTACTTTTATTTATCAAAAATATTAGGGTTCCGCGACAATAAGGATAAAACTAAATCTATGCGGGTGAAACACAGCTAGTATACCCATTAAATGCCAACTGTGCATTCATGGTCAGCATTCAATATCTCTTGATGACACAATGCATATGACAATACCTACTTGTTATACCTATTGCGACAATATATAGCTATACAGATAAATAAAATTGTAATTCCGAATTAACAGCTTTTCACTACATGCATATGAAGTATATTATACACTCATTAAACATGATACATTTAGGGAACCCAGATCACTGCGGTAGTTAAGTAAACTTATTATTCTACTACCCACATGTTAATACATAACACAGTAGGTACAGTGGCGTGCATTGCATATAAGCAGGTAAGCAGAAGTTACAATTTGTGATCACTGAATACACTCGTGTCGTGTGTGTGATTATGTTCATATGTGTATCTTTACCAAAACGTACGTACCTACGCCGCGTCACATAGGTATGTACTTAACCTGCCTACCTACCTACTTATTGTTTATGCCTACCCCTCTGAAAATCCAATGCACGCCCTTGAGTACCTAACATACATAAAAAAAAAAACGAAAAAAAAATCTCTGTCTGTCCATCTGTCCTGCCTGTTTATTCTGCCTTATCTCTGAAACGGCTGAATAAATTTCTGGACTTTCACTGGCAGATATATTATTTAAAAACCGCGAAATAAAGTCACCAATGATATTACTACGCGAGTAAAACCGCAGGGCACAGCTATTTTAATATAGCAAAAATTTTAGGGGTGTCAGAGATAGAGTTGTAAAATTATTAAATTGAATGCGTTCAAAGTCAGCGCTCATAACTCGTGACGGCGCGTGAAATACTTGTTTGTTATTCAATTGCTATAAAGCCAGCAATTGAGTATTCATTGATTTTAATAAATTCCAATGTACCACTCAATTTATCTAAGCCTGCAATCAAAACAAGACCGAATGTCATAGGAAATAAGGTATCAATTATAATGACAATGATAGTACCTTCACTTACAACCTATTATTAGTAATCAACAGACAGATTGACCTTCAAATAAAGACTAGCTGCGTCTCGTGGTTTCACTCGCGTAGACATTTGAGAGAGATATTTTTCATTTTCATCAGATGAAAATTTTGATGGGTGGTCCGCGGAGCTTAATGAACTTTTTTTTAATTAAATGTAGCCTAAGTTACTCCTTGTAACAATAGCTACCTGACAGTAAAAGTCACGTTAAAATCGAACCAGCTGTTGCGGAGATTATCCGGAGCAAACGGACAGACACAGAGATTTTTTAAATAATTTAATAGTTTTTTGCATACTGTATATACTTTCACATGCATGCAAAGTTAGCGTAAGCCCAAAGTAAGTATACCACGCGGACGAAGTCGCAGTCAGAAGCTAGTATGTATGTACCTACCTACATCTAGCTAAACAAATACAATATCATCATCTCCCTGGCCTTATCCCATGTATTTGGGGTCGGCACTTGATTCAACCCGATGTGGCTGATTACCTGATTTTTATACGAAGCGACTGCCATCTGACCTTCGTAACCCCTTTTTCGAGGAAAATCGGCAATCTGGGTTAAACCAGTTATCAGACTTCCTTAGGTCTCTGACTGACCTGTAACGATTACCAAAGATGTTAAATTGTCAACCGGGTCCGACGGCTTAACGTGCTCTCCGAGGCACGGAGGGAACTCGGGCGGTCACCCATCCAACTACTGGCTATGCGTATGGTTGCTTAACTTTGCTGATCGCATCATATGCGCAATAGCAACTGTGCCACGAGCCCCTCTAAACAAATACAATATGAATGCGTGCAAATGAGGCACGATTCTAAGTAAATATTTTTTTAATAACAATGGAAAGTTGGCAATTCTTGCTTTTTACCCGACTACGGCGAAGCAAAAAGGAGGGTTATGATTTTGATAGGTATGTATGCTCATCAGTTAACTTCAAAAATATTTATCATAATTTGACAAATGAGGTATTGTTGGATGCGTCTTGGTTGTCCGCTGGTTATAGGATATACTAGCTGTGCCCCGCGGTTTCACCCGCGTAGATTTAGTTTCATGCTTCATGTCGCGGAACCCTAATAATAATAAATAAAAGTAGTAAACAACAGCTACCTGCCAGTGAAAGTCCCGTTAAAATCGGTCCAGCCGTTTCAGAGATTACCCGGAACAAACAGACAGACAGCAATTTTTTTTAAACTTAGTTTTTTAATGTCAGTAGCGTGTATACTTACATATGCATTTAGTGAAAAGTTGTTATTTTGGAATTACAAACAGACACTTCAATTTTAATCTGTATATATTATATTTAGTACTACGATAATTTAGTCACCCAAAAGCCGGCTATCCACTGCCACACCCGGAAAAAAATAACGTAAACACGTTCGCCCGCCAAATGTTCACGTGACAGAATGTTTTGTTTGTCTTGGTTTATTTATAATCTACTTTCCTACTTTCCCCCCGCCTATCTCGTGTTTATTTTTAATCTTTAGCGCAAATGGCGCGTAGAAAAATGTGGCTTTTTTCTGAATAGTATTTTCTTTTAAGTCAAAATATCGTTTTTTGATTCGACTTCTTACAAGGTACTTTCAAATCATCAGAAGGACACAAAAATACAGGATTATAAATGTTACCAACGGGTTCGGAAGGTTGCTTTTATTGAGAAGAACCCGGCAAGGAACTCGACAATTACTTACTCTCTTCAGAAATATTCTACAATGTTGAATGGTTACAGTTTCCAATGATCAATTGTCGAAAATAATAACTAAAATATTACGGAGATTAGCTAGAACAAACAGGAAGACAGAGGAAAAATTATACCGTATATACTTTCATATGCATTTAGTGAAAAGCGTTATTTTGCAATTAAAAACAGACTTCAATTTTATTTATCTGTATAGATGTATAGATTGATGCCCCACCAGGTCTGGGCAAGCAATATTCTCTCTCGCTTGCGCTAATAGAAACGATACAAAATGTATGGCAATGACATAAATCAGTCACGTGACATATGTCATTCCCGTACATTTTGTATCGTTTCTACTAGCGAAGCGTGAGGATAATGTTACTTTGTCTACAGGGCCTGCTCTGTGACACAAATGTGCGTCGTAAAAGTCTAAGCTCTATAAAGATATGTGGATATTTGTATAGTAACATCAGCCGATGATAAATACCTTTCTCCTCGTTATGGCATTGGTTCAAATGACGTAAATACGTCTGTCTGTAATAATAAACACGTAATTATATTTGTACTGAAAGACAATTATCTTATAATTGCGTCGGAGATTGTAGTTACATATAGTAAAAGTCTTAGCGATATAAGTTATGAGATACATATGCTCATGCCTGTATTCCCCGAAGGGGTAGGCAGAGGTGTTGTTATAACAACACCCACACAAGATGATTAAGTGCCAAAGTGACAAAAGGGTGAGTCTACCGCCGTCTCAGCCACTATACTTACTTCTGTGAATTAGTTCTCAGACATATGGTTTCCTCACGATGTTTTCCTTCACCGTAAAGCACGTGACACACCACGTGCTCTACCCGCGTAGGGGTAATTTCATGGGTGTCCCGCAGAACCCTTGCTTTTTTTAAATTAAAAGTAGCTTTGTAACATTCGCTACCTGCCAATGAAAGTCCCGTTAAAATCTGCACAGCCGTTTCAGAGATTCCCGAAACAAACAAACAGACAGACAGAGAAAAAAAAATGTTTTTTTTTGTTTCATTACTTCCATAAGTATTTAGTAAAAATCTGTTATTTTGGATTTACAAACAGACACTTCAATTTTATTGATCTGTATGTATGTATAGATGTTTATGACTTTGTTTTGTTTCGGCTGCCTACCCATTGGTCTGATAAAAATGTATATAGTTGAAACTTTCTGTAATAAACAAGTCTAACACACAATTGCCCTATTTAAAATCACAGCAGAGATATTGCCAGCTACAATAAACGTACTTTCTTTAATTTACGACACAACGGATTCATTGACCTATTTACAGTATAGCAATAGATTTGATTGTGAGCATGTGTGTGAATACCTAATTAAACTCAATCATATGTACTTTGTCAGTCTGTGTATCTATGTGTACACAAGTAAAATATTTGTTGCTTCAATCAATAATGCTTTACTATTTATATGTAGTACTAGCGGACGTCACACAGTTTCAACCGCGTAGTTCTGGTTTAACCCAGATCACAGATTTTCCTTCGCAAGTCGCTTCGTATAAAAATCAGGTGATCAGCCTCGTGTTGAATCAAGTGCCGACCCCAACAATGTATGGGATAAGGCCAGGGAGATGATGATATGGTACACGAAGTACCAGGCGCACATAACGGACAAGGAGTTAATAAGTTGATTGCGACTAACATGGAGCCACATCGGGTTGAATCAAGTGCCGACCCCAACAATGTATGGGATAAGGCCAGGGAGATGATGATATGGTACACGAAGTACCAGGCGCACATAACGGACAAGGAGTTAATAAGTTGATTGCGACTAACATGGAGCCACATCGGGTTGAATCAAGTGCCGACCCCAACAATGTATGGGATAAGGCCAGGGAGATGATGATATGGTACACGAAGTACCAGGCGCACATAACGGACAAGGAGTTAATAAGTTGATTGCGACTAACATGGAGCCACATCGGGTTGAATCAAGTGCCGACCCCAACAATGTATGGGATAAGGCCAGGGAGATGATGATATGGTACACGAAGTACCTACCAGGCACACAAACAGACAAGGAGTTAATAAGTTGATTGTGACTAACATGGAGCCACATCGGGTTGAATCAAGTGCCGACCCCAACAATGTATGGGATAAGGCCAGGGAGATGATGATATGGTACACGAAGTATCTACCAGGCACACAAACAGACAAGGAGTTAATAAGTTGATTGTGACTAACATGGAGCCACATCGGGTTGAATCAAGTGCCGACCCCAACAATGTATGGGATAAGGCCAGGGAGATGATGATATGGTACACGAAGTACCAGGCGCACATAACGGACAAGGAGTTAATAAGTTGATTGCGACTAACATCGAGTCACATTGGGTTGAATCAAGTGCCAACCCCAACAATGGTCATGTATGGGATTAGGCCAGGGAGATGATGACCGTATACATACATTACATAATACCGTATGTGAAACATAACTGACAAAATACAAGTGTTCTATATGTATAACCACATATAGACAGACAGACTTATTAAATGACTACTTTAAGGTCAGCGCTCATAACTCGTGAAAGCACGGCACCTGTATTAATAGCTCTCGAACATAGCTAGCTATAAAAATATTGATAGCAGCTGTATTTAAATGAAAGCCAACGTGACTCAAGTCAACTCTTTTTAAAGAAACAAGTTATTTATAATATTGGCATGCTCCGGCTATTTGGCAAGGATTCGTTAAAGTCGAATCCGTCCGTCTGTTTACACAAATTCCTATTAGTCGTTCAAAACACTGGCTAGGAAACGCACGCGCAAAAAAAAATCAAAAACAAAAAAAATATTTCAAAAAAAAAACGTAATATGCTGTATACTTCATACAGCATAAGAATTTTTTTCAAAAAAGTTCCGTTAAAGAATAGATTTGTTGTATTTTAGACTTTATTTTGAAGGTATTAAAACGTTATTTTCAAGTGAAACATTCCATTTGATGTGATATTCTCGAAAAGCTAGTCGTAGCGTAGATATTTTTTTGCTGTTTTTTTGTGTTTTTTTTTAAGAAAGATGGTTGTGAAACTGCACTGGTAAGACATATTACTATTTGTTAAACCCAAATTGTATTTATGTATCCATTTTTGGCCATTATTAATCTTGAAAAAAATGGGACCAAATTACGCATTGATAAAAAAAAACTGCTTAAAATTTTTCGTAAATATTTTTTCATATTACTTAACTAGCTGTGCCCTGCGGTTTCACCCGCGTAGATTTAATTTCATTCCCGCGGAACCCTAAATGTTCTTTATAAATAAAAGTAGCCCAAATTACCTCTCGAAACGTCAGCTGCCAGTGAAAGTCTCGTTAAAATCGGTCCAGCCGCTTCAGAGATTACCCGGAACAAACAGATAGACAGAAAAATTTTAAAACTTGGTTTTATAGTGTTAGTAGCGTGTATACTTTCATATGCATTAAGTGAAAAGCTGTTATTTTGGAATTACAAACAGATACTTCAATTTTATTTATCTGTATAGATGTATAGATTGTCGAAATCCAAAGATATTTTTTTACGTTTTTAACGAGCTATGGTTGCCTTGGAGTTTGTGCAGTCGCCTGATACGCAAGCGACGCAAGTTTGAATCTCAGCGGGGCCTGAACCAATGAGTTTTTCTAAAAACTTATGTCTAGTGTGTGAAATACACATGTTACGGTGAAGGAAAACATCGTGAGGAAACCTGCGTATGTCTGAGACGTAATTCAAAGACGTCTGTATAGGCAGAGGTGTTGTAATAACAACACCTCTGCCTACCCCTTCGGGGAATACAGTGAGCAGGTATGTATGTTGACATAATAATTTTGTATGGAAATGGCGACTTCAATATATACTATTTAATCTACACAAAATTATAAGGACGAAAGATTTGATCGTTTTTTTTGTTTGTTTGCATTGAATAGGCTCCGAAACTACTTGACCGATCTTGAAAATTCAGCAATGGATAGCTAGCTACATCATCAGCGAGTAACATAGGCTATATTTTATCTCCATAATCCCAACGGGAACGGGAACTACGCGGAAACCGTGGCGTCCGCTAGTAAAGAATAATTAAGTACTTAATTTTTTTTTATCGTGCGTCGTGCTTGAAGTATAATTTTATTCTTACTAGTTGTGCCTCGAGGTTTCACCCGCGTAGATTTAGTTTCTTCCTTATTGTCGCGGAACCCTAATATTTTTTATAAATAAAAGTAGCCTAAGTCACTCCTTGAAACATCAGCTACCTACCAGTGAAATTCCCGTTAAAATCCGTCCAGCAGTTTTAGAGATTACCCGGAACAAACAGACAGACAGAAAGAGAAAAATTTTAAAAATGTTTTTTTAGTGTCAGTAGCGTGTATACTTTCATATGCATTTAGTGAAAAGCTGTTATTTTGGAATTACAAACAGACACTTCAATTTTATTTATCTGTATAGATTTGCGTACTTATTTATCTTTACAAGCGAGCAATGAGGCTAACCTTCACTTTACACAGCGATAACATTATAACGACGTTATTTGTAGTGTATTAGTGACTGATAACAATAATAGCTAGGTGTTAACTTTAAACACACGACTTATAATTGCTTATAACTTTCAGTCTTTTATTGATACAGCGATACATACATACTTAAACTCACGACTGTATTCCCCGAAGGGGTAGGCAGAGGAGTTGTAATAACAACACCCACTTTTCACACAAAATGATTAAGTGCCAACGTGACAGACGGTGAGTCTATCGCCGTCTCAGACACTATACATACGTCTTTGAATTACTTCTCAGACATATGCAGGCTACCTCACGATGTTTTCCTTTACCAAAGCACGTGGTGTGAAATCACTGCACATAAGATTTTAGAAAAGGCATTTCACGTTGTTTATTCTCACGCCTGTATTCCCCGAAGTTAAAGGCAGTAAACTTAAAGTGCACCCACATTTCACCAGTTATGTTTAAGTGTGTTAAACTGCCTCGTTTGTCTAGTGGTTAGTAGGTTCGCCTGCCGATCACGAGGTTCCGGGTTCGATTCCCGGGTCTGGTCATTAAAAGATATTGGGTTTTCTGTCACAAAATTTACAATAAAATGCCCGGAGTTTGGAAGTTGACGGTGTTTACACCCCCGTGCCTCGGAAAGCACGTTAAGCCGTTGGTCCTACGCCTGATCGTGTCGGATTGCCTCCCATCGGACTATGAGAGTGAGGGAATAAAGAGTGCACCTGTGTTTGCGCACACACTTGTGCACTATAATATCTCCTGTGGCCAATCCCCGTTGAGATTAACCACCATAACCGAAATTCGGTTGAAGTGTTTTAGTCCCATGTAATAGAGGGTGAGTCTATTGCCATTAACGGGTTTTTAATCCAGGCTGCTCCTGGGAAGTAATCGATGGAAAAATCCAATAACACTTTTCTCGACCCGGCTATCGAACCCAGGACCTCATCTGCAGTAGCATTTGCGACCCCAGACCAATGAGGAAAGATTGTTTTTTTGTTTGTTTGCATTGAATAGGCTCCGAAACTACTTGACCGATCTTGAAAATTCTTTCAGCAAGGGATAGCTACATCATCAGCGAGTAACATAGGCTATATTTTATCCCCGTACGGGACGTCCGCTAGTTATATTTATGTTTGAAATGTTTTTTTTTGTTTATAGCGGCGACGGCGCGTCCCTAAGCGCCGCGGGCAGCAAGCGCTCGGCTCTGTCGGCTTCGGACGCCGAGTGTTTCTCGCTGTGCCTGGGAGCCGGGCCTCTGTGGTGAGTACTCAGGCCTCATACCTAGCTGAAGACCACTCCTCTGGGTTCGCTAGAGCAAAGTTTTCTACTGTGTCTAGTACGAGTTTTTCACTGTCGCCGTCACAAGTCACCGGGTCATAAACGCAGATTTGTATAGGATCGGAACAGCGCCTCTGTCGGCCTTAACATGACACTTGTGAGCCCATACTAATCTATCGCAGATTATATACTATATCGACATACGTCGACGCGGTGACTTGTGACGGCGATTTTAAGGAAACTCTCACTAGGCTCTTAGTTGTCGTCACGACTTTAGAGCGGTCACCTAAAAAAGTGGGGATAACCAAGGCCCAAAAACTTACTGCGCATACAAGGTTAGCGCTCAAATATTGTGAAGGCACTTGTAAAGAAATCTGTAATAAATTTACGCTTGAGTTTTTTTTATTTATTTTTTATTTTATGCAAAATCTTTCTTATTGTAATTTATCTTTGAATATATGAGTAACATAGACAGTATTCCTCGTAGCTGAATCAGTTTGGGTACGAGGAAGCACCCAAATTAAGGCTAATGAACCCATACATCACGATGATATTAGCATAGCCTTATCTCGCACATTTCTGGGGTCGGCATCCTATCTATCATGAATTATAATCATTCGTTTACATGTGCATGCCACGTGGTTTCGCCAGTGTAGATTCTATTTCATAGCTCTTAATTTACTCCCAGCGAATTGTCTTGTCGAAAATCAGTCCACCCGTAATAAATTTTATTATAACTAGCTGTGCCTGCCACCCCTTTTTATCGCGAAATGAAGCATGATACTAAATCTACGTAGGTGAATCCGCGGGGCACAGCTAGTATACCACTATGAATTCAAAGTGGTAAACGGTAAAAAAGTGGATTTTATAGGATGGAGTTGCCACCACTCAAACCATCTGTCAGATGTAACAGGCCAATTATAATAAGGATGTATGTATATATGTATAGGTGGTCCTGATGTCCCTGCACACGGCTCGGCACCGCCCGGAGGGGTGAGCAGCGGGGCTTCGAGCCCCGCGACTCCATCAACACCCACCCACGACGACAATAACCGTACGTATACCTAACACTATCATCTCCCTATCTTATCCCATACATTGTTGGGGTCGGCACTTGATTCAACCCGATGTGGCTCCATGTTAGTCGCAATCAACTTATTAACTCCTTGTCCGTTATGTGCGCCTGGTACTTCGTGTACCATATCATCATCTCCCTGGCCTTATTCCATACATTGTTGGGGTCGGCACTTGATTCAACCCAATGTGGCTGCCATCTGACCTTGGTAACCCCTCTTACGAGGAAAATCAACAATCTGGCTTAAATCACTTGTCAGACTCTCTTCTACCTCCATTGGCAACCGGGACCGACGGCTTAACGTGCTCTTCGACGCGTGGAGGAAACTCGGACACTCATCCATCCTATTGTTTAATTACCAACTGTATTTTTCATTCAGGACTGGGGCATTACCATGAGCTCTTATTGCCATGATAGTTTCACTCATTTATAAGACAGATGTATGTGACGTGCATACATCTGTCACTGTCGCAAAACTGAATTATCATTGCAATAAGAGCTCATGGTTGGGCCCCTGTTCCTATATCAAATAGCAATATACGGTATTCGTCTTAGGTACAACAATAGTTTTGTAAGATTAAGTATGTTTTAAAGGCGACCTCCTGAGCGCGCTGCTATGGGCCAGCGCCAGTTCGCTGTCCAGCAGCGCCGAGAGTCTCGGGCCTGATCCGCCGCCGCATCACACCCAGGAACCGGTCAGTACACATCCATCCATCATCCCATACATCATCAATCATGCTAGTCCTAGAGTTAAAGAAGGCCATTGACTTCTCAGGCATAATCATTTAAAAGTATAGACATATATAGCTCACGACATCCCATCCCATTGGTACACAGCGCAATCGATTTCCGAAAAAAATATTGGATTTTTAATAACACACCGACCGACTTAAGTAAAAAAACTAATTTTCATCATAAATGTTGAAGCTATTGGGTTAACGTATTCGACGGCAAAATAATAATCGTGGCAGGGTCGCCAATTGTTGGTTAGTTGGCGACCCTGCCAAATCCATATTAATTTGGAAAAGGGTCCTGTCAGTTTGTCAGATGTGGTAAACATTGAGAGCTGCAAGACAGACATCGTTGTGCCACCTAACTGACCTGTAGCGCCATTTTGGGGGTTAATACGTTTATTTACTTTTCACGGACAAGCACATTCATAATCGATTATGCTGTAATTTATACTAGAATTAGCTGTGCCCCGCGGTTTCACCCGCGTAGATTTAGTTTCATACTTACTGTCGCGGAACCCTAATATTTTTGATAAATAAAAGGCTAAGTTACTCCTTGAGACATCAGCTACCTACCAGTGAAAGTCCCGTTAAAATCCATCCAGCCGTTTCAGAGATTACCCTGAACAAACAGACAGACAGACCAGAAAAAAATTTAAAACTTGGTTTTTTAGTGTCAGTAGCGTGTCTACTTTCATATGCATTTAGTGAAAAGCTGTTATATTAAAATTACAAACAGACACTTCAATTTTATTTATCTGTATAGATGTATAGATTAGCTTTCACCCTAAGAACAGACATAGGGACGCTCATAGACCTGTCACGAGTTATGAGAGATCCTTTATGAGGCTGTTTCTGTCTGTGTATAAACCACAGGGGCGTGTATTGGATTTTCAGACGGGTAGCCATTAACAATAAGTAGGTAGGTAGATAGGTTAATTCCATACCTATGTGATGCGGCGTAGGTACATACGTTCTGGTAAAGACACACACGACACGAGTGTATTCAGTGATCACAAATTGTAACTTCTGCTTACCTGCTTATATGCAATGCACACCACTGATAAACCATGCGCAGTTTCTTCACTATTTACCCTGCGCGCTGATAACTCGTGACGGCACCCGCACAATTATTATAAGTAAGAATAATTTTGCTGCAATGTGCAATATATCAAAATTAAGTGAAACTCAGTATTTGATAACCTTTTGTCCCTTACATAACTAACTAGGCACTTCATTACTTATCACTATCATAATCATCGTATGACCTTTCCTACGCACGTCATACTCGCGATAAGATATGAGTCATGTCATACTGATCATAAATAGGTCATTGTATGACACAAATTAGGCCTGGGAGCCAGGATTAGTCGGAGCAGACCTTGGGTGGTTGAATGAAACTCCGTAACTTGGGCAGTCCTGGTTTATTGGTTCGACCACAATACAAGATAATGTGTGTACTATCTATACAGATAAATAAAATTGAAGTGTCTGTTTGTAATTCCATAATAAAAGCTTTTCACTAAATGCATATGAAAGTATACACGCTACTGACACTAAAAAACCAAGCTGTAAAAAATTTCTCTGTCTGTTTGTTCCGGGTAATCTCTGAAACGGCTGGACCGATTTTACCGGGGCTTTCACTAGCAGGTAGCTGATGTTTCAAGGAGTAACTTAGGCTACTTTTATTTAATAAACATATTAGGATTCCGCGACCATAAGGATGAAACTAAATCTACGCGGTTGAAACCACAGCTAGTTTTTATATATAAGAAGATTATATCATCTGTATTGTATGTGTATTTGCAGATAATATCGAAGATCCTAGAGCGCAAAGATCGCCAGCCCGTGAAGATTGAGTTCAAGATATATTTGACAGAGAACACCGTCACTCGCTGGGAGGCTGTAAGTATCTTAAAATCGCCGTCACAAGTCACCGCGTCGACGTAAACGCAGATTAGTATGGGCTCACAATAGTGTCATGTTTAGGCCGACAGAGGCGCTGTTCCGATCCTATACAAATCTGCGTTTACGTCGACGCGGTGACTTGTGACGGCGGCTGTGAAAAACTCGCCCTAAGCCCTAGGATACTGTTTTCCATATTTACACTCGCTAGCGTCACTCATCATATATTTATGGGATATATTAATTCTGTCTATGTTATAAACTTATGAAAAAAAAATTTATCTATTCTTAGCAGGTTATGTCAATCTATACATCTATATCTATACAGATCTATACAGATAAATAAGATTGAAGTGTCTCGTAATTCCAAAATAACAGCTTTTCACTAAATGCATATGAAGTATACACGCTACTGACACTAAATAATCAAGTTTTAAAAATTATCTCTGTCTGTCTGTCTGTTTGTTCCGGGTAATCTCTGAAACGGCTGGACGGATTTTAACGGGACTTTCACTGGTAGGTAGCTGATATTTCAAGGAGTAACTTAGGCTACTTTTATTTAATAAAAATATTTGGGTTCCGCGACAATAAGGATGAAACTAAATCTACGCGGGTGAAACCGTGGGGTACAGCTAGTTTATAATAATATTCGGCGGAGACAGGAGAATTAAAATTATTATATAGATAAAAGAGACGAAGTCGAGGCTTAAAGCTAGTTAGTAAAGATAGAGAAGGGTGTCTATCGTGTAATTTATTTACGCATCACGTAATGAGCATTATGCATTCATGTGCACATACTAAATGATATCGTATTTTATTACTTTATTATGACTGATATTATTACACAATACGATTATCAATTAGAATATAGATAGTCTAGCTATTGCTCCGGCTTCACCCGCACGGTATTCGACCCATAGTATGTAAAAAAAAATTGTTCATTCCTCCCATTTTAGACCCTTAATTGGTGGAATTTCTGAAAACACTATAATAAGTATAGATAAATCAGTCTTTGAATTTAATATGTAAATTCAATATAACGCAAATCTGAATAGTCTTAGAAATACTTCTCAGACATATGCAGGTTTCCTCACGATGTTTTCCTTCACCGTAAAGCACGTGGTGTGAAAAAACTGCACATAAGTTTTTAGAAAAACCCATTGGTACAGGCCCCTTGGATTCAAACTTACGTCGCTTGCGTAGCAGGTGACTGATCAAAGCCCACGGCCACCACGAAGTGATTTTACACCACGTGCTTTACGGTGAAGGAAAACATCGTGAGGAAACCTGTACGTCTGAGAAGTAATTCAAAAGACGTATGTATAGTGGCTGAGACGGTGATAGACTCACCATCTGTCACGTTGGCACTTAATTATCGTCAGTGAAAAGTGTGTGTTGTTACAACACCTCTGCCTACCCCTTCAGGGAATGCAGGCGTGAGCATAAAGTCAAAGTCAAAAATATCTTTAGTCGATTAGACTTTATACAAAGTACTTTCAAATCGTCAGAATGACATAATTTACAGGATTATACATGCTACCGCCAGGTTCGGAAGGTTGCTTTTACTGAGAAGAACCTGGCAAGAAACTCAGTAATTTCAAAAATATTATACAATTAAAAAAAAAACAAAATAAATCATTTGAGAAATGTAAGCCCATGGACACAGTTCCAATGCACAAATGTCGATAAAAATTAACATAAAGAAAAGTCTAGTAGTTCTACTTATATCTAAATGCGTAGCTTGAGATGACCAGCCGCCACAAGCAGCACCTTTTTACATATGTCTGTGTGCATTTATTTTATATTATAATATTGCAGGTGGTCCAAGGCAGCAGCGTATACCTTCGTCTGCCAGGGGTCCTGCAGGCTGGCAGCAAGGAGAGCTTCATGCTCCTCCTGGACTTCGCTGAGGAACGGCTGGCTTGTAACAAGTAAGAATTCTTAAAATTCTTTAAATGGTTAAGAAAAATACGAACACGAGGCGGGACTCGAACCCACGACCTCTGCAAACCGTGCAGTTGCTCTGCCAACTGTATCCCTATCACGTGTTTGTCATCGTTTTCGGAATCTACACTCGCCGTCTCAGAATATTTGTATGAGAAATTGTACAGCGCCTCCAAGCGGTGACGTGAAGAACTAAAATATGTCATACAAATAGTGCGAGTTTTTCACTGCCGCCGTCACAAGTCACCGCGTCGACGTAAACGCAGATTTGTATAGGATCGGAACAGCGCCTCTGTCGGCCTAAACATGACACTATTGTGAGCCCATACAAATCTGCGATTACGTCGACGCGGTGACTTGTGACGGCGATTTTAAGAAAACTCGCACTAGGTACTCAGATGACAGCAAAACAAAAGTTTGAGCAGCCGCCTGCTACACAAGCGACGCAAGTTCGAATCCCAGCGGGGCCTGTACCAATGAGTTTTACTAATAAAAACTTGTGATTTTACACCACGTGCTTTACGGTGAAGGAAAACATCGTGAGGAAACCTGCATATGTCGGAAGTAATTCAATGACTTATGTATAGTGGCTGAGAAGACGAAAGGCTCACCATCTGTCACGTTGGCACTTAATCATCTTCGATGAATTATGTTAACACCTCTGCCTACCCCGTCGGGGAATACAGGTGTGAGCACATGTATGCTAATATAATGTTTGAGTTGTCATGCTCACTAAAATGCCTTTGCTTGCGGCGGCGTCAGGATGACGGGTCGCTCACTTCCCTCTATAATGGTTGAGGAGGGCGATGGCTGGCATTCTCGTCATACTTGTGAACAGGGGCTGCTTGTGGGGGCTGCTCATCTCAAGCTACTCAACTATACGCTGTACCTACTTTTAGTTTTATATTTTTTTTATCGGCTGTGCACTGGAACTGTGAAGAGTAATTACTGAGTATCTTACCAGGTTGTTCCGAACCTGGCGGTAGCATGTATAATCCTGTGTAATTGTGTCGTTCTGACGATTTGAAAGTACTTTGTGATAAGTCTAATCAAATAAAGGTATTTTTGAATTGAATTGAATGATATTTGTTTGTCTTCAGCTGCATAATCTGCGTTCAAAAAAGCCGCCCGGACCGCGCCACCCTGCTGCGTACTTTCATGTTCATGGGATTCCAACTGCTGGCACCCACATCGCCTCTTATGCCCCCTACTATCAACAATCCCGATTATATATTCTTGCACTATAACATGCAGTAGATATCATTGTTAAACTCGATTTAAAAAAATCGGAAAAAAAATTTTGCGAAAAAAAAAGTTTTTTGGTTTTTTTGTAGTAAATCGAGTTTGATACGTTCAAGTATGTAATGTAACCAGTATTTGAATTTGCACTTTTAAATAATTAAAAAAAATTATAATCACGAGGGCTTGCTAGGTTCCATAAAGGCGGTAGGTTTAGATTTAGACGTTATTATTATATATTATGGCGTTGTCTTGAATTTTTTGAACAAAATAAAGTGTTGGATTAAAAAAAATAACACAAAAACACTTAAAACAATTTGACTTAACTAGTATTTTGTATTAAGGAATTCAAGTATCAAACATCTGCAGTTAAATATTTGAATTTTGTATTCAAAAAAGTTTTTTGGGATTTTTTTGAAAACGAAATTTCAAAATTTAATTCGTAGTAGCATGTTATAACTCTTTACATAATTTTCTTTATTAATAACATATTAAAAGTAACTTTTATGTCGTCGTGTACTTTAATTGTATTCGCCCACTCCGGGGTAGAGCCAAAAACAAAAAAATAACAAAAAAATAAAAAAACCAAAAAAAATACAAAAAGACGATTTAAAAAAATATTTCGAATACACTTCCTTTTTTCACGAGTCATCACGCTGATTACGTTTTTATTTCACTAACACTTAAGACTTGGAAATTCGAAATATTTTTACTTTTTCTTTTTAACTAAAAAAAAATATGTTTTAACTTTTTCAGAGATGCATTGACTTCTAAGTGGCAAGTTGTCGATGCGTCGATTTTATTTCTTAAATAAAAAAAATATCTAGCTATAAGTGGTTTATGTTAATTCATTTAGTATTAACTGACTGTTTGAGTGAAAAAATCTTAAAATCCTGATTTTTCCTTCTCATCGTTGAAATTGCATTATAAAAAACTGATTAGACTTCTTACAAAGTACTTTCAAATCGTCAGAACACAGGTTTATAAAGTTTACAACCGGGTTCGGAAACTAGCTGAGAAGAACCCGACAAGAAACTCAACAATTACTCTTTGAATCACTCAAACAGTCTATAGGGTATAATTTCCACAGCGCAGTTCTGAACCCAGTATTTCATTAATGAGTATTACCATATGGCTTTCGTTTAAAACCTATGAACTCGCTGTGTCTAGATATATAGTAAGTTTAAATGTATTAATTAAAAAATGATTAAAGTCCATCTTAAATCCACAATATTGTTTCAATTCATAAACCCTACCCATTAACACAACGTCAGTCAAACTAAGCAAAGATTGTACTATGAGTACCAGGGAACGGATATGAAACTTACATTTTTTTTTTAAATACATAGTATATACGCAAATGGTTATAACGCGGGAATCGAACCCGCGACTCATAGTAGCAGTTACTATACAGATAAATAAAATTGAAGTGTCTGTTTGTAATTCCTAAATAACAGCTTTTCACTAATATTAGGTACTCACATAAAATAATGTCTATGTTTATTCCAGCTAATCTCTAAAACAGCTGGACCGATTTTAACCGGACGTTCACTGGCAGATAGCTAATGTTACTAATAAACATTAGGATTCCGCGAGCCAACGTGAAAGTTAGTCAACGCGGGGAACAACTAGTGTATACTAAAAGTGCTCTAATCTATACAGATAAATAAAATAGAAGTGTCTGTCTGTAATTCCAAAATAACAGCTTTTCACTAAATGCATATGAATGTATACACGCTACTGACACTAAAAAACCACGTTTTAAATTTTTTCTCTGTCGGTCTGTTTGTCCGAAATTTCACTGGCAGGCAGCTGATATCTCAAGGAGTAACTTTTATTTATTAAAAATATTAGGGTTCCGCGACAATAAGGATGAAACTAAGTGTACGCGAGTGAAACCGCAGGGCACAGCTAGTTAGTTATATTAGTCTAACTAATGATTGAGAAAGAATGAAATCACAGTATATTTCTAAAATTTTATTAATATTTCTATTGTATAAATCTTCATCTTTCCAAAGGCACCTTTAGATATGTAATAACTAATCTCCCTGGCCTTATCCCATGTATTTGGGGTCAGCACTTGATTCAACCCGATGTGGCTGATCACCTGATTTTTATACGAAGCGACTGCCATCTGACCTTCGTAACCCCTTTTTTCGAGGAAAATCGGCAATCTGGGTTAAAGCAGTTGTCAGACTTTCTGACTGACCTGTAACGATTGCCAAAGATGTTAAATTGGCAACCGGGACCGACGGCTTAACGTGCTCTCCGAGGCACGGAGGGAACTCGGGCGGTCATCCAATTACTGGCTAGGCGTATGGTTGCTTAACTTCGCTTATCGAATGATATGCGCAATAGCAACTGTGCCACGAGACCCTCCTGGCCTATACCAATAAGTTTTTCTAAAAACTTATGTACCTATCTTCGGTGAAATGTGGGCGTTGTTCCAACAATTCTGCTTACCCCTTCGGAGACCCTTCTGGGAGGGTGTGAGCATATGCAGGTTTCCTCTCAATGTTTTGTGTCAAATTACTGCACTCAATTTTTAGAAAAACTCATAGGTACAGGCCCCGCTGGGATCCGAACTTGCACTTGCGTTGCGGCCATAATCTAAAGTGATGTTAATACATGTTGTATTAAATATACCTTTCTCTATAACTTCTTATAAACCCTGAAATAGTAACTGATGTCTCCTTCCACCTGCTTCTCCTGAGGCACTCCATCATCAGGCACTAGGTGGAATCTGTCCTTGTCTATCTCCGGGAAGAAGGTGTCACATTCGAAGGTATTCTGGATCTCAGTCAGGTAGATCTTACCGCAGTTTGGATGGGACATAGCTGCCTGGAATATATAAAAAGTTTTTCTAAAACTTAAGTACAGTAATTTCATACCACATGCTTCTTGCAAACACATCGTAAGGAAACGCAGTGGAAAGGGCAGTGCCTGGGACGGCGATGGACTCACCATCTGTCACGTTGGCACTTAATCATCTTGTGTGAAATGTGGGTGTTGTTATTACAACACCTCTGCCTATACCCGAGGGGAATACAGGCGTGATCATATGTGAAAAACTTAATATGACGGTAACTGGATGTGTGAGTAAATTGATAGACATATACATATATAACATATGATAATTAAAAAAAATATGCGCACGCCATCCCAGAAGGGTCCCCGAAGGGGTTAGCAGAGGTGTTGTAATAACAACACCCACATTTCACCGAATATGATTAAGTGCCAACGTGACAGATGGTGAGTCTATCGCCGTCTCAGCCACTATACATACGTTTTTGAATTACTTCTCAGACATATGCAGGTTTAAACACGATGTTTTCCTTCACCGTAAAGCATGTGCTGTGAAATCACTGCACATAAGATTTTTTTGAAAATCTCATTGGAACAGACCCCGCTGGGATGCGAACTAATAATCTATACAGATAAATAAAATTGAAAATTGTCTGTTTGTAATTCCAAAATAACAGCTTTTCACTAAATGCATATGTAATTATACACGCAACTGACACAAAAAAACCAAGTTTTAATATTTTTCTCTGTCTGTCCGTCTGTTTGTTCCGGGTAGTCTCTGAAACGGCTGCACCGATTTTAACGGGACTTTCACTGTCAGGTAGCTGATAAATCAAGGAGTAACTTAGGCTACTTTTATTTATCAAAAATATTAGGGTTACGCGACAATAAGGATGAAAGTAATTCCACGCGGGTGAAACCGCGGGGCACAGCTAGTATATAATAAATATACTAACATAAGGGATTAGTTTCAAAGAAGCTTAAAAATTAGTGCCTGAGATGGCGATGGCTTCACTATTTGTCACGACTTGTTTACGACATTGTCAATGAAAAGTGAGTGTTATTTGAACACCCCTTCAGATAACCTTTAGGGACGTGATGAGCTTATTTTGCTTCAAACGAAAAGTGACTCTTAATTCTATAGATATAAAGTTCAAACCTTGTATATAGAAGAGCCTCCTATGACCCATGCGGATTCAATATCTTCTCTTTTTTCTATGTAAGAGATGGCTTCATCTAATCCGGGGACCACCACCACTCCCTCGGGTACCTGGAAAGAAAACAAACAAAATTACTACTCAAAAATATCCTTATGAATTAATGAATACTTTCAGAATGACATAATTATACAGGATTATACATGCTACCGCCAGGTTCGGAAGGTTGCTTTTACTGAGAATAACTTGGTAACTCAGTAATATATACAGATAAATATCTATATCAATACAGTTAAATAAAATTGAAGTGTCTGTTTGTAATTCCAAAATAAAAGCTTTTCACTAAATGCATATGAAAGTGTACACGCTACTGACACTAAAAAACCCAAGTTTTAAAATTTCTGTATGTCTGTCTGTCTGTTTGTTCCGCGTAATCTCTGAAACTGCTGGACCGGAGTAACGTAGGTTACTTAAATTTATCAAAAATATAGGGTGCCGCGACATGAAGCACGAAACTAAATCTACGCGGGTAAAACCGCGGGGCACAGCTAGTTTTAAATAATTTAAAATTATAAGTATGGATTCACCTTTCTGTCAAGACTTTCTCATTGTTAACAGTTTTATAGGACAAGATTTTGCAGGTGCTTTTGAGAAAAGGATCAGTATATCTTTAAGTACCTCAGGTTTGATCAGATCAGCATGCCGACTCAGTACAATATTGACCCTGTTCTCCAGAGGCCTATATTTATCCGGTATACAGTCCCAGGTCACCCGTCCCATAATCACAGCATTGATCTTCCCTGGTTTCTTTACTCTTGAAGTCATTGTAGTGAAATATGCCATTTCTTTTCTGTAGTACAATATTTACAGGTTAAAAGGGAAGATATAACATTCATATGCTCGTGGCAGGAAACGACAACGCGGCAGGCCTCGGAGGAGATGGCGGGATGAGCTTGATGCTTTCAGGAGCGATTGGGAGAGGACTTATCATATGTTAATGTAGGTAGTTTTAGTTGATATATTTAGTATGACAGTATGAGGGTACATTTCTACTTTATTAATAAATAATGTGGATTAATGTGGGTAGCTAAGTAACAACATGACATTACTTACTTCTCTGTGTGGGCTACCTAGCTGAATACACGTTCTACGATTACAATGTGTTTTAATTAACATTCGGACATATTAGGACTGCTCAGGAAAAGTGAAAAGAACCGATGATGAAATTTCGACTTTCATAAGTACCTTACCAGGGTCTAAACTGAATAAATATTTTTAATTTTCATCTGTATTAATATTTACATACCCAATGATTCTTATTCTTATTCTTATGACCTACAAGGCTACAGGTCAAACGTCACGTGATAAAGTCGTTAAATTATTACATTTACATCAGACTGATAAATTAGGCTTAGTGGTTCCAGTTTTGTAAATAACCTCATTTAACTTACTTAAGTCTCCAAGGTAGTGTACCATTTACTCCTATGCCCATATTTTCGCAAGCTGCAGCAATGAGATTCAATGTTACTCGATCCATTGGTAATTTGAAGTAGATAGTTTCGAAAAGTTTGCCGGCAATATAGTGAAATTAACTTTGTTGTTATACTTTCTTTTAGGTATATTGTTTCGCTAAAATTGATCTATGAGGTCAATTAACGTACACTTTTCAGGAAAATAATAATGAAAATAAAATAACACAAAAAGACAAATATTTCCCTTGCCTTCCAACCAAATTCTGAATTGTGATTCCCGCTCGCTCGAAATTGTGATGAACTGTTAGTTAGTTGACACTGACATTTGACATGTTATGACAATTCGTTTTTTCATCGCTTCATTTGGAGTAAGCTATGGTCAGATACTATACTGTCTAAAATCCATGACTTATAATATTTGGTTAGTCGTGATGTACCTACCGGCTACCCTGCAAAGTATTCTTATAAATAATTATAAATATAAACTAGCCGTGGTGGCCTTGGGGTTTGAGCAGTCGCCTACAACTCAAAAGACGCAAGCTCTCTTGTATCGATGAGTTTTTCTAGAAACTTATGTGCAGACACTTCATACTACATACATTGGATTGGAGGAAAACATCCCGAGGAAGCCTGCACTTGTCAGAGAAGTAATTCAAAGACATTATTATGTATAGTGCCTGAGGCGGCGATAGACTCACCATCTGTCACGTTGGCAATTAATTAGTAGGTATGTATAAATTTAATATACTGGGTGTCTCAGAAGCCGACGTCAAAACGAAAGGTACATAAAAAATCAGCTAGTACAGGTCCCGTCACAAGTTATGAGCGCTGACCTTGAATGCGCTTTAGTCATTTAATGTTATCCCCAATTTTTCCGCCGAGCGTTCATAAATCCTGACTGCACCTCTAATTAATTAATAAAATTATAATATAGTTACACGTTACACGACCTACTTATTCGAAAACAATTCGTCTTCTCTTTCTAACAAATCCACTGTCCTACTCACTCATCAATGTTACAACAAAAATATCAACATTTGAAAACAGAACTGACGCGAGCAAACCATTTATAAAAGTTAACGAAAGGGCTTGTATCAACATTTGTGTTCTAAATCCGTCACTGACAGTAGTAGCCATATGGCTTAACGTTATAATTCTCTGCTAATGTATGCTATTATAGCCTTTTATTTAGACTCAAATAGACCGTGCATACGTAGTTATGAGTGGCGTCACGAGTTATGAGCGCTGAGCGAAAATATATGGGGTAATTACGCGTATATTTTATTACCAGCGGACATTATATTCCCGCGGACTTGTGTTTTATTTTGTGTTTTTTAATTACTGATGCCAGGTTCTTCTCAGTAAAAGCAAGCTTCCGAACCTGGCGGTAGCATGTACCTAATATATAAATATGAATCCTCATTTCTGGAGGCTGGATGGATTTTAACGGGAGTTTCATTGGCAGATTCCTGATGTTTCAAAGTGTTTTAGGCTAATTTTATTTTAAAAAAAACATAAGGGTTACGGGACAACCATGGAATTTACTCTACGCGGGTGAAATCGCGGGGCACAGCTAGTCTTCACTTTAGTCACGGCATCACGCATAAACGACTGAATGGATTTTAACTACACTTTCACGGGCAGATAGCTGATGTTTCGAGGAGTGTTTTAAGCTAATTCTATTTAGAAATAATACTAGGGTTCCGCGAAATACGGCACGTAACTAAAACTACGCGGCTGAAACCGCGGGGAACAGCTAGTCCTGTAGAATTGTGACATTTTGTATAATCCTGTAAGAGTATGAGTTAGTGAAACCGCGGCTCACAGCTAATTAAATAAATAATTAGGCGTAACTTGAGATCCGTCACTACATTCTTGGGAATTGTATTGTTTAGACTTCAGACAATCAATCACCCAATTAGGTACATTGTTGCCCCATTGTTTATCGAGCTATCAAATTTAATCTCAATTCGGAACAGTTTGGAGCGGTTTGTTGAGATGTCAGAATTCACTTCCTTGACACTTAATTGACAGTTTGATGATACTCGTGTTTGTAATTGGAATGGAATTGTCGGAAATTGATTTAAATTGAAAACGGAATGCATTTTAATTATTTTTCTCACATATTCGTTACTAGCTTTAGACTAGCGTTAGAGGTAGGTTTTACCCGCATGGAGTTAATTACACGGGGCACTCACGAAACCCTGTTCTTTTAAATAAGAGTATAAGTTACTCCTTGTTTATAGTAGCTATCTGCTAGTGAAAGTCCCGTTAAAACCGTTAAAATGGATTTTAACGAGACTTTTACTAGCCGAAACAAACAGGCAGACAGACAGATAGACAGAGAAAAAAAACGGTTTTTTACGACAGTATCGTATATACTTACTTTTATAAGCATTTAGTAAAAAGTTGTTATTTTGGAATTACAAACAGACTTCAATTTTATTTATCTGTGTAGATGTATAGAATAATAATAATACGTTGTATAAAACTTGGGATGAATCGAAAATGGAATGTAATTTCGAGCATCAATTCTATCCATTCCGTATATTCCCGTCGCATCCGACACGTGCGGTGCAAAATGCGAATCACATCACGGAAATTATATTCAAAATTCGAATACGCGTTCCAGATTCATAGAGTCTATACATTTTATAGGCGACTTCAAAAAGGTTCTCAATTCGAAAGTTTTTTTTTAAATTAACTAATCACTTTTCTACGTACCATAAATTTTATGAACTTTTTTTTCTAATCTTGAAGTTGAATTAAACCTCTTGGATTCAAAAATATTTATGTTTCATTGAACTTTTAAGAAATACATACATATGCTCACGCCTGTATTCCCCGAAGAGGTAGGCAGAGGTGAGTTGTAATAACAACAATCACTTTTCACACAAGATGATTAAGTGCCAACGTGACAGATGGTGAGTCCATCGCAGTCTCAGCCACTATACAAACGTCTTTGAATTACTTCTCAGACATATGCAGGTTTCCTCACGATATTTTCCTTCACCGTAAAGCACGTGGTGTGAAATCACTGCACATAAGTTTTTAGAAAAACTCATCGGTACAAGCCCTGGGATTCGAACTTGCGTCGCTTGCGTAGTAGGCGACTGCTCAAACACAAAGCCACCACGACTCCTTACATGGAGTAAGGCTATTTGTGTTTATCTTAATTTATCAAGCATGGCAATGAGTTGCTCACTCTTCCATTAAAATGTACTTAAACAACCCTATGTATATAGAAGGGACACATGTAAAAAAAACCGGGGAGTTTGTTACGCCGTTTCTTCTCCTGACAGGCTTACATTTGGAAACGGTAGTAAATTAACTTAAGTTAGCGTAAGAGAAATGACGTTCAATAAGTGTTCCAAGTGCCCCTTATGTTGAATAAAACTTTTAGATTTAGATTTTTATTTTTGCCAGTGATAGTCCCGATACAATCGGACTAGCCTTTTCGGAGATTATCCGGAACGAACATATAGAAAAAACATTACATTCTACTTTCAAAGTCAAAGTCAAAAATATCTTTATTTGATTAGAATTTCACAAAGTACTTTCAAATCGTCAGAATGACACAATTACACAGGATTATACATGCTACCGCCAGGTTCGGAAGGTTGCTTTTAATGAGAAGAACCTGGCAAGAAAGTCAGTAATTACTCTTTTCAAAAATATTATACAATTTTAATAATCTATACAGATAAATAAAATTGAAGTGTCTGTTTGTAATTCCAAAATAACAGCTTTTCCTAACTACTAACTAAAAAACCAAGTTTTAAAAATATTCTCTGTCTGTCTGTCCTACTAAGGAGTAACTTAGGCTACTTTTATTTATTAAAAATATTAGGGCTACGCGACATGAAGCATGAAACTAAATCTACGCGGGTGAAACCGCGGGGCACAGCTAGTACAAAATAAATCACTTGAGAAATGTAAGCCCATGGACACAGTTGCAATGCACAAATGTCAATAAACAATACAATATTGTAACTATATGCACCATCGAGTAACCGATCAAGAAGTGTATATAAAAATGCTTATCTCCCATAAACTTCGGTAATGACTAACGAAACAGACAGACCAACTGGCAGGAGGTTCGACACGCACAGTTTTATATATACCAATTCCATTTTAATGATGTTGTCATTGCGATCTCGAAATACTACTGCCGTTTTCAATATTCTAACCATCCGTCATTTAGGTTATAAATATATCATTGTGTCCTTACTTTCATTGCTAGTTACTTAAAATTATTGTGTATTGAATACCACGTGCTTTACGGTGAAGGAAAACAAGGCTACTCTTTTTCTCCGAAAACGAAACTTCGTGAACGAACGAAAATTAAACGTAGTTTCATTATCGCTTTGTTTTTATCATACTCAAATTGTTCTTCGTCTAATAATTTAATTAAAGTTGGTTTTTAAAATATAAACATCAAATAATTTTCTAGCGGACCACGTTCGGACGTAATTTTAGACCGAATAATAACCGTGGTAGGAACTTTGCGAACTTTCGGCCGAAGCTTCGTTTTTCGGAGAAAGCGAGTAGGCCCCCTGTACTTTTTGAGACAATTCGTTACAAACATACTTACATACAAATGCTGTGCCCCGCGGTTTCACCCGCGTGGATTTAATTTCATCCTTGTCGCGGACCCCTAATACTTATAATACATAAAAGTAGCCTAAGTTACTCCTTGAAACATCTACCTGCCAGTGAAAGTTATCGTTAAAATCGGAGATTATCCGGAACAAACAGGAAGGCAGACAGACAGAGATTTTTTTAAAACTTGGTTTTTTAGTTTCAGTAGTGTGTATACTTTCATATGAATTTAGTGAAAAGCTGTTATATTGAAATTACAAACAGACACTTCAATTTTGTTTATCTGTATGTATAGATGAAAGATAAGAAATAAAAATAATGTACATTCAATTAAATATAAAAAGCTTCTTTAAAATCGCGCAAAAAAAATTGCGTTCCATTAACGCCAATAATGACACCCTAATTCGGTATTTTCTTTGAACATTTTCCCTTTTCCAAGTGGCCAGGATTATGTGGGAGGGAGATGGCTTTATAAGTAGTCTTCACGTGGGATAGAGAAAGGTGTATTGTGTACTTTCTCTTATAGATTTACTGAAAGCTGGACGCACTCGCGTCTTCACGCCTCGGTATTCAGTAGCGCGTTCGCTTTCGTCGGGTGTAGCCGTCGCTTCTTGGCCCATTTAGCGTAAATTTTCCGTGTATATTCTCACATGTAAAGAAATAATATTATTATGCTGCTCGTTCCCGTTTCCAGGGCGTATTTTAATATGAATATAGCTAAATTAAAGTGTTTTAAAAAGTGAAATTTCCAACAAAGAATTATAATGTGCCAGTGTTTTTAAAAAAAAACATGGTGTTGTGATTGTTTTTTTTGAATTTGGAGGCTCGGATAATTGGTAAGGTTTTATTAAATAGTTTTTTTTAATTGTGACGCATATTATTTTGGTCTAAAGAAACGTAGCGTATACAATTTTATTTGGGGCATTGTGAGACTGGCTATAAATATTAGTTATTTGCTTTATACGATAAACAAACACAGGTTGTTGAGTGTTCTCGCACCGAGGTGTTCAGTTTTATTTGTTTTGTCTATGGAACTGGCTTAGGTATTATTTTATTGGCACAGCTTATATCTATAGAGATAAAATTTAAGTGTCTGTTTGTAATTAAAATTAACAGCTTTTCACTAAATTCATACTAAAGTATACATATACAGTACTTACATTAAAAAAAAAAATTTTTTTCTCTGTCTGTCCGTTTCAACATATCTCTGAAAAAAAGGCTCGACAAATTTTAATGGGACTGTCACTAGCAGCTAATGTTGCAATGAGTAACATTGGGTACTATTGTTTAATAATATAAAATTAAGTCTACGTGGGTGAAACCGCGGGGCACAGCTAGTTCATAGTAATCTTTCAGCCCGCAGCCTCGCCTGCGTTGCTGAAAGATTTCACAGACCCCCATTTGACCCCCTCAGGTATAGTATTTCGCAAAAGCCTTATACCTACACCTCACCAAGAACACATCCAAATGTCATGTCTTTGGGACCAGCGGTTTAGTTTGTGCGTCATCAGTCAATCACTTTTGCCTTATATTAAAGATGTGCCCTGCGGTTTCACCCGCGTAGATTTAGTTTCTTCCTTATTGTCGCGGAACCCTAATATTTTTAATAAATAAAAGTAGCCTAAGTTACTCCTTGAAACATCAGCTACCTACCAGTGAAAGTCCCGTTGAAATCCGTCCAGCCGTTTCGGAGATTACCCGGAACAAACAGACAGAGAAAAATTTTAAAACTTGGTTTTTTATTGTCCGTAGCGTGTATACTTTCATATGCATTTAGTGAAAAGCTGTTATTTTGGAATTACAAACAGACACTTCAATTTTATTTAACTGTATAGATAGATTGTATAGATGTAGGTACAATGTTTTATAAATACTTCATTAGTGTTATCATCGTAATTATTATTTTATAGTAAGATATTCGATAGTAAGTAAATATCCTTCTTTATTAAATAACTTGCTGTGCCCCGCGGTTTCATCCGCGTAGATTTAGTTTCATCCAAATTTTCGCGGTACCCTAATATTTTTATTAAATAAAATTAGCCTAAGTTACTCCTTGAAACACCACCTACCTGCCAGTGAAAGTCCCGTTAAAATCGGTCCAGCCGTTTCAGAGATTACCCGGAACAAACAGACAGACAGACAGACAGACAGACAGACAGACAGACAGACAGACAGACAGACAGACAGACAGACAGAGAAAAATTTTAAAACTTGGTTTTTCAGTATCAGTAGCGAGTATAGTATCATATGCACTTAGTGAAAAGCTGTTATTTTGGAATAACAAACAGACACTTCAATTTTATTTATCTGTATAGATATTCTTTGTCAAATTCAACTGTCAAATAACAGACAGACGGAGAGACATTCAAGTTTATAATTTTAGCTGCTTAATACATACATTTGTACGTCATATTCTCACGCCTGTATTCCCCGAAGGGGTAGGCAGAGGTGTTGTAATAACAGCACCCACTTTTCGCACAAGATGATTAAGTGCCAACGTGACAGATGGTCTATAGCCGTCTCCTGCACGATACATACGTGTTTGAATCACTTCTCAGACATTTGCAGGTTTCCTTTTGTTTTGCTTCAGCGTAAAGCACGAGGTGTGAAATCACCGCACATAAGTTTTTAGTGAAACTCATTGGCACAGGGGCCCAACCATGAGCTCTTATTGCAATGATAGTTTAGTTGTGCGACAGTGACAGATGTATGCACGTCACATACATCTGTCTCATAAATGAGTGAAACTATCATGGCAATAAGAGCTCATGGTAAGGCTCCTGGCCGCTTGGAGAAAGGATTACGGCTATAAATTAAAAACGAATTTGTATTATGCGAACGTAAAACAAAACAAAAGAAAACAGGGTCAAGAGTGAGAGGGGATTTAAATTTGAGTTGATTAAGGGTTGTTCAATGGGCAATTATAATAGGTATGAACGCCACGAAATTAATTGGTTACTTACTGTCAATTTATTACGTTATCGATAAATACTTCAACTGCCAGGGTAGGACTTGGGAGAATGATAGGGCTAAAGAAATGGTCTGTTTTTCACCGTTCACGCCCATGGGATTTCTTCTACCTAGCATCCCTAAAAGCTATGTCCACCTTCTTGGCCACTTAATGTACAGTCAAATATGTAGGTAGGTACAATATTATTGGTAAACTTATTAGTTATACTTAACTTTTTCTGTAACAAAGTTACTTTGGCCTACCTTTAACCCGCGATTGGTCTTAGCGTGATGATTATGTATATAGTCTATAGCCAACTGGATAAATGAGCTATTTAACACTGAAATTATAATTCAATTCGGTATTTACACCCCCGTGCCTCGGAAAGCACGTTGCACCGTTGGTCCTACGCCTGATCTCTCTCCGGTCGTGTCGGATTGCCTCCCATCGGACTATGAGAGTAAGGGAATAAAGAGTGCACCTGTGTTCGCGCACACTTGTGCACTATAATATCTCCTGCGCACATGGCTGATCCTCGTTGAGATTAGCCGCCGTAACCGTAATTCGGCAGGAGATCATTATTATCATTATATTTCAAATCGGACTAATAATTCCTGAAATTACCGCATTCAAGCAAACCAACAAACTCTTCAGCTTAATATATTAGTATAGGTTTCCACTGGAGTTGTCCGTTGAGTTAAATAAATAGCATTAAATCCACCTTTGGCACAGCAAGTAACGTTCCTACACAGAAACACGCCTTTGTCCTACCCTTTAAATATTTTATCTGTATCTAAAACTACACAAAGAGGTATTTCTAATATTAAAGAGCACTTTAAATGCAAGAAGGGCATAAATTTAAAAGCCTCGCCCATTAGACAACTTCCTTGATGCGGCCCTGGCTTTTAACCAAACAATGGCTATTAAATCAGTGTTTAAAAAGAGATTGTAAGTAACTTCCTGAGTATATTAAGTATTTATTTTTCAACTAGATCTATGGCCTTGGTGTTTGAGATGTCTTCTGCTACGCAAGCGACGCAAGTTCAAATCCCAGCGGGGCCTGGGGCCTTACCATGAGCTCTTATTGCCATGATAGTTTCACTCATTTATGAGACAGATGTATGTGACGTGCATACATCTGTCACTGTCGCACAACTGAATTATCATTGCAATAAGAGTTCATGGTTGGGCCCCTGTATCAATGAGTTTTTCTAAAAACTTATGTGCATTGATTTAACACCACGTGCTTTACGGTGAAGGAAAACATCGTGAGGAAACCATATGTCTGAGAAGTATTTCAAAGACGTATGTATAGTGCCTGAGACGGCGATAGACTCATCTGTCACGGCACTTAATCATCTTCGGTGACAAGTGGGTGTTGTTATTACAACACCTCTGCGTACCCCTATGTCTGTATTCCCCGCAGGTGTGAGCATATGTATGTAGCTGTGCTCGGTTTCTTTTTCTCACAGAAAAACTAAACTTCTTCCCACAAACGAAATAACTTGACGTTTTCTCAAAAAAGCTAGTAGAAAAAAAAGGAACCAAAAGGCAAAGATCGAACCGGGGTACTCTAGTTTCGTTATCACCTCGTAAGCTGACAGCCTCACCTCTGAGCTATCATAACTTGACAGTTTTCGGCGAACTTTACTGTCGTATTGTATTGATATTTTATGAGTATTTCAGTGCATGAAAATATGGTCAAAATGATGTGTTCTGAAAGTGAAACCTAGCTAGATCAATTTTTTGCCCCCAAAATCCCCTACGTACAAAATTTCATGAAAATCGTTGCAGTCATTCTATATAAAAACTAGCTGTGCCCCGCGGTTTCAACCGCGTAGATTTAGTTTCATCATTATTGTCGCGGAACCCTAATATTCTTAATAAATTAAAGTAGCCTAAGTTACTCCTTGATATATCAGCTACCTGACAGAGAAAGTCCCGTTAAAATTGGTCCAGCCGTTTCAGAGATTACCCGGAACAAACAGACAGACAGACAGAACATTTGTTTCAAGGAGTAACTTAGGCTACTTTTATTTTTTTTAAATATTAGGGTTCCGCCACAATAAGGATGAAACTAAATCTACGCGGGTGAAACCGCGGGGCACAGCTAGTTCCAAAATAATGTCGTCACCGGAAAAGCAAAACTACTAAAGCGCCATTTTGGCCAATATGATTTATATACAGGGTAAAGGAACAGTTGTCTTCTAGAAGTTGTAGGGTTTTATGAATATGTATATCACAATGTTGAAATCGTAAAATATCTAGCTCCAACGATAACGTAGTTATAGGCTATGGCCGAAGAGCTCGCGGCCTTAAGTGATTGAACGAACGCGCGGCCGCGTTTACCTACATTCCGTGCGCGGTCATTAAACTTTTTTAATTAAGGGGAAGGTTAATGGTTTCGAAAAATTGTCTTATGGGATTATTTCAGGATTTATTAGTGGGAGAAAAAAATTTAAAACGTAGTTAGATTTCACGTGAATAACTCTACGTTACAGCAGATTTTTATACGAAAATAAGGTATTGATATGGTCAACTTTGAACATCAATTACTCGAAAACGGAAGAAAATATTTTTGTCATAATAATTTTAATTGCTTCCTAAAATATACCCTATCACATGTTTTAAGAGCTGTCCCGGTTTCTTCCACCTAGAACACCTACTCAGAAAATCACTCACCTAGAACATGACCTACTCAGAAAATTACTTACCAAGAAATTACCTAAGTCTGAAAATATATTACCTAGAACATGTCCTACTCAAAAAAAGACACACTTATTCAGAAAGTTACGTAAAAATAAAATGACCTAGATCAGGTAAGGTGATTAAAACCCATGTGATTTTATCTACGTGAGTAAAACCCCAGGGCAGAGCTAGTAATACAATATAGCTTTGGTTATTTGATTGTGATTCCACACATATGGAAACACGGTGCTCCCCGCATAATAACAAGGGGTGAGAAGGGGTGAGCGTGTGATTTGATTACATCAAACGCAAGCGCGCTGACACCGTGAAATAACTTAATACAATTATTTTTCAGTGAATGTCATTTATTCAGTCGTGTTGGCCTTGGGGTTAGAGCAGTCGCTGCTACGAAAACGACGCACGTTCGAATCCCAGCGGAGCCTGTACCAATGAGTATTTCTAAAAACTTATGTGCAGTGATTTCACACCAACAGTGAAGGAAAACGTCGTGAGGAAACCTGCTGTCTGAGAAGTAATTCAATGACGTATGTTTAGTGCCTGAGACGGCAATAGACTTTCTGTCACGTTGGTACTTAATCATCTTCGGTGAAATGTGGGTGTTGTAATTAGTACACCTCTGCCTACCCCTTCGAGGAATACAGGCGTGAGCATTGTGTATGATTTATTTAGCTTTGAATCTGTTCACCAAGTATACGTTTTTATTACACTACGGTTAAGCAAAAAGGAGGGTTATTATTTTGACCGTTATGTATGTATGTAATGTTCATCTGTTCCCGAAGAACTGTGTAATTATTTTAAATAATTTCAAAAGACTCACAGACAGACGAAGACAGAATTTTTTTTTTTTCAGTACCGTGTGTACTTTCGTATGCATTAAGTGAAAAGCTGTAATTTAGGAATTACAAACAGACACTTAAATTTTATTTATCTGTATAGATATAGATGATGATAGATAGGTACGGTGGAATTGAGTAACCTCTTTTTTTTAATGTCGGTTAAAAACACAGACAAAAATATTCCTAAGTTTAAAAGTTCCATCACTTTCTGTGATACGGATTTAAAAAGGGAAGGTCATAGTTTTGTTCTAGTTTTCTTTTAAACAATGTTTTTTAATAAGAAAGAACGTTTTTTTTAATAAGCTAAGGTAACGTAATATAATGCCGTAAGTTTAAGTAATACAAATGAATAAATACGTGAACTCACAATCGCCGTAAATAATCGGTTACGTTACAAAAACAAAGCCGGCACAGTTTCCCAAAAATAGCGCTAACCAACTATAGGTACAGTGCCGATACTACATACATACATGTGGTCGGCTCACACACATTACCGGAGTGCCTAGTGCGAGTATTTCACAGCCGCCGTCACAAGTCACCGCGTCGACGTAAAGGCAGATTTGTATAGGATCGTAACAGCGCCTCTGTCGGCCTAAACATGACACTATTGTGAGTCCATACAAATCTGCGTTTACGTCAACGCGATCACTTGTGACGGCGATTTTAAGAAAACTCGCAAGTTTTCTTAAAATCGCCGTCCGGAATAGCATTAAGTTTATATCTTGCATTTCTTCAAGCCTTTTTTTTAATAAGTGTAATTGATGATTTTTGCCGGGTCCTTTTCAACAAAAGCTACCTTCTGAACCCAGTGTCAACATTTATAATCAAGTTTTATGTATTTTTTGGTCCTTCTGATGATTCGAAAGTACTTTGTAAAGTACTTTCGAATCATCAGTCTTATCGTCTCCCTGGCCTTATCCCATGTATTTGTGGTCAGCACTTGATTCAACCCGATGTGGCTGATCACCTGATTTTTATACGAAGCGACTGCCATCTGACCTTCGTAACCTCTTTTTCGAGGAAAATCGGCAATCTTGGTTAAACCAGTTGTCAGACTTTCTTAGGCCTCTGACCTGTAACGATTGCCAATGATGTTAAATTGGCAACCGGGACTGACGGCTTAACGTGCTCTCCGAGGCATGGAGGGAACTCGGGCGGTCACCCATCCTACTACTGGCTAGGCGTATGGTTGCTTAACTTCGCTGATCGAATCGTATGTACAATAGCAACTGTGCCACGAGCTCCTCATTAAGTAAGAAGTCTAATCGAATAAAGATATTTAAAATTTTTGAAACATCAGAATTTCGAATATGATCCTGTTAATTGTTTTAAACTGAAAATCTTATGTCATGTTAAAAAAAAATAGATGCGTAGTTACCCCTACTATTCATTGAGCGCTCAATACTCGCGACGGCACCTGTATATGCGTATGCGCCGAACTTCTGCTACCATTATATTTGTACAGCCGGTAAATGTTGAGAAATGAGCGCAGAAATAGCGCACGGGCCACTCGAACGAACACCATCTTGCGTTCCCGATTCACTTGCGAATTGATGCAGTCGACAAAATACTACTTAATCACCCTAAATCATTTGAGAAAGGCATAGGGATCGTCATGAGTTGAAAATGAAAAGATTTATTCAGTTTAGGCCCTGGTAAGTCACTTGGATGTCAAAGAATTGACCACCGGTTCGGAAGCTAGCCTTCTGAGAAGAAACTCAGCTGGCATAATGAGCGAAAATTGTGGGGACGACTGTATGACTGTGTGACGAAACCGCGAGGCACAGCTAGTATTTCATGTGAATAAATATGGCAGGAAGATTAGAATAACGCAAGATCTCAGCCTCATTATACTGTAAATAGGTATCGAGCATGTTATCGATAGGTGACCAAGGTTCCGATGTATCGATTAATATCGCCAAGGTTCTCGCACTTTGTAACAATATTGTTGTGTACAATAATACTGGCCGAACGCTGCGTGACTCACTCTCATAACAAAAACAAACAATTTAAAAATAAATAATGCAGGCTGGATAAATAATACATTGTTTTTTTTCTTTTTTGTAACTTTTTTGTCACTAGCTGTGCGTAGAATAAATTTCATGGGAATCCTTATGTTTTTTTTCTCGTCTAAGTTACTCCTTGTGCCATTAGCTACCTGCCAGTGAAAGTCCCGGTAAAATATGTCCAGCCATTTCGGAGATTACCCGGAACCAACAGACAGACAGAGAAAAATTTTAAAACTTGGATTTTTAGTCTCATTAACTGTATACATACTTTCATATGCATTTAGTGAAAATCTGTTATTTTGGAATACAAACAGACACTTCAATTTAAATTATCTGTATAGATATAGATAATGTTAATGTCAGCCTTCCGGGATTGAAACAAACTTTGATTGAGATTTCCTTCATTTGCAAGAAGCATCTCAGCGCGATTTAATAGTGTTTTTATTGGTTAGTTCGTTGTCGGAGCGCATCAAAGCATATGGCATCGTTTATTGTTCAACTGAGGTGAATCACGTCACGTGACTAGGTAACGTATATTTGTACGGCAATGAAAACTTAAATTTGTTGGTTGTAAAGTTATAATTAGCTTGCGCTGTTCACCGGATACAACGTTATCATTTACCGCGTTGTTAGGTGTCTCAGCGTTGCACTCGTCGTCGAGTGTTTGTTTTAGAGATACGAAATTGAACCTTATACTATATGTATTACTAGCTGTGCCTCGCGGTTTCACCCGCGTAGATTTAGTTTCTTACTTATTGTCCCGGAACCCTAATATTTTTAATAAATAAAAGTAGCCTGAGTCACTCCTTGAAACATCAGCTACCTACCAGTGAAAGTCCCGTTAAAATCCGTCCAGCCGTTTCAGAGATTACCCGGAACAAACAGACAGACAGACAAACAGAGAAAAAATTTAAAACTTGTTTTTTTTGTGTCAGTAGCGTGTATACTTTCATATGCATTTAGTGAAAAGCTGTTATTTTAGAATTACAAACAGACACTTCAATTTTATTTATCTGTATAGATGTATAGATATATATATATATGTATCAATTTCCTATAGTGGAATCTCGTCGAGTTCAACGCTGAGAAACCTTAGTGAATAACGGGGTCCAGCCGTTATTCACTAAGGTTGTGGTTGTACTAATAATTTATTTGCTACTCTGAGGAGTTCGTGGCACAGTTGCTATTGCACATATCATTCGATCAGCGAAGTTAAGCAATCCTAACCCTAGTCAGTAGTTGGATGAGTGACGGCTCGAGTTCCCTCCGTGCCTCGGAGAGCACGTGAAGTCCCGGTCCCGGTTGACAGTTTAACATCTTTGGCAATCGTTACAGGTCAGTCGGAGCCCTATGAGAGTCTGACAACTGGCTTAACCCAATATTACCGATTCTCCTCGTAAAAGAGGTTTCGAAGGCAGTCGCTTCGTATAAAAACCTGTAGATAAGCCACATCGGGTTGAATCAAGTGTCGACCCCAACAATGTATGGGATAAGGCCAGGGAGATGATGATATGGTAGACGAAGTACCAGTCGCACATAACGGACAAGGAGTTAATAAGTTGATTGCTACTAACATGGAGCCACATCGGGTTGAATCAAGTGCCGACCCCAACAATGTATGGGATAAGGCCAGGGAGATAGTGATATCTTACACGAAGTACCAGGCGCACATTACGGGCCAGGAGCCTATTGCGAAATAATGCTGCTCGTGAAATCCAGTCTACGCGTGTGAAACTGCGTGCCACAACTAGTCTACACTAATATTATAAAGAGGAAAGATTTGATTGTTTTTTGTTTGTTTCTTGCATTATTACCCATTGTAACATTTACCTATATGACTATGTGTGTTATCTGTGTACTTACTTACTGTGTATAATAATAATTATTATTATTGAATAGGCTCCGAAACTTCTTGACCGATCTTGAAAATTCTTTCAGCAATAGATAGCTACGTCATCAGCGAGTAACATAGGCTATATTTTATCCCTGTACTCCCACGGGAACGGGAACAAGGCGTTGAAACCGCGTGACGTCCGCTGGTAAACAATAAGTCAAAGTGTTCGCAAAATAAAGTTCTCTTAAGTCTTAAGTATTTGAGGACAATATCAAATTGCGTCAACCATTTAGAAGGAATATAATTTTGTTTGAGATTCTTTCAAAACAATTTGTTTTGGGTAACGAAGTTTCGGGTTCGGCGTTGATTCATGACAAGGCTCTTTGCGAAACAAACAAATCCTTGTAAATATTTTCTTTTCGCTTGTTAATGGGGAAAAATGAGGGTACTAGGAGAAGATCGGATTTTTCAGAAATTCATTTTGGTTATTTGACAAGGGAAGTGTCGTGTTCCTGATTGTGAACATCACCTCTGAATAAACTTTATCTATCTATATCTATACTCTATACAGATAAATAAAATTGAAGTGTCTGTTTGCAAGTAATTAAAAAATTACAGCTTTTAACTAAATGCATATGAAAGTATACACGCTACTGATATTAAAAAACCAAGTTTTAAAAATTTTCTCTGTCTGTCTGTTTGTTCCGGGTAATCTCTGAAACGGCTGGACGGATTTTAACGGAATTTTCATTGGTAGGTAGCTGATGTTTCAAGGAGTAACTTAGGCTACTTTTATTTATCAAAAATATTAGGGTTCCGTGACAATAACGGTGAAACTAAATCTACGCGGATGAAACCGCGGGGCACAGCTAGTTGGGGAAATAAATCTACTGGGATGAAACCGCGGGGCACAGTTAGTAGTAATATATTATGCGATCAGTGGAAGTAACACGACCTCGGCATGGTAGTCCCATCATACCAGGTCGTGAAACTGTTGAGCAAATCTTCGTACTAGATTTTAAATAGTCAGCACATTTTAGACAAGGTATAAAGACATCGTATTCAAAGATATAGAGCTGTCATTACCATCAAAGCGGGAATTCCATGCTTTGTTCATTAGAAGTCGGTTTTATGATAATATTATTCTGGCTTTCTCGCTATCCACTTTTATGTCTCATTTAAAAACATGTTTCATTACGTGACCAGCCTACTTCAGCTTGCTGATCCTACACTACGTTAGCTCCCACGGTCTGCACTCTAGGACACGTCTGCTCCATTGACCATCGGTCCTTCCACACACGTGACCAGCCCACTGACACTTCAGCTTGCTGATCCTACACTACGTTACCTCCCGCGGTCTGCACTCTAGGACACGTCTGCTCCATTGACCATCGGTCCTTCCACACACGTGACCAGCCCACTGACACTTCAGCTTGCTGATCCTACACTACGTTACCTCCCGCGGTCTGCACTCTAGGACACGTCTGCTCCATCGACCATCGGTCCTTCCACACACGTGACCAGCCCACTGACACTTCAGCTTGCTGATCCTACACTACGTTACCTCCCGCGGTCTGCACTCTAGGACACGTCTGCTCCATTGACCATCGGTCCTTCCACACACGTGACCAGCCCACTGACACTTCAGCTTGCTGATCCTACACTACGTTAGCTCCCGCGGTCTGCACTCTTGAACACGTCTGCTCCATTGACCATCGGTCCTTCCACACACGTGACCAGCCCACTGACACTTCAGCTTGCTGATCCTACACTACGTTACCTCCCGCGGTCTGCACTCTAGGACACGTCTGCTCCATCGACCATCGGTCCTTCCACACACGTGACCAGCCCACTGACACTTCAGCTTGCTGATCCTACACTACGTTAGCTCATGAGAGAGGATACATCTAATACTGATTTTAATCTTTCATTTTGAAAAAAGAAGAATGCTAATAACCCACAAATTAGACTACATTAAGCTAACACAATGCAATTACCTTAAAATTAAGTAATTTGTAGAGGTATTCCAACGTAAAATTCAGCTCTGCTTTCATGAATTTGTATTTTACTTTTGCGATCTCTTTTTAATAAAAGCAATTTATATAAACAGACCGTTCTCATTATGACCAAGTGAATGTAATATACATTTTGAAGCAAAGACGCTCAAGGGCTCGCGTTCTGGAAGAATATTTTTACATGTAATTACATCCGTATTAAGATAAATTTATATATAATCTAGTGGTAGGTTTGAGCAGTCGCCTACTACGCCAAGGACGCAAGTTTTTATCACAGCAGCGGCTTATGAGTTTTTCTAAAAACTCAAGTGCATATTGAGAAGTAATTCAAAGACATATGTTAAGTGTCTGAGACGGCGATGGACTCGCCATCTGTCACGTTGGCACTTAATCATCTTGTGTGAAAAGTGTGTGTTGTTATTACAACACCTCTGCCTACCCCCTCGGGGAATACAGAGGGCTTAGTGCGAGTTTTTCACTGCCGCCGTCACAAGTCACCGCGTCAAAGTTAACGCAGATTTATATGGGATCGAAACAGCGCCTCTGTCGGCCTAAAGATGACACTATTGTGAGCCCATACAAAACTGAGTGTGAGTATATGTATGTATGTTTTTTGATTAGGTGGCATAACACTACCCGACCTCGAGATCAAACCCAGCACCTCGTGTTCCACAGTAGCATTTGTAATCACTAGACCAACGAGGCAGACGATTAGTTGGTACCTACTTTACGCTATTGTTGTTTGAGACCTGTCTTAGGTAATAGATTGATTTTACACCGCAAGTGTGTCATAAGCCACACCTCCATTCGATCGATTGTATTAATAAATTAGCTGTGCCTCGCGGTTTCACCCGCGTTGATTTAGTTTCGCGGAACCCTAATATTTTTAAGAAATAAAACTAGCCTAAGTTACTCCTTGATACATCAGCTACCTGCCAGAGAAAGTCCTGTAAAAATCCGTCCAGCCGTTTCGGAGATTATTAATTAAAACGATGTTTTTTAGTGTCAGTAGCGTGTATACTTTCATATGCATTTAGTGATAAAACTGTTATTTTGGAATTACAAACAGACACTCCAATTGTATTTATCTGTATGTATAGATATAGATGTAGAGATTAACAGAAAAGTACAAAACAAAGACTAGCTGTGCCCCGAAGTTTCACACGCGTAGACTTGAATTAACGGATCTCATTTATTTTCAAATAAAAGCAGCCTGGGTTAATCCTCGTAACATCAGCTTGACAGTGAAAGTCCCGTTAAATTCGGTTCAGCCGTTTCGGAGAGTAGCCGGAGCAGACAGACAGACAGAGTATCTTTATGGCGTGACGCTGAGCACTCATTACTCGTGACGGCACCTGTATTGATATGATACAGACAGACAAATTGAGATGGAACTTAATGTTTTATGTATATTGATGCAATAAAGACGTCTGCATGTAAATATTTCATTACGAAGTCACGGTCGGCCAACTCGCGGTATTTTATTATTCTCTCACAAAATCTCGCCGAAATGTGTACAAACACATTTCACCATAGTGCCTAGTGCGAGTTTTCTTAAAATCGCCGTCACAAGTCATCGCGTCGAGGTGTGTGAAGTGCCAACGTGACAGATTGTGAGTCGATCACCGTCTCAGCCACTATGAAAATGAAAATGAAAATGAAAATGATTTATTCAGTTTAGGCCCTGGTAAGGCACTTATGAACGTCGAGGAATCTACCACCGGTTCGGAAACTAGCCTTCTGAGAAGAACCGGCAAGAAACTCAGCTGGCATCATGTACATTTCATTACACAGTAAAATAATAATAATTACAAAAAAAAAAACATCTTAAATTATTCACAATAGTGAAAATTGTATCAGCATGCATGTGTAAAAAATAATAATTAAAAACGTAAAAACAATACCAAATGATTTACATATCATGTTTGCATACCATGTCATTGCCAGGAGCTACTTGTGCAGAGTTTTAATTCCATATGTCTTTATCATTTATGTAATCCGAAATTGTATAATAAGCTTTCTTCATCAGTACAGTTATACATATTCAACTATACATATGTCTTTGAATTACTTCTCAGACATATGCGGGTTTTCTGACGATGTTTGCTCCACCGACAAGCAGTTTTGTTGAAATTACTGCACTTAAGTTTTAAGAAAACCTCATTGGTACATGCCTCGCTGGGATTCGAACTTGCGTCGCTTGCGTGACTGTTCAAACTCCACAGCCACCACGGCTCATTTCTTTATGTTCAAGAAAATCGATTATAGAGAGAAATACTCCTGCATTTTATTATTAGTTCTGTGTGGAGAGCGAGTGATCAGTGTCATCCCCAGCAAAGACAAGATCTTCCATTGAGGCGGGTGTCATGTCTGGGGAACACCGGCTCCAACTGTTCTAGTTGGACACTTGTATATATACTGTGTGGAGAGCGAGTGATCAGTGTCATCCCCAGCAAAGACAAGATGGTCCATTGAGGCGGGTGTCATGTATGGGGAACACCGGCTCCAACTGTTCTAGTTGGGTACTTGTATATATACTGTGTGGAGAGCGAGTGATCAGTGTCATCCCCAGCAAAGACAAGATGTTCCATTGAGGCGGGTGTCATGTCTGGGGAACACCGGCTCCAACTGTTCTAGTTGGACACTTGTATATATACTGTGTGGAGAGCGAGTGATCAGTGTCATCCCCAGCAAAGACAAGATCTTCCATTGAGGCGGGTGTCATGTCTGGGGAACACCGGCTCCAACTGTTCTAGTTGGACACTGGTATGCATACTGCAACGCGCTCGAAACTCTTATTGCGCGATTTAGGTTCTCGTGTATTTGTACTCAAACTTCGCATTTGTTAGCGAGTAGCGCCATCTATGTAGCGAGCGGACAAACGCTACTACAGTACATAGACACGTAGAAATATGATGAAAGAAAATAATATAAAAATATATCTTATTTGTGTTCATAAATTATTGACGACACATCACCCTAATCCAAGATTACCTTTGATCTTTCAAATAAATCTCCGGAGAATTTGTAAATTGTACCTTATTAACTGAAATTTCTTTATTTACAAAGAATTTTTGCTACGCAGGTAAATATTTCATGAATTACGTCTCGTGATTTATCTTGGACCTTTTAAGATTGAATGGAAATATCTTATAAATTGTATTTCGTAGTCTAATACAGTGTGTTGACTTTTTAGGCGGACATTTTTGGCACAGCTTATTGGGCGCTTTCCCACTGCCACGATATCGTCCACCGATATCGGGACGATATCGTCCGCCCATACTTGACTACAACGATACAGTGTGTAAGCGTTCAGTGCACTCTTTATTCCCTCACTCTCATAGTCAGATGGGACGGCAATCCGACACGACCGGAGAGAGATCAGGCGTAGGACGGCTCAACGTGCTTTCCGAGGCACGGGGGTGTAAACACCGCCCACTTCCAAACTCCGGGCATTTTATTGTGAATTTCTTGACAGAAAAACCCAATGTCTGTTAATGACCCGACCCGGGAATCGAACCCGGGACCTCGTGATCGACAAGCGAAACTACTAACCACTAGACCAACGAGGCAGTTAGTGGTATAAGCCCTCGATGAATGATCTATACAAGAAACTAAGATATTTTTCAATTCGAACCAGTAGTTCTTTAGATAAGCACGTTAAAACAAGCTCTTCAGTTATTTCATATTAAGTAGTATAGATATAACCAATAGTTATATTCTCAGATACTACAGGAGGAGCTCGTGGCACAATTGCTATTGCGCATATCATTCGATCAGCGAAGTTAAGCAACCATACGCCTAACCAGTAGTTGGATGGGTGACCGCCCGAGTTCCCTCCGTGCCTCGGAGAGCACGTTAAGCCGTCGGTCCCGGTTGCCAATTTAACATCTTTGGCAATCGTTACAGGTCAGTTGGAGGCCTAAAAATAATCTGACAACTGGTTTAACCCAGATCACAGATTTTCCTCCTAAATGGGGTTGCGAAGGTCAGATGGCAGTCGCTTCGTATAAAAATCAGGTGACCAGCCACATCGGGTTGAATCAAGTGCCGACCCCAACAATGTATGGGATAAGGCCAGGGAGATGATGACTACAAAAATCTTCTTATATATAAAAATGAATCCCCATTTCCCTAGGTCACGGCATCACGCGTGAACGGCTGGATCGATTCTACCGGGACTTTTACTGGCAGATAGCTGAAGTTTCAAGGAGTGATGAATGAAATTAACTCTACGCGGATGAAACCGCGGGGCACAGCTAGTATTGCATAAAATAGGTTAAGCCGTTTCGGAGTTTTACAAATACTAATAAATTTGTGGAGGTAACTGACAGACAGATTTATAAAATCGTAACTAAGCATTCATTATCAGCGTTCATATCTTGTGACGACATGGCACCTATACTAAAGTATATACACGACTAAAATAATATTTCAACAGCGCGATCTAGGCAGTAATAACGCCATCTTGTGAAGAATTAAGAAACTACAACTTAATCTAATACTGTTTGAATGAAATTGAAGGCTTCAATGGTTTTCATTAAATTTAATTTGCAGGGAGTTTCGGCTACAGTTAGATTACATTTTTAGAAATCTCGGAAAAAAAAACGGCTAAAATCGGTCATCCAGGTACTTAAGCATAATTCAACTCCTCTTTTTTGTAAAATAAGAAAAGTAACTGATGCCTTCACCAGGATTGAGCGCTCGTGTGAGTATCTCAAAAATAACAACTGCGCATTTAACGCCAGCGCTCAAAAGTGGTGACGGTATCTTTACGAAAGTGTGAAGAAAACTTCGAAAGCCTTTCTCCAAGAGGCTAGTGCGTGAAAACCCGCAGTTAAGTGCGCCTCCCCCATCCGCGCTGAATGTCCCAATCCCACTTAATAGGCCGAAGGGAAGATATGAAATTCCTTCGGGAAAACCGCTTGAGGCACAAGCTGAAGCGTTTTTGAATATTCAAATTAATTTTTTTTTTATTGACGAGGGGGAAACCTTCAAAACGTCCCCGACCGCCCTGGGAGAGGCAGATCGGCGTATGTGGGATTTTTACCGCACTAAAACCCCCCCGGTGGCCATCCTCAGTGCTCAGGGGGGACTCTGGGTACTCTGATAGATCGCACCGGTGTCCCCCACACTTTGCCGGGGCACATCCCCGGGGCAGCTGTGCAAGGCAGCGCGAGTAGCAGGCGACTACACCAACCCCACGGCCACGACTCTTTAGTTTCTTTCTTAGTTAAAGACTAGCTAGGCCCGCGGTTTCACTAGCGTAGATTTAGTTTTATGCTTCATTTCACGGAACCCTAAATTTTTTTATAAATAAAAGTAGCCTAAGTTACTCCTTGAAACATCAGCTACCTACCAGTGAAAGACCCGTTAAAATCTGTCCAGCCGTTTCAGAGATTACCCGGAACAAACAGACAGACAGAGAAAACATTTAAAACTTGGTTTTTAGGGTCAGTAGCGTGTATACTTTCATATGCATTTAGTGAAAAGCTGTTATTTTGGAATTACAAACAGACACTTCAATTTTATTTATCTGTATATCAGGGGCCTTACCATGAGCTCTTATTGCCATGATAGTTTCACTCATTTATGAGACAGATGTATGTGACGTGCATACATCTGTCACTGTCGCACAACTGAATTAACATTGCAATAAGAGCTCATGGTTGGGCCCCTGTATAGATTTTATATAATCCCGCTACCGCCTATGCCTTAGTCACCTTAAAACCCGGAAGAGTAATAGGACGCTAAGTTCACCCTCGTATTATGGCCTCCGATGGTACAATCGTATTTTTTATCTCACAGGATTGGGACGCTTGTCCTATATTATTTGTTTTATTGATACCCTCGAGATATGTGATATGATAATAGCTGAGCCTCGCGGATTCACTCGCAAATGATGTAAGTATTTAAATGTTTAGACTTATTTGGGAACATATTCGGCATAGGACATCGGTAGGTAAATATAAAATTTAATATATAAAGAAAATCCTATATTTTATTTTAATTTTTTCGTTTAGCTTACTATTTATTATTATTTTTTATATTATATTTTATATATTATTAACTATTTATTTATTTTCGAGTACTCTACGTAGTTATTAGAATCTCATTATAATTATTTGAGGATATTTTAATTTAATTTTATTTAGAAAACAGCATGAAACTAAATCTACACGGGTGAAACCTCGAGGCACAGCTAGTTACCTCATAAAAATGCCCAAAGAACCACTAACTCAATAAATTATTTTGATTAGTCTACCTCAAAAAGCGTTAAAAATTTCAATATTGTTCAATATCTTCAGCTCCTGACGTAATTGGCACAAGAGGCTTTTGTCGACTTCAAGGGACACCTACTTGGGGAAGTCGAACGGGACGAATGAAAGTCGAATTACAAGTTGGAGCAGTTGACTGCTACGCAAGCGAAGATCGAATCCCAGCGAGGCCAGGGGCCTTACCATGAGCTCTTATTGCCATGATAGTTTCACTCATTTATGAGACAGATGTATGCACGTCACATACATCTGTCACTGTCGCACAACTGAATTAACATTGCAAAAAGAGCTCATGGTTGGCCCCTGTACCAATGAGTTTTTCTAAAACTTACGTGCAGTCACACCGCTTTACGGTGAAGGAAAACATCGTGAGGAAACCTGCATATGTCTGAGAAGTAATTCAAGGACTTATGTATTGTGTGGAGACGGGGATAGACTCACCATCTGTCACGTTGGCATTTAATCATATACACTGAAGAGCTAGGTGTTGTAATAACTACAACAACTTCAAGGAATACAGACGTGAGCATATGTATGTATGAAAATGAAAATGATTTATTCAGTTAAAGCCCTGGTAAGGCACTTCTAAACGTCGAGGAATTGACTACCGGTTCTGAAACTAACCTTCTGAGAAGAACCGGCAAGAAACTCAGCTGGCATCATGTACATATCATTACATCTTCTTTAATATAAAAGTGAATCGCTGAATGTGTTGCTAAGTGCAAATCTCGAGAACAGCTGAACCGATTTGCTAATTATTTTTTAGAGTATTTCTTGAAGTAGGTACTAGGATGGTTCTTACAAAGAGATAATTAAAAAAAAACAATCATCATCATTTCCCTGGCCTTTTCCCATACATTTTTGGGGTCGGCACTTGATTTAACCCGATGTGGCTGATCACCTAATTTTTATACGAAGCTACTGCCATCTGACCTTCGCAACCCCATTTAGGAGGAAAATCTGTGATCTGCGTTAAACCAGTTGTCAGATTATTTTTAGGCCTCCGACTGACCTGTAACGATTGCCAAAGATGTTAAATTGGCAACCGGGACCGACGGCTTAACGTGCTCTCCGAGGCACGGAGGGAACTCGGGCGGTCACCCATCCAACTACTGGCTAGGCGTATGGTTGCTTAACTTCGCTGATCGTTATTATACATATACATCTGTATAGATGTATATGTATAATATTTAACAATATTATCCCCATTTTGATAATAGATGTCTGTTTGCTTAAATTTAACTGATAAAATTAAGACGAGCTTCATTATCTTGTCTCAATATTAGCTTATGATATTACAAACTACGCGACGAATTTATACTAGCTCTTATTCGTGGCTTCGGCTGTTTTAACAGACTTCAATAAAAGGAGGTTCTCATTTGGTCTATGTGTTTTTTTAATGTTAGCGCATTTGCGGTAATTGGGCAGTTCCGACTCTCGAACGAGACAACGCGCTATGACACCTCTCTTACTTACATGGGACTTGTACTATAAGTACCGGGGTGGCCTCGGGGCTTGAGCACCCTGCGACGTAGGTATAGTGCCTGAGACGGCAATGGACTCACCATCTGTCACGTTAGCACTTATTGAAATCCATGAAATGTGGGTGTTGTTATTACAACTTTTCTGCCTACCCGTGGCGTGAGCATATGTTTGTATGTATGTATAATATAAATAAAATTCCCTAAATGTATATAAAAGTATATTTCTTCTCTCAATATCACACACTGCCAGTTTTCCCTTGTAAACGATCCCTATCATTAATTATTATCAAGGGCTATCAGAAAAGTTTGACAGAACCCTTTGTCAAACCGGCAACAGTTGCCCTTTGGTAAATATACGCATATATCAGATATAATAGCCATTGTAAAATGAGCTATACATATTAATAAAATTGAAGTGTCTGTTTGTATTTCCAAAATAACAGCTTTTCACTAAATGCATATTAAAGTATACACACTACTGACACTAAAAAACTAAGTTTTAAATTTTTTCTCTGTCTGTCTGTCTGTTTGTTCCGGGTAATCTCTGAAACGGCTGTACCGATTTTAACGGGACTTTCACTGGCAGGTAGCTGATGTATCAATGAGTAACTTAGGCTACTTTTATTTAGGCTACTCGTATAATCTGAAAAAAGTGCTTAATGATATATTAAAGAAACAAGATTATGACGAAACCGAAAATTTGTTATCTATAATGCAATAAGTTAATATTTATTAGTGAATTTGTTATATTTTCTTAATAAAATCTTCCTCTTACACCCACACACACACTCACACGCACAAACATGCACACACACACACACACACACACACACACACACCACACACATAAACACACACACACAATATACCGAGTGTAAACGAGCATTTATTTATGCTTGAGTTAGTATTAATTGAGTACAAATTTTAAACTTTGGTAGGATACGTACCTGCCTTTAATTCTATAAAGCTATTGTTTTTAATTCATCCATGTTTGTTTTCCCACAGTCAATAAATTGTCATTACATTACAAAGTATAAAACTGATAATGTGTGTTGGGGAGCTCAGATGTCTATATTACAGGCACTCCGCCTAGTTTAGCCATCTGCGGCAATACCACATCATTCAATATTATTATAATAATTACCCATTGTAACATTTACCTATATGACTATGTGTGTTAACTGTGTACTTACTTATTATGGCAAATAAATATTATTATTATTATTATTATTATTTATTAAAAATATTAGGGTTCCGCGACAATAATGATGAAACTAAATCTACGCGGGTGAAACCGCGGGGCACAGTTTCTTAATAAAAGCAATCAAATGGTGTAATATTTTTTAAATTGTTTAATTGTCAAAAACATTTATTGTCGATGTCAAAACCTATATGGAAAGACCGCTAGGATTAGAACTTTCGTCGTTTGCATAGCAGTCGGCTATTGAAATCAACGGGCCATCACGCTTTCCTTTCGATCTGATAAATAAACCTCCCCTATGTGTGATGTGACGCAGTTGGATAGTTTACGTCATCACGTTATAATGATCGATGTGCTTCGAGAGTGGGGCTTTTAGCGATCTAACGACAATTCCTTGTATGTACGGTGTATGGTGTCTGGTGTATGGTGTATGGTGTCTAAACAACAATAATGTTTGTTCTCACACCTACGGCATACGTTGGATGAGAGGGTCGCAGTATACAGACTTAGTCTACACTTTAAAGACGCATATTTTTTGTCAATGAACCTCAGATGGTGGTTCATCTATACATCTATACAGATAAATAAAATTGAAGTGTCTTTTTGTAATTCCAAAATTACAGCTTTTCACTAAATGCATATGAAAGTATACACGCTACTGACACTAAAACACCAAGTTTTAAATTTTTCTCTGTCTGTCTGTCTGTTTGTTCAGGGTAATCACTGAAACGGCTGGACGGATTTTAACGGGACTTTCACTGGCAGGTAGCTGATGTTTTAAGGAGTAACTAAGGCTACTTATATTTATTAACTATATTAGGGTTCCGCGACAATAAGGATGAAACTAAATCTACGCGGGTGAAACCGCGGGGCACAGCTTGTATAAAAGTTATTATATAATATAATTGTATTAAAAAAATGTATGTTACAGGAGTTTATGTGATGACGCCAGTCAAACATTCGCACGCTATAATATAAGTTAGCTAAACATGTATGTTCTATTACACCTCATACCACCTTTATACCATGTTTTTTGCGAATAAATATTATTATTATTTCAAAGATATACTTTGGTCTCGACCAAGGTCGGTAGTAGAGAACCAGGTACGGGCTTTTGCCAAGTAGACTGGTTCAAGTATGTCAGTGAGGTATGACTCATGTGGTTAGTGTTCTGAATGCGAGTGCTTGTATGTCTGCTTGTGTGCCGTGCGGTGTCTGGGGTGTGTTGCGTGTTTGTAGTGGTTGTATCTGTGGCGTTATTATTATTATAATATTAGTTATATATTTCAGGTGGCGATGCCCAACACGGTGGTAGCCCCTGGGTTCCAGTGGGACAAACTGTCACCGGCGGAATTCCAGCAGCTTCAGGAACTAGCTTCATGTAAGTCCACAATAAGATTCATATATACTAGCTGTGCCCCGCGGTTTCACCAGCGTAGATTTAGTTTCATGCTTCATGTCGAAACTTTAATATTTTTAATAATTAAAAGTAGCCTAAGTTACTCCTTGAAGCATCAGCTACCTGCCAGTGAAAGTCCCGTTAAAATCGGTACTGGCATTTCAGAGATAACCCGGAACAAACAGACAGACAGAGAAAAATTTTAAAACTTGGTTTTCCGGTGTCAGTAGTGTACACTTTCATATGCATTTAGTGAAAAGCTGTTATTTTGGAATTACAAACAGACACTTCAATTTTATTTATCTGTATATGTATATATGTATATTGTATAGATATATAGATTAAACGATTTTTAGCTAACGCACAAACAAACACGCTAACCTCTTAGTATTATTGAATCCATTATCTATTATGAATTACCTACTCTACTTACATCTAGTAACTAAAATAAAAAACCACTAAAGGTCGACTCCACAAACCCCAAGGTCACGACAGCTCTGAAAATACATACTTATATACATAGATTTTAAACAAAAGGCAAACAGAAATGCTCATCCCAAAAATTTTGAGTTGACGCAGAAATCGAACTCGCGACACAGTGTAAATGAAAATGATTTATTCAGTTAGGCCCTGGTAAGGCACTTATGAATATTGAGGAATTAACCACCGATTCGGAAACTAGCCTTGAGAAGAACCAGCAAGAATGTAGTCAGAGTGCCTAGTGCGAGTTTTCTTAAAATCGCCGTCACAAGTCACCGCGTCGACGTAAACGCAGATTTGTATGGTCTCACAATAGTGTCATGTTTAGGCCGACAGAGGCGCTGCTCCGATCCCATACAAATCTGCGTTAACTTTGACGCGGTGACTTGTGACGGCGGCAGTGAAAAACTCGTACTAGGCACTCTGGTATACTAGCCACTACACCACCGGTGTCGTATGTGTAGCGAAAGTAGGAAGACCTTAGCTTACCTACCTTTTGTATACCGTTTTATTTCGTACGTAGGAATTTAATTCGCTTGAGCCGTCCCACCGGGCTCTTTGTAAGTAATTGGCTAAATTACCCACATTGAAACAATTAGGGTTGCCATATGCGGGGAACATAATTTGCTTAATACATTTCGGGAGGTCAGTTTGCGTTTCCATTTGTTTATTATTTTTTCTTTTAATTTATTTGACTTTATATTCGAATTTCTTGATATTATTTTTTAAATACGTTTCAAAGATCTATTTAGGCGTTAGTCGTGAAATGGTAGCAGATAGACAGACACACTTTTCAATCTTTACAGTTAAATTGAAGTGTCTGTTTGTAATTCGAAAATAACAGCTTTTCACTAAATACATAGGATAGAAAGTATATACAATTCTGTTCCCAACAAGTACGGTCGCAATAGAAAGCACAAGCTGTTCTCGGTACCTTCATGCCGAACTGTCGCGCGAGCTCGGTCTCCAGTTCCAAGATCGCTGTGTGCGCTGAATGCCCTCCTGGACTCAAGCCCCGACTGTGATGTGCTCGGTGGTGAATGGAAGGTGATTTTGAATGAATGTTTAATTTATTCTGAAAGACTTGTGTTACCTTAATTTTTATTTTATGTTTTATACTTTTATTAGTAGAATAGTTTGTTCTCTTTTTTTTATATGTTCATATTTGTTTCGTGTATTTTATAATCTGTGTTAATTTTGTGTTGAGTTTATAACTATCGTTTTGTCTAATTAGCGTAATTGATGTTATGTCGTGCTGATTTGTGAATAAATAAATAAAATAAATAAATACAAAGTTAAAGTCAAAGTCAAAAATATCTTTATTCTATTAGACTTTTTACAAAGTACTTTCATATCGTCAGAATTATATTAATTTACAGGATTATGCATGCTACCGCTAGGTTCGGAAGGTTGCTTTCACTGAGAAGAACCTGGCAAGAAACTCAGGAATTACTCTTTTCAGAAATAGTATACCTACAATTAAAAAAAACAAAATAAATCACCTGAGAAATGTAAGCCCATGGACACAGTTGCAATGCACAAATGTCGATAAAAATTTTCATAAAGAAAAGTCTAGTAGTTCTACTTATATATAAATGCGTAGCTTGAGGTGACCAGCCCCCACAAGCAGCACCTGTTCACAAGTATGACGAGAATGCCAGCCATCGCCCTCCTCAACCACATACATATGCTCACGCCTGTATTCCTCGAGGGGGCAGGCAGAGGTGTTGTAATAACAACACACACTTTTCACACAAGATGATTAAGTGCCAACGTGACAGATGGTGAGTGTATCGCCGTCTCAGGCACTATACATGTCTTTGAATGACTTCTCAGACTTATGCAGGTTTCCTCACGATGTTTTCCTTCACCGTAAAGCACGCGGTGTGAAAGTCATTGGTATGGGCCCCGCTACGATTGGAACTTGCATCGTTTGCGTAGCAGGCGACTGCTCAAACCTTAAGGCCACCGCGGCTCCTCAACCATTATTCGATTATTATCGAATTGAAGATACGGTTATGACCTACCTCTCTTAAAAAGATTCCGTTCATATTCACACATCAATCAGACTCATTTCATTCATCAATCATTCTGTCTGTCAAATACAGAAGCAATATCTCATCGCTTGCCTGTTCAAATTACTTTTAATGTGTCAAACTTATAAAGGCGTTTCAACTCAGTTTGAAGTTCAATATATCACTTTACTGAGGAATTACTGAAAGCGGATTACGACTGCCTCGTTGGTCTATCGTGAGGAAACCTGCATATGTCTGAGAAGTAATTCAAAAGACGTATGTGAAAGACGAGGATAGAGTTGTCTGTCACGTTGGTACTTAATCATCTTCGGTGAAAAGTGGATGTTGTTATTACAACACCTCTGCCTACCCCTTCGCGGAATACAGGCGTGAGCATATGTATGTATTTATCGATGGTTTAGTGGTTGCAACTTGCAAGCGCTACTGCGGAATACGAGGTATTGGGATCGATCCCCGGGTTGGGCAAAATGGTATTCAATCTGTAATTTCCTAAAGTAAACTAAAGTATGAAAGTGTATGGGGAGAGCGAGTGATCGGTGTCATCCCCAGCAAAGACAAGATCTTCCATTGAGGCGGGTGTCATGTCTGGGGAACACCGGCTTCAACTGTTCTAGTTGGACACTTGTATATATACTGTGTAGAGGGAGAGCGAGTCATCAGTGTCATGCCCAGCAAAGACAAGATCTTCCATTGAGGTTATCATGTCCGGGGATCACCGGCTCCAACTGTTCTACTCTTAAACTCTTATTGCGCGATTTAGGTTCTCGTGTTTTGTACTCAAACTTTGCAAATATTAGCGAGTAGCGCCATCTTTGTAGCGAGTAGAGAAAAAATGCTGAATGTGAACGAAGCGAAAGAAGTGCGTAAGGATCGTAGGATGTGGCAAACGCTGGTCTCTGCCTACCCCCATGGGATACAGGCGTGAACATAATGTATGAATTTATGTATTTTCATATAAACAAAAGATTTGATTCTAAATTTTCATTTTCAGATTCGACCAAGAAACTCCAAGATGTACTCAACGAATTTTGTGAGGTCAAGAAGCAGAGTCCAGATGGGGTAAGTTTGTTTAATCATCGTTGATTACTGTATACCATATCTGTATACCAGAGGAGCTCGTGGCACAGTTGCTATTGCGCATATCATTCGATCAGCGAAGTTAAGCAACCATACGCCTAGCCAGTAGTTGAATAGGTGACCGCCCGAGTTCCCTCCGTGCCTCGGAGAGCACGTTAAGCTGTCGGTCCAGGCTTTGGCAACCGTTACAGGTCAATCAGAGGCCCAAGAGCGTCTGACAACTGGTTTAACCCAGATTGCTGATTTTCCTCGAAAAAGGGGTTGCGAAGGTCAGATGGCAGTCGCTTCGTATAAAAATCAGGTGATCAGCCACATCGGGTTGAATCAAGTGCCGAGCCCAAATACATGGGATTAAGGGCAGGGAGATGATACTGTGTACCATATCTCGCGAAGAACCAACAACCGCTGAGGTAAACGAGTTGTTAAGTGGAGACCGCGACTCGGCAAACGTAGTGTAGGACGCCCTCCGGCCAGGTGGGATGACGATCTGCGAAAGACTGCAGGCAGATGCTGGATGCGGCAAGCTGAAGACAGGGCGCTATTGCACTCATTAGGGGAGGCCTATGTCCAGCAGTGGACCAAAATAGACTAATGATGATGATGTACAGGTTCCGTCACGAGAAATGAGCGCTCAACGAAATTAGTGGCGGGTAACAGATAGATGGTGAGTCCATCGCCGTCTCAGGCACTATACATACGTCTTTGAATTGCTTCTCAGACATGTGCAGAATTCCTCACGATGTTTTCCTTCACGTATTGTGGAATAACAGCACATTTTTTTTAATTTGTAAAGGCCCCGCTGGGATTCGAACTGACGTCGCTTGCGTAGCTTACGTTTGCTAAAGCCCACGGCCTCCATGGTATACTAACTACTAGAAAAAAAAAGGCCCGAGTGATATCAAAACGAATAAGTACCTATCAAAAGAGCTTTATCGCACAATAACAAATAATCATAAGATAAGTTATCTATCGTCAAAGTTTCACCAAATGGCAGGGAGATAAAATGACGGCTTTTATCTGCCTATTGAAGTTTATTAAACTCTACGCGACTTCCTATAAAAGAGTGTTCATGTATGTATGCTATACTATCTATACATCTATACAGATAAATAAAATTGAAGTGTCTGTTTGTAATTCCAAAATAACAGCTTTTCACTAAATGCATATGAAAATATACACGCTACAAGCACTAAAAAACCAATTTTTTTAATTTTTCTCTGTCTGTCTGTCTGTCTCTTTGTTCCGGGTAATCTCTGAAACGGCTGGACGGATTTTAACGGGACTTTCACTGGTAGCTGATATTTCAAGGAGTAACTTAGGCTACTTTTATGTATAAAAATATTAGGGTCTCACGACAATAAGGATGAACCTACGCGGGTGAAACCGCGGGGCACAGCTAGTATACTATATATCATGTATATTGTTAGGTTAGTTGCCTTACAGTGGGTTACCCGCGGTACCCTAATGTTTTTGGTTAAAAGTAGCCTAAGTTACTTCTTGTAACATTAGTTATCTGCCAGTTAAAGTTCTGTTTAAATCGGAACAGCCGTTTCGGAGTTTAGCCAGAACAAACCAACAGACAGATAGTTTTTTTTTTTTAAATTGGTTTTTCTATGCCACTACCGTGTATACTTTCATAATATGTATTTATAGAGAAGCTGTTATTTTGAAATTACAAACAGACACTTCTTTTTTATTTTTCTGTGTAGACGCAAAAATAAATAATCTTTTGATCGATACTTTTCTCGGAAAGCCTCTCTCAAATCAGAAAATATTTAATCCTAAAATCCTATGGCAATAAAAGCAGGCTTCTGAACAGAAATGTGAGAATATTCCCGGAAGGAATCATGATTCTCATAAAGTACTTAATAAACAGCCTTCAAGGCATCCCGGCTTTATTAAATCCTGGTTCAACTCCAGGAAAATTCATACATAAGCCTTATTTACATCACCTTAACGTTCATATTGGAAAAACCCGCGTGTTTCTTCCCTTTAATAAAGCTTCGAGTATCACTGTTGATATCTCACGGACGATAAACGATGTTAAACAACTTTGGTCGAGGTTAGTGGTTAGATGGGTGACCGCCAATGTCATCAGAGCTCACGCTTGTATTCCCGAAGGGGTAGGCAGAGGTGTTGTGATAAAAACACCCACTTTTCACACAAGGTGATTAAGTGCCAACGTGACAGATGGTGAGTATATCGCTGTCTCAGGCAATACTCCCACGGAAACGGGAACTACGCGGGTGAAACCGCGTGACGTCCGCTAGTGTATTTATATTTGTCTTTTGCCCGTCATTGTATCCCCACTATATATCAAATCGTAGCCCGTTATTTCTAGCACAGAGACTCCTATCAGAATCGGTGACCTTACTCACCTTACTCACCTTGTGAACAGGGGCGTGTATTGGATTTTCGGAGGGGTAGGCATAAATAATAGGCAGGTAGGCAGGTTAAGTACATACCAGTGTAGGCGTAGGTACGTACGTTTCGGTATAGACACACAAACATAAATACACACACACGACACGAGTGTATTCAGACATCACAAATTGTAGGCACTATCTGCTTATATGCAATGCTCGCCACTGCTCGTGAACACTATTGAGGTAGCATTATTTGTGTGGGTATCTTCTGTAACGTGGAAGTACAGTCCCCAGTCGGGCAGCCACTAATATCTAAAAAGAGATCCCTCTAAAGCCTTTTTGGTAACTTTAAATATGGAGATCCGTTACACAGGATTAAATAAAGTGCGGACCCTAACAATGTAGTCCCGTCACGAATTACGAGCGCTGACCTCGCATAAGTGATTTTATGAGTCTCTATCTGTTTGTCTGTATGGCGTGATGTGAATAAAATACATATGCAGTTACTTCCTCAAGTCTCGCTGAGCGGTGAGTCTCGTGACGGTAGACGACTCATCTACTCAGTGCCTAGTGCGAGTTTTTCACTGCTGCCGTCACAAGTCACCGCGTCAAAGTTAACGCAGATTTGTATGGGATCGGAACAGCGCCTCTGTCGGCCTAAACATGACACAATTGTGAGCCCATACTAATCTGCGTTTACGTCGACGCGATGACTTGTGACGGTGATTTTAAGAAAACTCGCACTAGGCACTGTAGCGATGAATAATGAATAAAAGTGCTACGAGCTACGCAAGGGACTCGTAGCACGCGTCTACGACTTTGCTACGTCGTAGCAACGTTTTTCTGGAACACTTTCATGCAGATTTCGTTACAATGTTTTCATACTTCACTCCCGAGGGCTTAGTGCGAGTTTCGATAGACTTTTACAAAGTACTTTCAAATCGTCAGAATGACATTAATTTACAGGATTATACATGCTACCGCCAGGTTCGGAAGGTTGCTTTTACTGAGAAGAACCTGGCAAGAAACTCAGTAATTACTCTTTTCAAAAATAGTATACAATTTTAAAAAAACAAAGTAAATCACTTGAGAAATGTAAGCCCATGGACACAGTTCCAATGCACAAATGTCGATAAAAAATAACATAAAGATAAGTCTAGTAGTTGTACTTATATGTAAATGCGTAGCTTGAGATGAGCAGTCCCCACAAGCAGCACCTGTTCACAAGTATGACGAGAATGCCAGCCATCGCCCTCCTCAACCATTATAGAGGGAAGTGAGCGACCCGTCATCCTGACGCCGCCGCAAGCAAAGGCATTTTAGTGAGCATGACAACTATCAACTAAAATTTTATTTATCGGTATAGATTGTATTGTATGAACTACGATGGCTTCTTACCATTTGATGAGATATTTTACTGCATTGCTATAAAAAACTTCCCAAATTGAATAAATCGCAGGAGTCTGTTTCCAACAAAACTTTTTGTACTACGAAGTAAAACAAAATGGCTATTTTTAGCTTTTGTTCGTAAATCCGAAACCTGTGTACTTTCTAAATCAATTTATAATTTAAAACTTTGAGCCGGGGCTGCACAGGTAACTTTTTGTAATGTAAAACTTTTAATACGCGTGTGAGCGATTTTGTGCTGATAACGTTCAAAATAATGTTGGTTCTGCTTTCCCTTTAAATTATTAAATGAGTTTTCCTGTTAGTTTATACATACGTACACTATACAGATAAATAAAATGAAGTGTATGTTTGTAATTTCAAAATAACAGCTTTTCACTAAATACATATGAAAGTATACACGCTACTGACACTAAAAAACTAAGTTTTAATTTTTGTCTATGTCTGTCTGCCTGTCTGTTTGTTCCGGGTAATCTCCGAAATATCTGGACCGATTTTAATGCGACTTTCACTGGTAGGTAGCTAATGTTTCAAGGCGTAAATTAGGCTTCTTTTATTTATTAAAAATATTAGGGATCCGCGACATGAAGCATGAAACTAAATCTACGCGGGTGAAACCGCGGGGCACAGCTAGTACGTACATATGCTCACGCCTGTATTCCACAAAAGGGTAGGCAGAGGTGTTGTAATAACAACACTCACTTTTCACCGAATATGATTAAGTGCCAACGTGACAGATGGTGAGTCTATCGCCGTCTCAGGCACTATACATACGTGTTTGAATTACTTCTCAGACATATGCAGGTTCCCTAACGATGTTTTCCTTCACCGTAAAGCACGTGATGTGAAATCACTGCACATTAGTAGAGCCTTTTGAGAAGCGGCGCCTTTGTGACTATAGTTTTTTTTAATTTATTTTATTTGGACAAGATCTTGCAACAAAGGTTTTTGGTCGTCTGTTTTTTCCCGTGAACATTCATGCTTCAGCCCATTTTTTCCAATCGACAAATTTGATGGTAGAAGTTGATACCTCTATATATATATATACGACACTTATTTGTATTTCCCGAAGGTTTGTAGGGGAGATTTATGGTTCCCACGGGAGCGATTGGAACTTCAGTGCATTTTTACGACCCCGCATCGGGCCACGAGCATTTTAATTAAACAAACAAAAACAAACTGAGTCCTTGTTTACGTACTTTGTATTTAAAACTAGCTGTGTCTGCGGTTTTACTCGCGTAGACTTAATTTAATCGGTGGCCCTAATGTTTTTTTTTAAATAAATATAGCTTAAGTAACTCATTGTAGCAATAGCTATCTGCCAGTGAGAGTCCCATTAAATCAGTCAACCTGTTTCGGAGATTATCTGGAACTAACAGACGGACACACGGATAGACAGACAGACGGACAAGGTGTTAATAAATTGATTGCGACTTACATGGAGCCACATCGGGTTGAATCAAGTGCCGACCCCAACAATGTATGGGATAAGGCCAGGGAGATGATGATATGGTACACGAAGTACCAGGCGCACATAACGGACAAGGAGTTAATAAGTTGATTGCGACTAACATGGAGCCACATCGGGTTGAATCAAGTGCCGACCCCAACAATGTATGGGATAAGGCCAGGGAGATGATGACATGGTACACGAAGTACCAGGCGCACATAACGGACAAGGAGTTAATAAGTTGATTGCGACTAACATGGAGCCACATCGGGTTGAATCAAGTGCCGACCCCAACAATGTATGGGATAAGGCCAGGGAGATGATGACATGGTACACGAAGTACCAGGCGCACATAACGGACAAGGAGTTAATAAGTTGATTGCGACTAACATGGAGCCACATCGGGTTGAATCAAGTGCCGACCCCAACAATGTATGGGATAAGGCCAGGGAGATGATGATATGGTACACGAAGTACCAGGCGCACATAACGGACAAGGAGTTAGTTAGTTGATTGCGACTAACTTGGAACCACAACCAACCTTAGTAGGTTAGAAATCCTCTTCCTTGACCTAAAAGCAAATACCAAAGAGGGAGATAACACACCATGACGTCATATCTCCCGTCTTATTCCCACATGCATGACGTAATAACGACTTGACAATCGATGTAACGCCGTGAGATGAAGCAAAATAAACCTTAACACTAAAGATGTATGGTTGAAAATAGTGGAAAGGATACTCGATGACGTCACGGGTATTTGGAAAATGGGGGAGGTGTCACGTAGCATTTTCTACTTTACAACCCGTTGATAAGGTCACATTTGCATTGGGTTCTATAAATAGCCTGTGATATTTTGGACGTACTTAAATAGTTATTTCAGGGATAGTGGGACCGTTGTTTGCGAAAGTTGGGTTCAAACGGGACCGTGTCACTTCCTGGCACTTGTCAGTAACCACTCCACTTTTTGGGTCAATTGAATTAGCCAAACTTTACAACGAGAATCTACACTATACAGACGAAAGCTTTGATTGTTTTTTTGTTTGTTTGTTTGCATTGAATAGGCTCCGTAACTTAACCGATCTTGAAAATTCTTTCAGCAATGGATAGCTACATCATCAGCGAGTAACATAGGCTATATTTTATCCCCGTACTCCCACGGGAACGGGAACTACGCGGGTCAAACCGCGTGACGTCCGCTAGTGTCAAATAAAAAAAGTTTAAAAGTTGAAAACTATGTCTAAAATAACTCAAAACTCAAACTTAATCTTGCTTTGATTAGACTTTTAACAAGGTACTTTCAAATTGTCAGTATGGCATAATTATACAGGACTAGCTGTGCCCCGTGGTTTCACCCACGTTGATTTGGTTTCATGCTTTATTTCGCGGACCCTAATATCTATTCAGATAAATAAAATTGTCTGTAAAATTGTCTGTTTGTAATTCCAAAATTACAGCTTTTCACTAAACGCATATGAAAGTATACACGCTGCTAACACTGAAAAACCAAGTTTTAAATTTTTCTCTGTCTGTCTGTCTGTCTGTCCGTCTGTCTGTCTGTTTGTTCCGGGTAATCTCCGAAACGGCTGGACAGATTTTAACGGGACTTTCACTGGCAGGTAGCTGATGTTTCAAGGAGTAACATAGGCTACTTTTATTAATTAAAAATATTAGGGTTCCGCGACATGAAGCATGAAACTTAATCTACGCGGGTGAAACCGCGGGGCACAGCTAGTTATTTCTAAATTAAATTAGCCTCCTTGAAACATCAGCTGGAAGTGAAAGTCCCGTTAAAATCGGTCTAGTCGTTTACGCGTGATGCCGTGACCAAGGGTAATGGGGATTCATTTGTATATATATAGATGAGATAAAGATAGATTATACATGCTACCGCCAGGTTCGGAAGATTGCCTTTACTGAGAAGAACCTGGCAAGAAACTCAGTAATTACTCCTTTCAAAAATATAAACAATTTTATAAATTTACACATCTATACATCAATACAGATAAATAAAATTGAAGTGTATGTTTGTAATTCCAAAATAACAGCTTTCCACTAAATGCACATGAAAGTATACACGCTACTGACAGTAAAAAACCAAGTTTTAAATTTTTTCTCTGTCTTTGACACTTCAATTTAATTTATCTGTAAATATGGATGGAAAAGAATCTTTGTCTGTCTATCAGTGAAATGTATATGCAACTCAATTCGTTCAGATGTGACGAGAATGTAACAAGAAATGCTAATTATAGCATAATCAGTTATTTACGACTTATTAACCTACGCTTTATTGACTTACTGTTTAGAAAACACAGTTTTGTCTTGATTAAAAGCTGAAATCATAGTGTTACCAAGGCTATATAGCCTCGTTGGTCTAGTGGTTAGTAAGTTCGCCTGCCGATCACTAGGGATCGATCCCTATCCTATCCCCATTTTTTGTCAAGAAATTTACAATAAATACAACTTTTCACCGAAGATGTGACAGATGGTGAGTCTATCGCCGTCTCAGGCACTATACGTCTTTGAATCACTTATCAGACATATGCAGGTTTCCTCACGATGTTTTCCGTCATAATAAAGCACGTGGTGTGAAATCACTACACATAAGTTTTTAGAAAATTGGGATTCGAACCCCACGGCCACAGCGGCTCTTGACGAGACATTATATGACGTGTATAAGTCTGTCACTGTCAGACAGATTAATTATGGCAATAAGAGCGTATCGTAAAGCGAACGGTAATCTATTTTGCTTAATACAGGGTGACGGAACTGGATGCGGGTAATAATGTTAGTTCTCGATAGTAATTATATTATCGAGCCTCGACGGGATCTTATTATATGTTTAAAACTAGCTGTGCCCCGCGGTTTCACCCGCGTAGAATTAGTTTCATCCTTATTGTCGAGGAACCCTAATATTTTTGATAAATAAAAGTAGTAACTAAGTTACTCCTTGAAACAATAGCTACCTACCAGTGAAAGTCCGGTTAAAATCCATCCAGCCGTTTCAGAGATTACCCGGAACAAACAGACAGACAGAGAAAAAATTTAAAACTTGGTTGTTTAGTGTCGGTAGCGTTTATACTTTCATATGCATTTAGTGAAAAGCTGTACAGACAGTTCAATTTTATTTATCTGTATAGACTAGTTGTTTCGTGCAGTTTCACCCACGTAGAGTGGATTTCATCGGTGTCCCGCGGAACCGTTATGCTTTTTTTTTATAAAGTAGCCTATGTTACTCATTGTAACATTAACTATTTGCCCTTCGGGTACCATTCTGGGATGGCGTGAGCATATTATATTTTTATTTTACTTCGATTTTATTTTATTATTTTTATTATGCATTCGAACCAAGTCAGGCTAATTACAGCAGTCAGATGAGTCTGATGATTTCATATGATTTATGTTGTTATGCTGAAATACACGTGATGCCTGGCTGAGTTTCTTGCCTGTTTTTCTCAGTAAGCTAGTTTGTAAATTTTCGACATTTATAAATGCCAGGGCCCAAAGTGAATAAGTATATTTTAATTTTACATTAACTATTTGCCAGCAAGGCCCGTTAAAATCGGTCCAGCCGTTTCGGAGAATACCCGGAACAAGCGGATAGACAGCAAGGTAAAGAAAAATTAAAAAATTGTTTTTTTATGTCACTGTTATATATACTTTCATGAACATTTAGTGAAAAGCTGTTATTTTGGAATTACAAACAGACACTTCAATTTAATTTATCTGTATAGGTTTAAATAGCTGTGTCGTGCGGTTTCATCTGAAAAAATCTTTACAGATAATTGAAATTGAAGTGTCTGTTTTTAATCGCAAATTAACAGACTTTCGCTACTTAAATGCATACTATAGTAACATTTTTGTCTACCTGTCTGTTTGTTTCTCTGGGACTCTCTGACATCGCTAGACCGAGTTTAACGAGACTTTGGTCCTGTTTTTCCTGAGTTTAGCCGGAAAAAACAAACAGACAGATTGTTTTTAATGTTAGTACTGTTTGATATGCATTTAGTGATAAGCTGTCAATATGATATAACAAAAATACACTTATTTTTTTTGTAAATGTAGCTATAGATGTTTGAAAAAGGTATAAATGCCACCGTTTAATAAATTTCACTACGTTTTAAAACCCCAATTAATTATTCCGCTATCATTCCCCGGAATAAATTACGTAGGAATTATGGCACTGAATTAAGGGTCGCCATTACTCGCCATATTTCTAATAAATGACTGAGTTTTCTTTCACTTAATAACATAAACTGTGGTAAAAATGTGGTGGAATGTGGGCATCATTGTTACAACACCCCAGGAGCCTAACCATGAGCTCTTATTGCCATGATAGTTTCACTCATTTATGAGACAGATGTATGTGACGTGTATATACCTGTCACTGTCTTGTTCTGTCATCTGTCACATCAGCTACCTGCCAGTGAAAGCCCCGTTAAAATCGGTCCAGCCGTTTCAGAGATTACCCGGAACAAACAGACAGACAGGCAGACAGAGAAAAAATTAAAAATTGGTTTTTCTATGTCAGTAACGTGTACACTTTCATATGCATTTAGTGAAAAGCTGTTATTTAGGAAATACAAACATACACTTAAATTTTATTTATCTGTATAGCTTTTAACAATATAATAAACATTTATTGCAGCTATCCGATTTGAATAAAAATTTAATTATATATACAAGGAACAGTACTTAAAACTAATTACAAGTAGAAAACTTGTCCCAAATCACTGCCTCTCAAGATCGTGCCAAGAAAGCTGGCAGCATTGCCACGTTGAATAGCAATGCTGATTCTCTGAGCGAGAGCCCCAGGGGCCTTACCTAATAACCTCTTATTGCCATCATAGTTCCACTGTGTGACAGTGACAGACTTATAAACGTCATATACATCTGTCTCATGATAAGAGTTAAACTATCATGGCAATAAGAGCTCATGGTAAGGCCCCAGGTCGCTTGTCACGAGAGGTTTCTACCAGATGACGTGCAACCTAATCCTTCTTTGTTTTGAGAGCCAGTAGGTCTAAAAAGGCCACTTTGGGAGAATCATAATATGATTCATTACCGAAATGACAAAATGGTCACTTAAGTGCAATTCATATTTATGATTCACGAATGATTACAATAATTGTAGATGTTAGTCCCTATGTAACTTTTTATGGTTCTGCTATTTGTCATAAAACCAATTCATATTTTGTGGACGATTTTAGGAATCTTCATAGGAAAGTGTCAAACAGGTGAATTGCGAAATATGAATTATTCCTGAATCATATTCGGATCACATTATGATTCTCCCAAAGTGGCCGTTTTAGACCTACTGGCTTCAGTATATTTTTATTTCGTGAGTATAAAAACGGATTATAAGAATTAACCGTGTCATCTCCAGGCTTTTTGTTGCAAATTTGTTTATGGAACTTTTTAAAAGTTTGCGTTTACGTAAATCTATTTATTCGCTAAGTATTTAAGTATTACCGTGTAATCGTCTTTTAAAACAAATAAGAAAATGGTTTCAAAGCAACTTTGGACGTCACAAATGAGTTAAGATGTGCTTAGACCAACTTAGATAACTTTACTTTTACTGTATTTAAGTTATCTATACAGATAAACAAAATAGAAGTGTCTGTTTGTAATTCCAAAATTACAGCTTTTCACTAAATGCATATGAAAGTATACACGTTACTAACACTAAAAAACCAAGATTTAAACATTTTCTCTGTCTGTCTGTCTGTTTGTTCCGGGTAATCTCTGAAACGGATGGACGGATTTTAACGGGACTTTCACCGGCAGGTAGCTGATGTTTCAAGGAGTAACTTAGGCTGAGGCAGAAGCCTGGTTTTATAGCCATATCTTAGATTTTGGGAAGAAAAGTATCGATTACTAGATTCTTCATTTCTACATCTGATGATGATAATGATGATGATGGTGATGGTCCGACTGATTTCAGCCATGGCGACCGCTTCAACTCCGGTTAACTTGTCGGTAGTGCACTCGCATGTGGCTTATGTATCCAATCTTCTTTTGGAAGATTCTCGCGCATTGCGTACATGTGAGCACACCGTTCTCAAAATTATAGTTTCTACATCTATACAGATAAGATACAGTTAATAAAATTGAAGTGTCTGTTTGTAATTCCAAATTAACAGCTTTTCACTAAATGCATATGACAGTATATATATACGGTTCTCATATAAAAAACAGAAAGACGAAGAGACGACTACGATGACGTAAGACAGATTTTTTTTAAAACTAGCTGTGCCCCGCGGCTTCACCCGCGTAGAGTTAGTTTTATGGGTGTCCCGCGGAATCCTTGTTTTTTTTTAAATAAATGTAGCCTAAGTTACTCCTTGTAACAATAGCTATCTGCCAGCGAAACTGCCATTAAAATCGGTCCAGCCGTTTCGGAGATTACCCGGAACAAACAGACAGACAGACAGACGGACAGACAGACCGAGAAATAATTTAAAACTTGGTTTTTCAGTGTCAATAGCGTGTACACTTTCATATGCATTTAGTGAAAAGCTGTAATTTTGGAATTACAAACAGACACTCCAATTTTATTTATCTGTATAGATGTATAGATAAACTATACTTACGTACCCTATATATTTTCATAGTATGCATTTAATGAAAAGCTTTTATTTTGGTATTACAAACAGACAATTCAATTTTATTTATCTGTATAGATTATTATTAAATATTAGCCAAACGGAGCAGTCAACAAGAAAGTGTATTACCGAACTAACAAAACAAACAAATTCATCGCTCACCCTATACGAGTATCATTCGTACGACCCATGTCGACCGGTTCATTTTGTAATGCTGTGCCTTGCGGTTTCACCCCCGTAGATTTAGTTTTATGCTTCATGTCGAGGAATCCTAATATTTTTAATAAATAATAGTAGCCTAAGTTACTCCTTGAAACATCAGCTACCTGCCAGTGAAGGTCCCGTCAAAATCCGTCCAGCCGTTTTGGAGATTACCCGGAACAAACAGACAGACTGACAGATACAGAAAAAAAAATTGGTTTATCTATGTCAGTACTGTGTACACTTTTATATCCATTTAGTGAAAAGCTGTTATTTTGGAATTACAAACAGACACTTCAATTTTATTTATCTGAATAGATATAGATTAAGCTGTGCCCTGCGGTTCTAGCTGCGAAAAAATATCAATAAAAGATATCTACAAAAGAACTACTCCTTTACGTTACCCCACATCAGCTTTCGCCAATGAGAGTCCTGTAAAAATTGACAGACAGACAGAGTAAGTATAATCAAAAAAACTGAAAATGAATGACTCCAGGGGCCCAACCATGAGCTCTTATTGCAATGATAATTCAGTTGTGCGACAGTGACAGATGTATACACGTCACATACATCTGTCTCATAAATGAGTGAAACTATCATGCCAATAAGAGCTCATGGTAAGGCCCCTGAACTGGATTTTTAAAAGGTCTCTCAAAAGAATCGTCAAATTCTGAGGTCAAAAACAAATAATCCAATCGAATTTAAGACCACATTGTTTTTTGAAGTTGGTTTTAATATAAATAACTTTTCAGTCTTAAGCACTGCATGCATATGTATACTCTCATATGCATTTATTGAAAAGATGTTAATTTGGAATGACAAACAGACACTTCAATTTATTCATCTGTATATATACATAGCGGCTGATTGCGTTGCGTGTATGCAGTCCCAGTAGAGTGGCAATGGGACTACTCTTATCATACTGATTTTGGATGATGATTTCATTATGATTTATATTGTTTCGATGATATGTACATGATGCCTGGCTGACTTTCTTGCCGGTTCTTCTCAGAAGGCTAGTTTCCGAACCGGTGGTAAATTCTCCACTCTCATAAGTGCCTTACCAGGGCCTAAACTGAATAAATATTTTTCATTTTCATTTTCATTTTCATAGATATTTTGGGACGTAATCTATACATCTATACAGTTAAATAAAAAAGTATCTGTTTGTAACTGCAAAATAACAGTTTATCAGTAAATGCATCTGAAAGTGTACACGGTACTGACTTAGAAAAAACAATTTTTAAATGTTTTCTCTGTTTGTTCCGTGTAATCTCCGAAATGGCTGGACGGATTTTAACAGGACTTTCACTGACGGATAGCTAATATTACAAGGAGTAACTTAGGCTACTTAGATTTTTAAAAACACTAGGGATCCGCGGGCAACCATGAACGTTAAATCTACGCGGGTGAAACCGCAGGGCACAGCTAGTTGTATAATATTTTTGAAAAGAGTAATTACTGAGTTTCTTGCCAGGTTCTTCTCAGTAAAAGCAACCTTCCGAACCTGGCGGTAGCATGTATAATCCTGTAAATTGTGTCATTCTGACGATTTCAAAGAGCTTTGTAAAAAGTCTAATCGAATTAAGATATTTTTGACTTTGACTTTGACCGTGCGTTCCGCAGTATCGCTTGTGTTGGACAGTCTCATATTGCATCCTGTCATGGCTTCCCTACTAGCCCTATAATCCGCGTCTATTTCCGTCCAACCCTAGATACTACGTGACCGCTTATTGCGACCTGTCTGAGGACAATTACTATGAAGGGATATTATTCGGTCTGTCAGCATTATTTGGTGTAAACCCGAGCCTTTAGTCAAAGTAACATTATCCTCGCACTTCGCTAGTAGAAACGATACAAAACGGGAAGACATATTTCACGTGACTGATGTATTTGCCGTACATTTTGTAAAAATAATAAAAAATGCTCGCGCCACCCAGAAGGGTCCCCGAAGGGGTACGCCGCAGGACGGAAAGGGGTAAGAAATAGAATAGAAAAATTTAAGTACAGTAATTTCACCCCACGTGATTTACAGTGAAGTAAAGAGGAAACCTGCATATTGCATTTTTCAAATCGCCACTACAACATGATTATACAGGATTATACATGCTACCGCCAGGTTCGGAAGGTTGCTTTTACTGTGAAGAACCTGGCAAGAAACTCAGTAATTACTCTTTATATTTACAATTTTGATTAAAACAAAATAAATCCCCAAAATAGCCCATAGACACATTCTAATGCACTTCTACATACGCAGTTATAATTCTAGTGCAACATTATCCGATAAATAATTCAAAGACGTATGTACAGTGCCTGAGACGGCGATAGACTCACTACATACATACATACATATGCCCCGAAGCGGTAGGCAGAGGTGTTGTAATTTTCAACACACATTTCACCGAATATGATTAAGTACCAACGTGACAGAGGGTGAGTCCATTGCCTCAGGCACTATACATACGTCTTTGAATTACTTCTCAGTCATATGCAGGTTTCCTCACGATGTTTTCCTTCACTGTAAAGCACGTGGTGAGAAATCACTGCACATAAGTTTTTAAAAAACTCATAGGTACAGGCCCCGCTGGGATTCGAACTTGCGTCGCTTGCGTAGCAGGCGACTGCTCTAACCCCGAGGCCACCACTTTATAGACTCATCGAAAGAAAATCTTGTCTTTGCTGGGGATGACACTGATCGCTCGCTCTCCCCACAAAGGCAATTAAAGTTCATGGAAGGACCACGTAATCCTAACACAATTATTATATCTCGATAGGCTATGAATACAGATGGCTGTTTGCAAACACATCAATTTAATGATCATCGATAAAGTTACGCACTTGTTATATGATTTATGGTTGCCACTGGTCTCATAACGTTACTAGCGGACCTCACGCGGATTCACCCGCGTAGTTCCCGTTTCCGTGGGAGTACGGGGATAAAATATAGCCTATATTAATCAGTGATAATGTAGCATTTAAGAGGTGAAAGAATTTTTAAAATCGGTTCAGTACTTTTGGAGCCAATTCGTTACAAAAATACTTTAAAAACAATCTTAGTTATAGTAAGAAAAAAAATTAGTCTTTTGTTTTACTTCTGGGATAGTTTGTAGTTAATTTTACGACGGAAATCAGCCTTGTCTTATGTTTCCACATATTATTCAAAAAACATCGTTTTTTTTTTCTTATACTTAATAACATAAATACATACATATACTCACACCTGTATCCCCCGAAGGTGTAGGCAGAGGTGTTGTAATAACAACTCCCACTTTTCACACAAGATGATTAAGTGCCCACGTGACAGATGGTGAGTCAATCACCGTTTTAGCCACTATACATACGTCTTTGAATTACTTCACAGATAAGCATGTTTCCTCACGACGTTTTACCAGTGACATCACTGGTACAGGCCCCGCTGGGATTTGAACATCGCTTGCGTCGCGTCTGCTCAAAGCCCGGCTACCTTTTCGTCTAAAAATACAGACTACTTAATTCCGTGAATTGCTTTCTTAAACAAGTTGTCCTACGATTGTGGTAATGTATTTGTTCATTAAATGCTTTAACACAATAAACATCCCTCTAAGCCTCCCGAATAACAACGCAACCACGTTACCTAACCTTGGGAATTAAACCACACTGCATTCCCCACTTTATTCCCTACAAAATACAGTCTAATATCCCTTGAAAACCACTCGATAATCAAATCGACCACCAACGCAATTTTCTAGCTTATTTCCAGAAAAGTAGAGAGCATTTTCCCTTAAGCGTGACCTCCCGACAAAGCAATTTGAGACTAATGGTGATATTATAAAGTGTGTTTTCCCTTAAAGAATCCGACCCAGTTATTTACGTGACCTAGTTAAGGACCATCATTATTTTATGATTTTGTTGTGATAAAGTACTGACTCCCGTCATTTGGGGAACGTCTATCTATCTATACAGATAAATAAAATTGAAGTGTCAGTTTGTCACTCCAAAACAGCTTTTCACTAAATGCATATGAAAGTATACATGGAATTCACATTAAAAAATCTATTTAAAAAAATCTCTTTCTGTCTGTCTGTTTGTTGCGACTAATTTCCGAAACGACAGGACCGATTTTAACGGGACTTTCACTGGCTTATGTTACAAGGCAAACTTATGTTATTATAATAAGGAATTCGCAAATTAAAGCTACCCATGATATTAGGTCTACGCGGGTGAAACCGCGGGGCACAGCTAGTATATACTATATCTACACTGATATGATAAAGAGGAAAGATTTGATTGTTTTTTGTTTGTTTGTTTGCATTGATTAGGCTCCGAAACTACTTTACCGATCTTGAAATTGCTTTCAGCAATGGATAGCTACATCATCAGCGCGTAGCATAGTCTATATTTTATCCCTATACTCCCACGGGAACGGGAACTACACG